>JACAXG010000013.1:4395281-4902045 GCA_018881555.1 Amblyornis subalaris
GGAAAGGAAAGGAAAGGAAAGGAAAGGAAAGGAAAGGAAAGGAAAGGAAAGGAAAGGAAAGGAAAGGAAAGGAAAGGAAAGGAAAGGAAAGGAAAAAGAGAAGAAAAAGAGAAGAAAAAGAGAAGAAAAAGAGAAAACAGATTTCTGTTCTTGGCATTTGCTTTTATTCTGACAGTACCATGTGCCCAGATCCCCACATCCTGCTCATGAGCGATGGAAAAGAAAATGCTTGATGGATTCTGACATAGAGGAACCATCTGGGCAAGGTCTGAACTCAGAGTTGCGGAAGCCACACGAGAGAGTGAAATTCAAATATGATGCACCCCTGTCACTGCCACACACAGAGAGTGACTTGCAAGACAAAAGGCAGTGACAGCTCCCACAAAGCTGTTTGCACAGCAGAACTCTGGGATAGTCAGCTGGGGAGAATTGGGGTGAAAAGGATTGAGCCACCAGACTGGCAGAAATTCAGCTTCAAGGTGCACTTCAGATAGAATATATCATTTTGAACAAGTAATTTGTTGTTCTTATTCATATGGATCCTGCAAAAGTCCTGAGACACTGTGTGCACATGGATTGACAAAGAGGCAATGCTCTTTGTTGCACCACATTTAAGGATGCCGAAAGGCAAGATGGATATGAACATAGAAAAATGAGACAGAAGTCTGTGAAAAGTAAATCCTCAGCCCCAGCCACTGACTAAATCACTACAAATAAAACAAGACTCTTCTGATCCAAAGACTCCTCTTTATTTCAAAGTAGCTTTGGTTACATTCTTGCAGAATTTGATGTCCTCATCTTTCCCTGGCTGTCTCTGGTGACAGAGGCTCCATCACACTGACACACAGCTGGCATCACTGTTTTTCTCTGGAAAGACTTAACAAAAACACTCGTCCTTTGCTCTCCATTTCCTGTCTATAAAGGAGAGCTGACACTGCTTGCCCTTCTGATTTCCTTTCTCATAACCATTTTCTGTTCAATACTTCAGGGCAAAGATTTCCGTGTTTTATATCCTCTGCAGCATTAAAACCTAAACTAACAGCTACTCCTGGTAAAAAATGTGGTTTAAAGGAAGAAAACAGCCTCTCTTTTGGAAAGTGGAGCAGTAAGGATTTTTCTATTTTGTGATGTTTCAATAAGAACTCTTGAGCAATAAATATACATTTTTGAGGTCTTGAAGCACCAAACTTTACCATTACATTTACCAAACCAGGCTGGGAACACAAAGTATTTTTGCAGCCCAAGTCCTAACCTTCCATTCTTCCCTTCTTTCAAAAGGATTTGAAATGATTTCCCTTCATTTCAAATGGCAGGTCTTTCCCATTCTCATGGAGAAACAGTTTGTGACCCTGTTGCTTAGATGACACTTCTTCCCACAGAAGTGGTTCAAGCAGTTCAGAGAGCAAATATTGTTGGTTTGGGGTTTTTTTTCTGTTTATGTGTTTTTATGATTTCTACTCCTTTTAGGAAGCAAATGCCTGGACATTACTTCAATGAAGGCACTAACAGCTGAATGGGTGTTGGCTCATACATGAGTCATAACATAACGAAAAATTGGCTGCCACAAGATCATTTTGGGGAATTCTATACTTTGAGGCTTTAAAAATTATTATTAACACTTAAAAAGCTACAGCTTCCAAACTGCCCCATTTCCTGTGTTTTCCTTGAATATAGAAAGGGGAAAATAACACTGGAAATACGAGCAAAAGCTTTGTTTGCCATAAGATCAGCCACACCATAAAATAATCTCATAAAAAGGAGTGACATGCACCATAAATCTCAACTGCTTTATAGAAAATAAAGCAAAGCTGTCACAGGGGTGACATCATGGAGCACACAGGAAATGCAAAAATCTTTGCAGAAATGCTGATTTCAGTAAGTATTAGGATTCTGTGCAGATTAAAGTGTTGGGGAAACTTCTAGCCTAGCTCAAAGTCAGCGGCAGGGACAGGAGAGGATAAATGCATAGGAAGTGGATAATTTTTTTCCTTTTAAATAGCTGTTGAGAACCAGAGGACCAGGTTGAAACCATCTCTGAGGATTCATATCTCAGCTGAACTGATAAAACATTTGGCCATGAAGATTCCAATACAATCACAGCTCAATATCACACCACGTGAGCAGGTTTTGAATTTTCTTTGTCCATGAATCTACCTGGTTCAACTATAGACCACTAACTGCACCTCTTGACCCACAATTTTTAATATCTGGTCCTGACAGCAGAGAATCAAGTGTATGTTCCTTATCCTCGTCACCAAAAGGAGTTATTCCATCCCTATTTATTTCTTCAGTCTCAACACTCAGGTGACCTGGGATGGTGAATGTATTGTTTGCAGTTTGCTGAGACTCCCAAACTGAGTGGGGAGCTCAGTGGTTGGATATCTGGACACACTGAATCCTGGAAAACACCGCTGCCAGCTCTTCAGTGAAACTCACCCATGGGTTCAACAGAGCACTGGGGCCTTTTCCACTCCAATCCCCAGCATTTGTTCATTACCCTCTCTTGCCACAGACAAATAGGTTATAGGCACCATGGGGATTTTTTTTAGCTCCTAAGAAGTTATCTCTCTCCCTTGCGAACTTTCTGCTGTTCACCCTTGATGAACATCCTCTGATGTTTATCTTTTTGATTTGCCTGCTGTTTATTTACAGATATAGATTTGCTTTTCTCCCCTTCCGAGCAACCTTTGGAGCAAAGCTTTCAGGAAGGGATAGCCAGAGGGGGCTGAGCATCCAGCCTTTTCTTCTCTGCTTGTTTAGTTGGGAGGCTGCAAAGAAGGAACAGACCAAAGGCCAGCTCAGTTTACACAGCCTAAGTACAGTATTATTTATTGCCATCTCCTCTGAAGTCATCCAGGGAGCTTCTGAAGTCATGCCTACCTCAGGGGTGGGACTGCCAGAAGAATAGTAATGCTGAGATTACAAGGAAAAGAGGAAAAACAAGGAAAAGGAGAAGGTAATGACAGCAGAGGAATATAGAACGCAAAAAAATATTCATCAAAGGTTTAATAATTGATTTACAAGACAAAGTATTTTTCTACCTGGAGAGACAGAATGGCTGCTGAGATAAGCAGACACCAACAGAAATAAAACCAATAAAGGCAAGCTGCTGGGCCTCACAATTTGTTACATATTCTTTTGTAAATCACAGGGGTTTTTTCAAATATCTGAAAGAGACAGGACAGCATGGAGCTGTATATTACTTTTCTTGGAAATTCTGCGAGCACATTGGGAGAGGTTGGAAGCAAAATTCAGAGTAGTGACACGTTAAAGTGGATGAACAAAAAAATCTGACTGTGGCTTTTGGTAAGAGCAGAATACATTTGTAAATCTAAAGAATGAGAAAGGGAGGAGTTGACCAAAGCCACAGATGAATTCACATACACACACATTAGACCAAATCCTAGAAGAAATATCCAGAGATTACTAATCATGAAGATATGCTCATAAAAACCCCAAGTTTTTTGGAAACTGGGGGAAGGACTGTTCTGTGCTTGCCTTGCTCTTCCATTCTTTACTGACCAGGCTTCCCTGCTGCTGGACAGTAGGACTTGACCTGTTGGAGCTTCAGCCTCACCCAGTTCTTACTGGGTTATGTTATGTTTTTAGTTAGGGGAATAGAGAAAGGACTTCATAACACAGCTAAAGGTGTCACTTACATGAGAATGCTATAACCAAAAAATGTAATTTCTAATACCCACTGAAGTGTGCAATATATTCTCACTGGATACCACCACTACATATGCCCAGGAGAGATTACTTGGCACAGCTCCCTGCACTGGAATCTAACACCAGTGTATGCACAGTTTTACCTTATACCCATTTCTAAAGAACATGTAGATAAGCAAAAAATATGATTGTGATTGTTCTGGATGTCCCCCATTAATGCTGACAGAAGAATCCTCATGACACAGCAGGAAGGTAAAGCAAACCCTTTTGTTGCTGGATACTGGAGCTGAACAAATTATTTACAACGAAGAATTTCTCTGACTAGATGAGATGCTTCCTGCTTGCTGCAGACTAACAATTCCTCTCAGATATGTGTATTTTAGTATTTGAGTGTCAGACAATTCCTCTGAGGGTCGGGTGCCCATGAGCTGGTGGGGAGCAGCTCTCTGACAGAAGCTGCTTTCACCGGCTGAGCTCCGTACGAGGCCAGCACAGCTTGGCTGAAGGACAGAAGTCTTCCCACCACATCCACAGGGGACTCCTTTGGACCAGCAGGATGTGAGTGGGGAGCACTCCTCGTGAACACTGAGTCTGTTCTGCGGGGCTGAGCCTTCAAAGCACTTCCAGCTTGCACATGTATAATTCAAGTCCTGTGAGGACCAGCTGTGACAGTCTGGGTAACTATTTGCAAAGAATCATATTTTATTGGGCAATGATGATCTATTTGGATCCATCTGTACATTTTGATATGTTGCCAAATGAAGATTTGGAGCTGATCAAAAACATAAACAAAAGGTCTGGACCAAGGCCTAATATTGGCATATATTTGAGACGGTTTAATTAACTACATGATTAGCTCCAATGATAGTGTCCAGAAGTGCCTGAAGAAGCAGACTCTGAGATGGGACTTGCTCTTTAACTTCCCTCAGCAAGCTAAGCCTTTCCCAGAGGATGTGGAGTGAGGCAGCGTGTCCAGCGTGTCCCTGAGCTCATCGGGGCAGCGAGGGACGAGGGGGGCAGCACCCGAGGGTCAGGGAGCCCTGGGACTGTCTGACAGCTCCAGCACTTCATGCACACATCGGCTGGGAATTTCTGACTGGATGAGGGAAGGAAGAGAGAGAGAGGGATGTGAGGAAGGACAGTGACTCAGGCTGCCATATTTGGGGTGCAGGCAGCAGCAGAGACGTGAGTCACCCATCGAGCCAGTCAGCAAGGGCCAGCTCTCTATCCAGAAGATTAATTTGAGACTGGCTGATTTCCAAGGGGAAGTCAGATGGAGGAATGCAGGAGGCAGAGTTGCCAGAAGAGAGACGTCTCAGAGCATGTGAGATGAGAGAGAAGATTAACCAGAAAGACTCAATATAAATGAAGATAGAGATTATTTTGGAGAGGGAAGGGAAATGAGTAGGATGCACAGCCCCTTTCACTCTCCCCCGGCAAAACCACTCAAGGTTTGGAGATATAAAATTCAGTTTGCTGTGTTTGTACTTTCTTCTTCCCCAATGAAACTATTGAAAACCCTCACATGATGGAGCTGAGGGACCTCTCTTATAAGCATCCAAGAGAAAAGAAACGTTGGAGGAAGATTTTGTGGGACATTGACTTCATGTAGGGATACAAAACATACTGCTACCATGAGAGGTAGCAAGGAGATGCAAAGACAAAGCTGAGAAGTAACCATGCTTAATGCTCTTTTTGTCTCTATTAAAATACTGTATCTCTCTTAACTGGACTATCCTTTCATGAATGCTGCTCTGGACTGATTTACTCTGTTATTCCAACAACCTCCTCCCTCTTGCAGGAGGCACAAACTGAGAGGCTGGGGCTCAGCCCAGCTCTGGTCCTATCTGAAGACAGCACTCCCACTACCATCAAGTTGCAGGAGGGCAAAGGTGGTGTAGTCTGATTATATTACCACGAGCTCCATGCAGGGAGGGGAGCAAACAGGAGGAATTCTGCCACAACCTTGGGAACACCATTTACGCTCTCTGCAGCCTCTTTGCCTCACCTACCAAGCAGCATTTATGAATTTTCCCTGCTTCATAAAGATAATCTGAAGGTGTAGTTCAGCTGAAGACAGTGACTTGAAGAGGAGTGTGTTTTCACTCTGTCAAACATTATAATTTGCTATAAACTGTAGTTTTGGGAATTTTAAAATCTTGCTCACCATGCATTGACTGAAAATCTGATTAAGTATGCAGTGAAGAGTGCAGTGACTTCTCTTCAGAGCATGTTTTCATTGGAACATCAGAACTATTATAGCTGTCTCAGTAACATACAGGCATGACCTACATGGTATCATCAAGGATTTGCATCTTAGTAATGGATTGAGAGCACACACTTTCTGGACTCTCTTGTCAATAATATTACACTGAAAAAATCCCCTGGTGACTTGCTTATATTTGTTAATACAGATTTTAAAAGATACTGAAGCACTAGACAAAGTAATTTCACTGCTTGATATGAAGGGATTGCCTCCATTTTTTTAATACTCCAACTGTAATGATTTGCTTATCAGGACCAAGGATTACAAAAATTCCCACTATGGACAAATTAATATTTCCTTTACCAGGTGCTTTCAGGCTTTTATTTATTATCTGAAGCAGTCCGTGGTGGGAGTCACAAAGTGAGTGTTCCAGGCACTACTGACTTGCAGCCATCAGCAGTTGTGAGCAGGTGACAAGGTCTGTGGCATTTCCCCCAAGCCCCTGCCGCTGAGCCTAAGCAATGGAGCAGAAAGGGTTAAGATATTCCAGGGTGTTAAAAACTACTTCTGGATCCCATCCCTGGTGGAAACGCAGTCCAGCTGGTGCAAATTCAACCAGAATTGACTGATGACCTCTGCCCAATCAACCATGTATTATCCATCTCTGACACGAGCAAATCACTTTGCAAGACATTTCCATCTGTCTCCATTCAGCTCTCGCCCTTGCTGTTCTGTGTCTCTGAGGCAGGCACTGCATTCCAGCTCTCCAAACTGAGGAATCAACATGTGCCAGCTACCACCCTTCTGCCAGGATGATGTTGTTGCATCTTCTGTCCCTTGGCTCCCTGACCTCTGTCCCACAGCAAAGGGGTGTCCGAGCCCTCTGGCAGTGACCACCCCACACGGAAGTGGTCTCTCACCTCCTGCTTCTTTCAGTGATGCCCTGGAAAGGGACAAAACCCTTTCAAAGCAGCCCCTGTTGCTGATCCTCTCCCAGCAGGTTGTTGTAACACCTTGTTCACACTCACAGGGGGCCCAAGACTTTTTCCTACTCAAGGAAGAATCATTCAAGAGATTAATCTGTTGTGACACAGATTTTGTTCAATAATAGCTATAAAAACATGGCAGGAAGTGGGAGAAAGAAAAAGAACAGCCTGACTTGCGGCCATTTTTCTTCAGTGGAATTTCTTAATTCCACTGTAAAATACATTTTACATTGAGGGATAATTTAGTTTCCACTTCAAACTTCGGGTCTCTAAACACGTACCTAACATAGGGAGCCAGTGTTTCTTTCTTCTCTCTCACTCCCATCCCTCCCCACTCCTTCTCACAGTATCTGAAGGACATAATATGGTTATATTGGTGGAAAAAGTCATGGCACATGACATAAAACTGTAGAACCTTTCCATGAAACATATTTTATCTGATTTTTTTTTCCACGGGAGCAATTTGGAAGCTAAATGGAACTGCAATGCATAGCTACAAAACTATTTCTCTTTTTAAAGATCCTTATCAAGCTGTACCTTTGTCAGCACTCTGGCTGGGTACAGGTCCTGCAGTGCCAGAGGAGGAACCAAACCTGCCGGCAGGGATCCGGGTGGGAGATCAACTGCCAGGAAATAAATGTGCCCAGCTCTCCTGGATCTCCAGAACCTGAGGTCAAGTTTAATGTTCGCTGTCACACGTACCTAAAGAGGAAGATTTACAACAAGAGAAGTTCAAAGTCAGGGCTGCTGTGCCCATTTGCATGGTTACACCTGGGGGGGAAGCAGCTTTTCTGGATCTTAGAGTGACATCTCCACAAAGCACAGCCTTTCTATATTGTCCTCCGCAATTGCAGCTGCCCCAGGAACAAAATATCAGCACAAAAGCCATAAAAAGACCTTTCCAGTAGCCGTTCTAGGCTGTAGGATAAAAAAAAATCCACATCCCAGTCCCTATCCTGCTAAGATTCCCACCCAGCTGGGCTGCAGCTGCCTTGTCTCTTGTGTTCAGAATTAGGCATTGGCTTGTCTGTAAAATGCTCCAGCTCCYGAGAGAACTGGAGATGAGTCTGTTTGTCTCCAAAGAGGCACTGGGCTGGCATTAAGCAACCAGCAACACCAACCTTTATCTGTCTGCTCTGTGAACAGCAGAGGTTGCTCCTCTCCCRAGGGTCTCCCACCATCAGTGCAGAGCTCTCAGCCATCCCTGAGCACACACAGCTCTCTCCAGCCGCGGGCAGGGTGCCAGCCTGACAGCCACAACTTTCCTTGGAGCTCAGTTTTCCAGTGGGCCCAGTGCCATGAGCACAGAGAGAGCTGCCCAGCTGGAGCYGTRCTGAGTGTGACCTGCCAAGCCAAGCCTCGTGGCCAGGCTGGGAGGGAGAGGTTTGTTTGCTACGAGTGATGCTGCACTGGAGCCTTCTGTGGRCTGGGGACAGGGATGGTGAAATCCTCTGCGTCAAACAGGGATATCTTAGAGCTTAAACCTCAAAGTACCTAAAGGGGATCTAAAACAAGGCTGGGGAGGGACTTTTTACAAGGGCATGGAGTGATAGAACAAGAGGGAATGGGTTTAAGATGAAGTAGGGTAGATTTAGATTAGATATCAGGAAGAAATTCTTCTCTGTGTAGGTGGTGAGGCACTGGGACAGGTTGTCCAGAGAAGCTGTGGCTGCCCCACCCCTGGAAGTGTCCAAGACTGGGTTGGATGGGGCTTTGAGCAACCTGGGATAGTGGAAGGTGTCCATGGCAGGGGGTTGGAAACAGATGAGCTTTGAGGTCCCTTCTATGGACCTGGCAGAATGTGACTTTGCTACAGAAGCAATTTCCACCTTCCACTTCATTTCAGATGGACTCGGTGACCTTAGAGGTCTTTTACAGCCAAAACGATTCCATGATTTTTTCCGGTCATGCATAAAGGAATAGAAATTCATGTGACAAGGAATACCAAATTTAAGTGAGTATACAAAAACAAGACCTTCAGTTCTGTCTGTTGATGATACTCACACCAGAAGGACTAAAGCTCCTCGTTACAGAGCAGGATCATCTCAGCAGGCCTAACAGAATAAAAATGCATTTCTATCAGTACACTGGGAATGGCTCAGAATAAACATGGCAAGATTTTAAAATAAAAAAGTGCCATGACTTCTTGCTTCAGGATACGGAGGAGGGGAAGATGAAATACTTTCATTATATTAACTCTGATCTGCATGTGGCTTTTGTTTCATTTCTAAAAGAAACTCATTTCTTTGTTGTCATTTTTTTCTTGAGTGGTAAATATAATGCAGGATTCCAGAAGCCTCATTTCTAAACAAGCAAATGTAATCAATTTCGCAGAGCACTGAGACAAATCAATGTGGAAGGAGTCAGAAAACCAAACAAAAGCAACAAGAGAAAAACATTGCCCTATTTATACGGCCATCGTACGTGGGAGAAAAATATATTTTAAATTACAGAGCTAATTTCTAAAGCAACAAACATCACTAGTCAGTGATAAAAAACAACAGTAAACTATTTCAGCTGAGAAACACCACAAGTCTATGATGATTATAACAACCCATGTGATGGTCATTATTGCCTGCAGTAGAGAAACATCAGCAATTTTGCCTTCCTTTTGGTTTTTTAATTTGTCGTTAGCAGAGAGTAAGAGACCAGAAAAGTAATTAGTGGCCAATTAACCCTTGTGATATTACATGACATTTCAGCTTCATTTTCAGCTTCAAAGGTGGATTTTACAGCCTGGTGACTCTTCAGAAGGATAGCAGGACTTTACTGAAGACAATATCTGACTTGACTGGCAGCTGCAAGATGCACAGAATCAACACTAAACTGGTTCAGCCTTCAGAGCCAGGGCTCAGTCTGGCTGCATCATGAGAGAGAAAAGATACTACAGCATAAGAGGAAAAAAAAATATAAAATCTCATCCTTTTTTTCTTTTTTTTTCCTAAGATTCCTCCTGTCTCCACTGCAGAAAGTGTCATCTTTGCCTAGAAARCTCAAGCTCACAAGCCAGCTGAGAACCCACACAATTTCCAGTGTGTTTTAGCAGGGTGGGAGCAGGCTCAGATATCTCTGAAAGAGGCACCTTTTCTGCTTTCTGTTATTACACCCGAAACCACTTCGCTTTTTTCATAAAATTCATAGAGAATTAATTTTCTCAGCTGTAAGTCAGAAAACAATACAGATGAGAAATAGAAAAACTCCAAACCAGAACTGGAATAAAACTCTGTTCTTTTGACATAATGTTCAATGAATCTGAACGTGAGGAAAGCAGTACCTGTCCACTACTGCAAAGGAAGAAAAATTATAGCAGCTAACTACAATTTGTGACTACTTTTGGTGTTGGAATATCCCTTCTGAGTCACTGGGAAACAGAAAAATCAAATCACCCTTAAAAACAGCCGTAAAATTCTATTTCAGCAAGGAATACAAAGGCTGGAATTAAACCAAATATTAATCAGATCACCCATTATTCTTATTTCAGTACAAGGGAACCAGAAGGAAACATCCAGCAAAAAGAAGTTAATATTCATCTGGAGACATATTAAATGAAAATAATCACAAAGTCAACAAACTTCAGCTCATAAAAAGTTGCATGCACATTTTTATTCTGCCTTCAACTCTGCTTTACCTTTGGGCCATTTCATATCTGCTTGAGTTATAACTGGTGTAATAAATGGCTTTTTAGGCAGCATATTTCCATGCAAATTTACATTGTCAAATTACTATTCTTATTCCAACTCCATCATAGGGGAAAAAATAAATTGAAGGATGTGTTTAAAAAAAAAAAAGTCCTTATGATAAAAAAAATGAATGTTTCAATAGACTTATCCTTTGAAATATTACTTTTCACTCTCATGGAATAGAAGCACATAAAATTTAACAGGAGTAGATCCAAAAATCTTCTAGAGAAATTCCACTAAAGACCCTGTAAAAGCAACCCTGTTTGGAGAAGTTTTCTTCCACTATAAAAATAAATAAAAAAAAAAGTAAAAGAAACACAACMCAAGTAATCGATTTTCATTGACTGGTTTCCAAAGGGGATCATTACCATTCAGTTTTCCCTATATGCTAAAATCACATGATTAGAATTCATTGTAAAACATAGTATTTTTCCGTGGAAAATTCCAACATTGAGATCAAGCTGAAGTTCCAGTGAGACAAGTGTTCAACTGCTCTTTTTACAAGAGGTTCAGGGTGACTTCCCAGGCCCTGCGTGGGTGCTCAGAGTTGTACCAGCACCGAGAGGCTCCACTGAATCCTGGGAGGCTGTGGAGGAGAAGCACAATGCAAGAGCTGAATATGGTAATTTTTCCCGTGTTTGCACCATTCTCCTACTTTTTCAAAAGGAGGAAAATTTCAATGCATTCTCTTTGCAGTCCATGGTAGTCTGAAAGAGCCTTTGCAACATGTGCAGCCAGTTGGCTGGATGAACTGGCTGAGAAAAACCAGCCTGGTAATTTTGCCTATAGGAAATGCTGACAGAAATTTCTCTGATACTGTTCCACTGCAGCTGCCTCATTGTTCTGGTTTAACRTAATCAGCACAGTAAGGAGGAAGAAAGGAGCGTTAATTTTATATCAAATAAACTTTAATTGAGTCTTTCATACTTTAGTACTGTATGATAAATGCATATAATGGTCTCTGAGTTAGTTCTGGTTGTGATAATGTGGTGTGTCAAAACTTTCTTGGGTACATTCTGCTACATTCAGCTTTGTGTCGCTGTCTGCAGCCTAGGAAGAGCTCCTGAGACACCCCCAGACACCTCTGAATTAGTCCCTGAAAAATCACAAGTAACGAAAGAGGCTCCTGGGTAAGGGAGAGGCTTCTAAAAATGACTAAAAGGGTCAAGGTGGTTCAAGGTCCCTCTCACTGCCGAGTGAGAAGGACAACACGGAAGGGAGAATGAACTTCCAACCAGTGGCACATCGGGAGCACTGGGTGCGTGGAGGTGAGCAATGGGATGATTGGCAGTGACTTTTCAAAGGCACTGATGGAGTGGCCTGTCCCCCACAGTGAGGAAAACACGACCAGTCTCACCACCCAAACCCTCATGGCTCTGTTTTCCAGTTCCCATAATAGTTCCTGGTAAAGGAATGAACATCCCTCATCTCTGTCTCCGCTTGTCTCATTACAGATGAGAAACATTAATGAGGGGATTTTGAGACAGCTAAACTTGGCTTATGGAGAGAAAATATGCAACCTCCTAAAACAAGGGAAACTTTAGTCAAAACATGTGTGCAGAGCAGCACAGCTACTTTCTCCTCCTTCTCAAACCCCTTTGTTTCATTTATACCAATTTTAAGTAGGTGGTGCTCAGATGACTTTCAATCCTTAGACATTATGAGTGAAAATGAACATTCTCCCTGTTTAAATTCTTATYTTCTCACACAATTTGTACCTGAATCACAGACATGGCAGTAACATGGATAAAGGTCATGTTGCCTGTTCCCTGTGTCTCAAGGTGGAGCATATTAGACTTGAAGTCATGCCTAGACTGTTCTTAAAATATTCCTGGGCTGGAGACCATAGATGATCCCCTACAGGTTTAATTAACCTTCCAACTATAATACTTTTTTTAGACCTTCTCAATGTTATTTTATTCCATGGTAATTTGTCCCAGCCCAATCAAATATAGAAAAGAGTTTGTCCTCCTCCACACCTTTTTTCTGTGTCATCTTTGTGCATCCCCTCTCTCTAGAAGTTGGGCAGCCCCAGTTCTTCTCATCTTTCTGCTTCCTAGATCTCCAGTCTCTTAACACTAGTTAATTCTCTTTCTTTGTTAAACATAGAAGTTCAAGACAGGAGGTGGTTCTCAAAATTCCAAATCAAGCCAGAATAAAAATACTGTGAGAATGCTACATTTTATGACTTTCTTAATTTTTTTGTGCTTACTAGAAAAGGCAAGACTCCTCAATGAATGTTTCAGCAGTGCAACAGCCAAAAGAAACCTGTCACAGATACTTATTATTAGTCCTGGACAAAAGGAATAATTTATCTGAATAGTTTCATCTTTGTCTGTTTAATTAATTGAACTAATTCATTGCAAATAGTTTTTGGTTGTTAGCATATTCCCAAGCACAATGTGGCAAGTATTAATTACTTCAAATTCAATTTGCTTTGCTTGATTGACCAACAAGGTCACAGTACTCTGTGGCTTTGTGTTTGAAAGAGGGCAAAGAAGCCTCAGAGAAGCTTCTCAAAGAAATGCAGGTTTGCTTTGTCCAAGTATCCYGCAATTACCAAAACTTTGTTCTTTCCAGAATTATGCCTGCAAACAATTTTTGCTAGAATAATTATAGAAAATGGGCAGTGGAAAACGAAGCAAAGAAAAATTCTCTTCCTTTCCATCACTATGCACAGACTGATCCCCTTCCTGTCACCATCTCCCAAACCAATTCAGGATCTCACAGCAGGTGAGATGAACAGGTACATATTGATGGGAAAATTATGAAGCCAAGGAGGAAAGTAGAACAAAGGGAACAGCTGCTGCCAGTCAAGGCTGGAAAAGAGAATCAGAATTAACACGGAATTTGTAAATTTAGCAAATCTATTCTGAGAATTCGGAACGATGAATCATTCCCCACCTCCCCAACTTCCGATATGCCTTGAGAGAAAGTTCATTTGGCTTAACTCTGGCCCTCCATTGTCTTTTAGCTAAAAACATCCCACAAGTGCTGTGTTTCCAAAGATGAGACCCTGGACTACAGGTCTAAATACATATCCTAGGCTGTTGCTTTTACTTTGCAGTCCTTTTTATTCATGAGTCTATTTTGCTTGTACTGTAACTAACTGCAGTTACCACATAGAGTTCCTGGCTGGCCACTCTGTTTCTTTGATTGCCCTTATAGATTTAATTTTCCAGGCCCTGGAAAAGACTTACTAGGAACACACATCAGGAAAACTGGTCGGACCCATGACTGGTCCAGCTGAGCAGCCCAGTGCACGCAAATCATGCTAAGCAAGGGCAGCCTCCACCAGTGGTGTTGGAAAATCCCAGCCCCATACGGAGAGCAGCCTAGGAAAGCAGAAAAAGATTAGATTTCACTACTGAGAAGTGGTTCAGCTCCTGTTATCTACCTCTATTCTTTTACCCCGTCTCCYGTTTGGCTTTCCTCCCCTCTACTTGGATTGATGTTTCCCTTGTTTTGTTACCCTACCCACACATTTTTCCCAAGCATTGTTGGAGATGCCCTTTTCCTGCAAGCCCCATTGTCAGTAGTSTCTCTCCCTTTTCTGTAGCTGCTCTTTTTAACCTTCTTTCTCCTCCTTTCTATCTAACCCTTTTTTGTCCTTTTGCCTTCTCTCCTAGCACTTCCCTGCCCTGTAACCTACCACTTTCTTCTCAAAAAGGAAACTATAAATCAATAGCCTGCGCTGTGGAATTTCTGCCTTTTTCACTTTATTTGAATGCTGCCCTCATAAGAATCAATTCAAAACGCCACTGTCTCGGCCAGAAGGGAGAAAAACTGCATGCAAGCGTTTTCTTCACAGGCAGTGGCCCCCACAGAGCTGCAGTGGCTGTACACACCCAGACACACACAGCCCAGTGGCACCTGAAAACACAGGTGGTGTGTCAAAAATCACACTGTCATCTCTCCTGAGGTTTTGATAGCCTTTCAGTGTCAAGGGARCAAGCAGAAAGGAAAACTAAGCTTTTGCTCTTTCCCTTTCATATTTTATGCTCCTCAGAGCAGGCAATTTTCCCAATGACATTAATGACAGAAATTATAATTTGTCACAGAGCAATATTGATTTAAATTATCCCACGAAACTACCAGAAAGTCAGGCTCTGAACCTCTTACTCAAATCCTCATCAATAGACAGGTTTGCCACAACAGTGCCAGATAGAGCTTTCATTTTGGCCAGGGAATGGATATTCCTGTRTGGACCCACAGTCCTGCTGCAGCTGGAGGATGCAGCGGTGGAGCCCAGGTAGGGCAGGAGCCAGCACTGACCAGCAGCTGGACAGGAGCCCACCCTGGTCCCTGCAGCACGTCCCTGACTGTCACCCAAAATACAGCCCAGGAAGCGCTGATTCAATCACCAGTCATGAAACAGCAAGAAATTTGGCTAAAAACGTCACTGCCTGTGACAGCAGCCCAGGAACGAACAGATTTACGTTCACAATGCATCAGATAACCTGTGAAGACATCTCACCTATTTTTAGCAAAAGAAGGAGCCCACAACATCTGGGGTCTGAGTGAGGCTCTTCAGAAAAATTGCCACATCCAAGTGGGACTAATCTGACTCCTTGTCCTTGCAACAGGGCAAATATGAGTCAGTGTGTTAGCAAAGGACAAGCCTTACTTCGTTGGAGAAAATATTTCCTTTTCAGGAGAAATTCGTGCTCTTAGGTTAAAATGTCTTAYGGCAGAAGTCTCTGTGATCCTGAAGCCCAGGTGCATCTGGCATAATTATTTGGTACACTCTGTTAGAAAGGCATCCAGTTGCTGTTTGGTGCTTGGGCTAAATTCTAGTTGGTCCTTTGATGGCAAATGAGAGGCACAAATCAATGGCAGCTGATCAGTAATTATACAAAATTACAGTATGCTTTTGTGGTGGGTTTGAAAGAAAGTGTCATTTTGCTACTCAGCCTGACTAATTTCTGGCTCATATTGAATCACTGTGCCATGTTTGCAACTCKTTAAAGCCACACTCACAGATCTTTCACCACTTTGTCTTGGGTTCTGTAACGACAAGGGGGAGAAAKGATGCTTTCTCCAGGCTTCTGCAGCCCCCTGCGACTTGCCTGGAGGGGACAGGGCTCTGTCAGGAAAAGGCAGCCCTGCAGGCTGGGCTGACAGCTCACAGCTCACCCTGCAAGCCAAGCAAGGTCCCTTTCTCAGCCTCTCAAATTGTCATTCCGGGGTCAGCCTTGGGGAAGGACACAGAGGCTTTAAAGCCTCGTTAGGGCGTTCAGTCCCTGTCGTGTTCCTTGCAGACCAACCAGACCCAAGGAGGCTGGAGCTGGAGCACAAACACACACACACACAAACCTTTGCACTCCATAAAATGTTCCTACAGCAAAAATCCATTTCAATACTTCTTGGTTGGTTGGCTGGTTGGAGTTTCTTTTGATCAAAGAGTCTGTGCTGAACTAAGGATTACTTACAACATATCTGTACTCATTTCCACTTTGGAAAAACTGACTTTGGCCGGAATTTTTTTCCGTTTGTTTCTATTCTGTTTCAACATCCTGGGAAAYTTTACAGGAGAAATAGACAAAATAATTGAAAATAACCAACCCCACAAAAAGGTGTTATCTCTTCTGGAATATCAGATCATCACACAAACCAATGAGAGGAACCCTTTCTCTGTAAAACAAACGTTCTCCATGGCCTCTTTTATGCCAGTTCTGTGCGTAGYTCTACATTATTTTCAGCAAAAGTGATATTGCAGCCATCATTGGGCAGCATTTTCTGACCACAGTCTTGAAGTGTCACCCAGCAGGACAGCAATGCACCTGAACACTGCCTCCATGGCATGATTCTGCTGCACTAAAGGCGGCCAAATGCCAAGTGGAATTACCTTCCTTTCCAGGCACTTCGAATATTCTTGTTGATATCACCCAAGATCATCCCAACACCTTCCATGACTTGAAGTGTTCAGCATTATTTGACAGCTGTGATCACTCAGCCAGAAATGAACTTTGAGCTACATCAGCAGTGGTAAGCAGATGTACACACTTCTCTAGGAAGCCCAGAGAGGGAAGAAAAAGAGRGAGAGACTTGGTATTCCTGGAATAAGTCAAAAGTCTTTGTCACAGAAACCCAAGTGAAATATTTCAGCAGGAGCATTGTTTTGCCTCCTCCTTTGTGTCAGAAGAGTATAATGATTCTTTCTCAGAATAAAGCTTTAAATTTCAGTTCACGTTTATGTTTTTTTTTTCTCAAGTACCAAATGCCTAACTTGGGGTGAGATCATTGTCATCTTTGCTAAGCAGGATCATCAGGCCCCCAAACGGATTTAGGATCTTAACTTCAGTTAATCTGCCTGACAAGTCTGAAATCAATCTGCCATCTGGTACCCAAATATATCTAGAGAATAAAAAACCCTTTGGCTATGAGCAAAGAGAGAAGCAATAGGTCTGTAACCCTTCCCTTCCCCTCCTTCTGCCATGAATACAAGCAGAATATTTTGGGGGTTTATACTTTAATAGTGTTTTGATGGACCAGAAGCAGTAGGAGTCATATGTCAGTTTAAGAGGCTAAGAGAGATCAAGCAGAAAGAAATGAAAGACTTTTTTTATTACTTTAATGGGAATATTCAACAATGATGATTTTTTTCCTGCAGTTTTCTGTGGTTTTCACCAACATATTTAAGGAAAGGCATGTTAGGCTGTCTTACAYGAAGGTTATACTTATATTTGGACAATTCTGAGCATGTTGGTGATTATTAACAACCTCTAACTTTAGGCAATTCAGCATCCAACTTGAATGACCAGCCTAGCTAGGATCCCTGCAGGGTTTAATGGGAAAAGAGTCACACTCCTCCAGATGCCAATTCACTGAAAGCACCAAACCTTTGTATCCTTARCTCGCTCAGACAACTTTTACCCTCTGCAAACTCTTTTTGAAGGCTGGGCTCCAACACCTTCCCAAAATTTCAGCCTCTCACACCAGAATTATGAGTTCTTGCACAGTTCATTGGGAAAGAACCATGCAACACCAGAGACTTGCAGTAAAAATACTCCTGCTGCACACATTACTCTGATTTCCAGAGCACATATTTAAATATAAACCAGCATTKCTGAAGTAACATTGTGGGTGCTGTCCCCAAGATATTCTTCTATCAATAAAGGACACATGATCATAAATTAAATGAAGTGTGCTCCATGGCAACCATAATGAACAATAGCAGATGCTGCCAAAATGGCAACATTTCAAAGGTAATATTGCAATACATYGTCTGTTAATTAAAGAGCAAGGGCTAGTTTCAAAGGGGAACCACTAAGGTTTTAAAAATATGCCAGAGATWATGTATTTCATGCATGGCTAATTATGTAGGCATTTTTTAAAACAAGCCAGAATTAATTATGTATCAGATCCACCCCCAGTATGAGGGAATAATTGAATTTCTTACAAAATTATGGCACAATAAGAGGCACTGTATGGACTGCACACTCTGTGCTGTGCTCCACACCGTGCTGGCAAKGGGCTTCCATGCTGCACTCGACTCAGTGCGAAGGCTGTTGCCAATTAACACTGCTAATACATGTTAATTTAAGATTTCCCTTTTCCAACTAATTGATATCTGATTAAACGCAGAATAAGTTTTTTAAGTGTTCATTAAGTAGCTAAAATTTCCTCACAAGTTTCATGTTTTATACGAGGCCACAATCACGAAATACGTAGCTCATGTAATTTCCAAATCATTACAGAGTAATTGGACTTATCAGTTACATGCTAATTAAACTTCCACCAAAGGCTCTTTCTGCAATCAGTTGCCATCAGATAGATGCATGGTACCCACCTCATTATGGCAAAACGGAATAGCTGAGGCACTGAAAATGGAGCGTGGCAGAGAGCAGAGAAGCAGCTCTCAGGCTACAGAGCACTCAAACATCCAGCAAAGAGCAAACACACATTGGACAGGCTTCAAAAGGGTTGCCAAAGTTTGGGTTAACACAGGYGTTTCACCTGCCCTGTGCTCTGCTCTGCTGATATCACATTGCCACTGATGACGAACTCGGCTGGGTTTGTGTCTCCTTCAGTGCATCCCCAATCCCCAAAGCTCAGACTGTCCCAGGAACATGAGTTAAACTCACTGACAGGCTGTGCCTATGTCAGAACACGGGGCAATCTCTTTTTGTAGACCTCCTAAACTGGCTGCTGGTCTGCATGCTGCTCCTGCCACGCAATAGTTCAGGACTTGCGATTTCCACGGGAAATCAATTCTCCATGAAGAAAAGGAACAGGGCAAGAAGCATTGATACATCCCAAATTCAGGTGTGCTTTCCTCACCTGGTGAAATGTGTTCATCACTGGTGTGATAAGGACAGAATGATTTGGTGACATTACAYGAGGAGGAGGAAATCAGACTTAATTTCCACCATGAGATTCATGGGGATTTGATGGAATAGTGTGATTGGATGAGGGAATTTGGAGAACAAAAAGTGATGACAATTGGAACTGTTCCTAGTAATTAATGGGAAGGAGATAAAAAATACGAGAAAACATCAGGTGCTTTAATGCTTTTTTCAGTCTTTCTGTCTGCYAGCCCTTCTTTTCTCTGAGACTGTGCTTAGTGCCATTTCTCTCTGCTGGATTTGGTTTTGGTGGCTGGAGTCAAGAAAAATTCAAATTAATTGTCATTCAGGGAAAGAGGAGGGAAAATAAAAAGAAATGTGAGCAAGTTTCCCTTTTGGGGCTCTCAGGGAGCTGGGCCTTTACTCCTCTCTCTTGAAGGAGACAAAGCCTGCCGAGCTGCACAGGAGTGTAAATTGTGGGGTTTAATCTCACATCTTATCCAATGGTTTGGAGTGCAGCTCTGCTGTGTCCCAGCTGTGGGAATGCTGCTGCTCCCTCAGCCCACGGATCCGCCACAGCCCGGTCTGGGAGCATCGTGGAGTGCACCCACAGCACATCTGCTGTTCCTCTCCACGGGAGCCTGCGCAAAATAAGCAGATAGAACCCAGGGAAACACACAGATTTCAAACCCACAGGGAGCAAGCCAGCTGCCAGAGAAGTTTTCTTTGGTTGTAATTTTTTTTTTGTTTAGTTTGAAAAGAGCATAGATTTCTGCAAATGAATGCTGTGCAGATTGTGGTTTCTCCAGCTGATATTCCTGCAGTGCTCATTTACAAGCATTTTCCRAGTTCCAAGTTGAAAGCCAAGCGTGAGGTTTTTATTTTTTAATGAAAGCCTGAGAATTAGTAGGAAGACCTAGAAAAGGTGTCATAGTCAATCGCTAATGTGAGGTTCTAAAAGTGCAATTAAGCATGGATGAGTATTTGCTCTAATTGCRAACAAGTCACCTTAGACTAGTTAACCTGCCTGCTCAAGAGAAAGTGGATTTCTRTGACCTATGTGAACAAATCTTTTTAAAAAGTCATCTCTTCCACTTAAAAAAAAAGAAAAAAAAAAATTCTAAACCATGTCTGCAATTACCATCAACTTCCAGCACAAGGATGATAATGATTTGCCTGTAAGCTAAAAAGCCAAGAGTTTTATGATTCTTATTAATTCTGACTGTTGAGCCTTTCAATGCTGTAACGGTAACTACCCTACCTTACTTTGGGTTTAAAACATTTCTCCAGACTTCCTGCCCCCACAGCAGCAGAGCTAAACACATTTTTTAAAGTCAGCAAGGGTCCAGGGTGGCAGCATCTCTCAGAAAGAAACAAGTGGAGGCTSACCTGGCTTTGGGTGATGTTTTGCCTTTTGATGTTCTGGAATTGGGCAGTGCCTGTTCCCAACCTGGCAGCAGCTGAGCAAAACTCCTCATCTTCAAGTGTTAGAGGAGGCCAGGTGGAAATCTGCTCCCACCCTTCCCCTTTCCTCACAGCACTGGAAATTCAGGGAGTCCCTCAGTTGTAATTGCATCAGGCTTCTTAAAATGGACATTCACCCCTGTGACGTGCACATCACCTCACCAGGAACCCCATGCCACTTATTTATATGTTGAGGTGGAAAACAGGATTAGAGCTGACATAGCCCTTGTTACAGGATTACCACTGATTTGGGTGGCAAATCTGCAAACAGCTACAAAACCTGATAGAATCATATATCACTATTATTTTACATGTGTTGGGKTTTTTTTTTWATTTCAAAATTATTTCCTTTATGGCACACTGATTTTATTTCTGTATTGAACTCCATCTAATTGTCCCTTGTTTTAATCTTGCAGGAGCTTTTAAATCACTGAGAAGCTCCAAGAGTGTCATCTGCTTACAGGTACTGCACACAATAAGATGTATTGCTGCTATTATTGCCATTATTGGGGTGTATGTTATGGTGGGAATGTCATTTGATGTGTCTGATGGGAATAAAAAAGCAAAATGAAACCAAGTCTTTTCCCTACCTGGCACTTTGCCATTTCACTGTTGCTTTTCATATAACTTTTCATTCTTTTCAATAATTGATTGTTTTTATTTGGAGGAGGGGAAGATGACATCCCCAGTAACACTGTTACCTTGGAGGGTTTTATCAGAAGGAATGTGACTCACTTCAAGCCAACTGGGAACTTGCAAAGTGGGAAGTGGCAAATATTTTAATTTTGAGCTGTCTAAATCAGTATTTCCTTGGCCTTCTCTTTATGTGCAGCAGACTTCCTTCCTTAGGCAACATTTTGCACTTTTGTAGTTTGCAATTAAACACAACTGCAATTGAATTGTCTTTATCATATGAGCACAGGGGAGTTTAGCCACATCCTGTAATGRGAAGGTTGACTGGCATTTTTCCTAACAAAATTTCATTTTCAATTGTAGAACAACAATTGGGACATAAATTCTCTTCTACGGTCCAGCCTTACAACAAAGTTTCATCTCAGGTTGTTTACCATTTCCAGAAGTTAAAAACAGGTAAATATACTGTTGCAGTCACGGTAAAAAACCCTACAGAACCATTTAATTGAATATTTTTTTCTTTTCTTTCCTCCTGAGGGCCATTTTGTAGCTTTCTGTGAATAACAGGATACAATACAAATATGCATCTTAAATCCACCACTGCTTTTTACAATTGCACGCTGTTTCCACTGTTATTTAATAAATTGTCCTGCCTAATACAAATTGCCCTGCATTCACCTAACTTCATTTTCACTTGCTACTGTGTGACTCAGAAATCTGGTTTTGCTAGACTTTTCTGCCATGAATTAGTTTATCGGTTTCTAGCAGGAATTTGGGATGAATATATATAATTTTGAGTTGTCCAGCTTTTTAGGGCAGTCGGTACGGGCACAAGCAACAGCACTGGGTTCTCATTCCAGTCCATAAAGGCCATTTCTCTCTGTTCTCACTGACGTGCTTCCTGTGACAGTTACCAGTTATCTCCTCTATCCTTCACCACACAGAGTATAAAACTGACAAAATCACCACAGAGTTTAAATTAACGCTTGCTGCCAGCGTTTCACCTCCAAACGAACGTAGCTTTTAAGAAATTATCTTGAGCCTGGGAGASGTTCCATCGTGATTCACTCCGGAACGTCTCGAGTGCTGGGCTATGCCAGCAGAAATAATTCCAGCAARGCTCTCTGTTAAGATGCAGCAGACRTGATGAAAGGAGTCGCGGTTTCGAACAAATGGTTCAACATGTTGGTGTCAAAAGGAAGCGTTTTCCCTCCTCGACTGGCTTGGCAGCTGTTGGGCTTCATTATGAGGAGCAAAACACAGAAGTGTGCAGGCAGGTGCTCAGCAGATTAAGGGCTCCCAAACAAGGCAGAGCAACAGCTTCGCTTTGCTGGTAACAGAACAGAGGCAGGAAAAGATCATCCATCCAGAGCTGTGATTCGAGGTCAGCATTAGTTTAAAAAAAAAAAAAAATCAACCAAAAAAAAAAACCCCTACCACCTTCAATAATATTATTATTAATATTTTAATTAAATACTAGCAATTCACAGTATGGGCACTGCCTCCAAAAATTAGGGAATTGCCAAAATGCATAAAGTAATTTGTGCCTGTTATCTCCCACAAGCCTGTGGGACTGTTTAAAATGGAATTGTGTTTTGAATTGGCAAAGCAACAGCTCCGTTTCTCAGCCTAAAACGAAAATTAAGAATTTGGCTATTGTTATTTACTGCTTAAAGATCTATTTCCTGATGGTAAATACATATCCAGAGGCTTAATTCCCCAAAATCAAACTATCAAAGCTCATCTCGGAGTGTCTTCTTAACTTACKGTTTTGGAAGCTCAAAAAAAAGCACTTTTGGAAATGTATGGATAGATATTTAAAATGCTCACAAATTGCCTAGAAAAAAATTAGTCTTGTTCTTATAAGTGAGGTTCATCAGAGGGCTTAAAGAGTCAAGCAAGAGAGGACATGGAAGTATTTAGGCTGTGGATTAATGATTAAGGCAAGCATTGCCCTGGTGCCTGTTCCCCAACACCTGGAGGAGCAGGGGCCAAGGGGGTCTGGCAATTCCCCAGGGGAGGGAACCACACTGTGACTGCACACGGGGCAGGATGGGAGAGCCTTCCTCCAAATCATCCATCCCAGAACAACTCAGAACATCCATTGAGACCTCCACAGCCTGAAAATGGCCATTAGGAAAAAACTGTCGTTTCCAGTAATAGATATGGATGCTGAAGTTACAGCTGGATATTTCAGGAACAGCCAGGACCAGGGTGCTGTCCTGTTGGGCAGGACAAACAAACTTTGGAACTGTCTCCCCCAGGCCCCTAAGCAACAAGTGCCACTAACTGGACTGGACACATTTGGACAAAAAAGGTCTTCCTTTCGGCCCATCCGGGTGAGCACAAACCCACAGCATTTCCCTAAGGTTAGTGGGATACTGTAAAGCCAACAATCAGCAGTTTTTCAACTGAAATTCTTCCCCCACACGTAAAGAAAAGTGAAATAATTGGTCATAGAGGGCACAAGGGCCAAGAGCAAAGCAGGAAGTCTTCTGCTGCCCGGGGTAACATGAATAATAAGATACTGATGATGTTAAGTGCCGTGTTTATTTTCCCACTGTGAAGTGATGSTTGCCCAGGAAGAATTGTCTTTCTTTAAATAAAGCACCTTTCAAACAAGCTCATTACAAAACCATCTGAGCACTCCTGACAGTCAAGTTGGTGTGTGAGACAATGGCAAATTATTCATCATGAATAAATTACCAGATGAACACACTCTCGCTTTTCTCTGAGGTGAATTACTGGAGTCCTTGAGGCTGTGGGTGGAACAAGGGCCTCAGCAAAGGACTTTACAGAAACTATGAACAGTGAAAGGTAACAAATCCCCAGCCCCACTAAACCTAGCAACTAAATTTACAAGACAAAAAAACATGTTAGCAAGGAAACTACAAGATGAGGAATACTTTTGGTTAAGGCAGTGACTCAATCAAAACTAGATTCAGGTCTCCTGGAAACTACTGGACTAATAGTACAGGTTAGGTGCAAATTAGGGATGGTAAAAAGGGGAGGTGAGTAAAGGATACATGGATGACTTATGCTAGTATTTGAGGACTGCTGGTGAAGAAAAAATCAGGTGGCAGCTAGATTATCCTGRCTATCTGATTATCCTGACTATCTGATTATCCTGACTATCTGATTTTCATCCTCCGGATTTTTGCAAATTCCAGTAAAGTGTTGCTCAGCCGGGGGTGTGAGATTTTTTCTGTTGCCTCCTTTTCACGGAAATGGTCTAAATAAGAGAATGGAGAAAAGTGAAAAGAGTGCAATCAGGGGATAACAAAGGAATAGCTGCTGATAGCATAAGGAAAATTATGGCTGATACACCAGCCTTCAGTAGTGACAAAAATGCAGTAGCAGGAAAGACGTGAACAGCAGCAAATAAAGGCAGGGTTGCACACATGGCCCGAAGCTGGCTTTTAAGCAATTTCCTCTACATCCTATTCACAGCACTTGGCTTGCTGGCTTCGAGTTCTTCTGTTTCTATTTGTTTTCCTTAAATGAGCAATTAGTCAAATCCGAGTTAATGAAGCTTGCTTAGTCATCCAAGGTCTGTAAAACTTTGCCAGAAGTCAGCATCTTTGCAACCTTTGAAAATGAGGGATTCTGGCATGACAGTCTTTGCTGASTGGCCTCTTCCATCATCTGAAATCCCATTTATCAGTTCATTTCAGGCATCTTTTGAAATGTAGGAGAGATGAAGAGGGAAGACTTTGTCCTGTCAGGGTAGTTCATATCAGTTCCTTTAGACTAAAGATTGAGAGACTTAATCATCTCAAGTAGAGATGACAGTGAAATATCAGACTCTCAAATCAGTAATGATCAAGGGGGATAGATTTAGACTATGTCTGAGAAGGGCTCTTTGCTCTCCACATGGCAATTTGGAATCAGGGTTAAGTCTGCAGGGATTTATCACACATCTGGGACAAAAACTGAAAGTGCTACTCTGATCAAGAGGAGTTGGATGGCCTTGAACATTTTCAGGGTATAAAAAGAAGCCTTTTCCTCTTCTAAGCCAACTGCAGATGGAGTGAGAGGTGCTGGGGAGGGCTCATTTTGAAGTGAAAAGGCAAATGTAGTGTCCTGCACACAGCAGCTCTTGGCAGATTTCAGCATGGAAAGGAATCTCCCAAGGAGGGAAGGAAAACCACACCTGTGAGACTTCAAAGCATGCAGCAATTAGTGTGCCAGMAAAACTTAATTTCCTTGATAGAGTTATAAAAACAGCGTGGAAGAATCTTTTGACACACACTGTCTCGGCTAAAGCAGAGGCTTAAGCATGTCTTGATATCCAAGACAAAATTAGCATTAAATATTTTATTTTTTATTTTCATTCATATCATGAAAAAAAAACGTTCTTGGAGGAAAATGGAGAATTGAACAGTTCCTCCAACCTCTATGAATGTGTCTGCTCTCAGATGCTGGTAACACGAACGCTTGGTATTTCATTTGGCACATGTGACTGAACAATCAGTTCCCAGAATGAAAGGCATGGACTTCTACATAGGAATTGAGAACTAATGTCTCAGAGTAAAGGCTACAGCAGATTCCTATTTTTAGTGCATTATTCATGGAGATGTACAACCAAGACGTGTCTTATAGGATTGCATGCTTACATCCTCTCTCCTGGGAAGATAGAGGATGACCTAAAGTTGGTGTAATGTGCCACCTCCTCCTTTCCATTCCACTCTCCAGTCTCTCCACGTCTCCATCTGTTTTGAGGCCATATAATAAATCCCCTTTTGTAACGTCTCCTCTTGCATAAATCCTTTTACAAACTGAAATGCACCTTAGGAGATCAATTAGCTGAAGTAAATTAACCATGTGGCCTTACATCTACCTTCTGCATTTACTCCTACCTTCTCCACTCATCTCCTAATTTCTCTGAGACCAGGGTCTCCCTCCTGCTGTGCAACCAGTGACCTCCTGAAACAGTTTTAGAAATCCTGTATCACAGGCCAGGATGATGCAGGATGCAGTCAAGGATTCAAATCCTTTCCAATTCTGTGAGAAGGAGAATATTCCTACTTTGGAGACCAAACGTATTTGTGGTCCATCCTCTGTGTCCAGCAGTTTAAACACCTCCAGGTGAGCAGTTAACCTGGTTTGGGGCCAGATTCCAAACCAGTACCAAGTACTAAGTGAACAAGAAAATAATTTTACCTTCTAGTTCTGGGATATTTCCCTCCACATCAAGGAAGAGTTAAGAACTTTGTGTTCTATGACCTAAGGGCTAGTAAATTTGTAAGTTCTCCTTTCCTTCTGGCTTCTCCTTTATGACATACGATGCTAAAGCAGATCCCTTCTGGGATTCTCTCTCCCTGACTGGGATCATTTGTGCACTAGCTAAAGAAGGAAGGTTTTGGTGTAAAAACATGCATCTTACCTCTTTTGTTCACCGGAGGCATGGTGATTGCAGCTTAATCATAGGTTGTTAAATATATTAACCAATACCTGTAATGAACAGAAAATCAATGTGCAATCCGCATTTTCAAGAAAAACAAGAATCAGTGTCAGTCCTGTGGTAATTCACCATAAAGRTTTTCTCATCATCTTTTTTTTCTTCTTTTTTTCCTTTCTGTTTTTTTTCAGGGAAGAGAAAGAAAACAAGCACAAGCTTCCTGCTTTATACAAATATTAGGAGCTACTCTTCCCATTGTAGCTAATTTATTGGTTATGTGTCATCTGTATGGGCTATGCCTTCCACAGATGGGTCAGGGCAAACTGAATTCAAGCTGATTTCACACACAAGGAGATATTTGCTGAAGAGGACTGTAGCTCCTAATCCACTGGCTTTAGTTGTATACAGCAAGTACCTCTTTCCAGCACATCTTTGGCAAGACTTTACTGCATGAGCCATTTCTAGAAATGCAGAGCATTTCTTATAGAAGCTCTTCTCTAAAAATTGCAAGGGCCAAGGGATGATGAGGTACTGCAGCCATTGTGAGGGACCTTTGGGAAAACACAAATCAAGCCTTTCTCCAGTCCCCAGAGACAAATAACCATAAAACTGAGAAAACACTGTGAAATGTTACCCCGCCAACCGTGAACGCAAAGTTAAGGGTGTTGGGTTTTTTCATAAGTCAGCTCCTTCAGATTCACCAGTTTTGACTTTTATTTATGTGTTTGTTATCCTGCAGCACCTGGAAACAAGTACCCGAGTTAAAGCATTTTCTGGGGCAGCAGTACCAAAAATAATTAACTGAGCAAAGCTGCGATGCAGTGGCGGGGAGGAGATGGATGTGGCTCCTTGTGCCCGTCTGCTCAGCCCCCTCCGAGGCTGCAGGGCTAAACTGGCCTGTTCTCCAGCTGCAGGGCTAAACTGGCCTGTTCTCCAGCTGCAAGCTTCTGCAGACCTTCTGAGAGGTTTGGGAAATGACAGGTGTTTTCTGAGAATTCACAATGAACTCATGCAAAGAAGGGATCATATTATCCTGTTGCCCGGTGTCATCCCAGGTTTGAAAATAGAGCACTTCTGCCTYCAGAACAATATTTTTCTGATGCATCTTATATTTAAAATGCCCTCCCTAATCATAGCTTCTTGTAAGGAATAAATCTCCAAAATGCACTCACAGTGCGATTCAAAAGCGTCGAGCCAGCCGTGCTCAAAATTCTGATATAAGCAGAGCGTGGAGCCGGCTAATAAATAACTTCCAACCTCTCAGCAAGCCACAGGAAACAGCTGAAAGGCAGGTGAACACATTCCAGGCTTTCTCCCATCTCACAGGACACTCCAGCCCACCCCACCCTCTGCCAACCCCAGAGATGAACAGATGGAAACACTGAGCAATCTCCCAGACTCCAGACTAAAAGGAGCATGAGGAGCTGGCAGCAGAACTGGTGAAGTTGCTCTGGTAGATCCAATCTGGACTGCAGGATTGGGGCCTCTCTGCTAAAAAAAACCCAAAAGCATAACTTGSAGCCAAAGGTGTTTTGAGAAAGAAAATGTTTCTATTTTCTAAGACCTGGTCCCAGATCTCTCAGTTTTATTTGTTCTAGCCAATTAAAAATCACTGTTGAACATTCCATGGAATGCAGATGAATGATAGAGGTTTGTTCACAAGGATGAGTTACTTTCTGGAATTAAGTGATATTACACTAAACAATAAAATCATTAATCCCTATTTTCTCAGTATATTACCTTTGCTTATTTAATTTCACATTCTGAATCACAGGTCTAAAGGAATTACCCTCCCAGCACAGTGCTACGTGCTAATCCAGTATCTCATTTCCAGCAGCAGCAAGAAACAGAGGGAGATGCAATAACTCAGGCATGAGCTCTTCCRAGCTCTTCCTCCCGAGGTTTCCAACGAGCCCTCAGAGCTGTGGAGGGGTCTGCCTGAAGCCCAGTAATTTAGAACCCTGCCTACACGCTGTTTTTCTTATGATTAGATCTTGAATATTTTTATTTGTATCTATTCACTGTTCGTGTCAAAAGTTCTCGAGTTCTTCCTCGGGTTTGAGATTTGTGATGAGGACTTTTGAAGATCGAAAGGCTCAGAAATGTAAAGACACTTCCAGCAATTTTGGCAGGCCCGGTAAATCTGAGAAAGAAAATTAGAATTTTATACTTCCTTTTTCCTTTTCCTCCTCTTTACTGAGGAAGGAATAAAGAGGACCAAGAAAAAAAGAATTCTTGCTGGAGCTTCCTTTGAGGTGGCCAATTCAAGCATTTGCAGGGAAATTGAAAATTCACTTTAAACAGTTTGCTACAGCAACGCTCCCTTCTTTTCCATCAAGGAGGGAATCTGGAAATGCAAGCACATAAAATGCTTTAGTGAAGATTTCAAAAGTTGGAAGAGGTCTTGTGGTGAGAAACAAACAGTTTCTGATGCTGTTTGAAGTCTCAGTGGAAAGCAGTGCTGCCTTTGCAGGGCAGGCAAGGCTTTCCGAGCGCCTGCATCGAGCCTCGTGTGGAAAACAGCCGTGTTTTCCATGGGCATCTGCCAGAGAGGAAATAAAACACAGGGACACTCAGCCACTGGAGAGTGCAGGATAGTTAATGAAGGAGGTTCTCAGGAGAAAGAATGCACAAAAAAARCACTGAAATGATGGAATATCTGCCTCCTTCCTTACTGCCAGCTCCCATCCAGCCAAACATGCAGGAATCCACACCTGGAAATCGCTATTGATGCCTGGCAAATGAGAAACCCCAACCTGCAAACGCTGAGGRTGAGGTTTTTCGAAAGGGTAAAATCGCAGCAGGGAACGGGAGGCATCCCCCTGAGTCCTGAGCTCATCCTTGCTCCCCTCCAGTCAGTCATTTTGTGAGCTCGGATTTATTCTTATTAGAAAAACAAAACACCTCAAAAGAAGGCACAAAGCAACCATTCATCTCAYATTGATCCAAGTTCTTTCACTTAACTCATAATTCCAGTCCTTCAGAGAAAATGCATTTCTGTCCAGGCTTCGGCTAAATTGCTCCAAGAGACATATTCTAAACATATATTCTAAAAGTTGTCATATGCCTCCGCCTCTTCTATTTGGAGAAAATGGAAAAAGCAAAAAAGCTAATGGGAGAGGAGCTGAGTATTTCAGAAAATTGTATTCTGCTTCTGCAAACCCAGGGGAATTCAACGATTCAGCTAAAAATGGGTAGCATTTGTTTTTGGTGTTCTTCATTTGCAAGTCTCTGGAATATTTTGAGCTTTAATCACAACACTAAAAGGAGACACATTCTGCATTGTGGTTCACTGGATCGCAAGGGCATCATCGGCGCTTGGACAGCAGCTTTTCATGCTGCAAATCTCTAATCAGGATCCACACCTAAAATATGTGTGTGCCCGGAGGTGGGTGGGGAACAGCACCATAATTCCAGGCTAGGGTATCCCTTAACAGCCACACATTTAATTTCCTATATTATGTCAGGAAAATAGAATAGAAAAGTGTTAACAACATCTGGAACTGTATAAATGGTTTTACAGGCTGGGGGGAGGCAAAGACTCCAGCATCATTAATGGGGTTTTTAAAAACAACCCATGTAGTAAATATGATACAGATTAGCAGATTATCCAGTATGATAGAGATTAGCAAGATTAACAATACTCTATGCTGGATTTCTCCTCTTCTTTTTTTTTTTTTTTTTTTTAATTACTGAAATGCCTGAGTAATTTCTTCATTGAATTTTTAATTTCATGGATAACTCGAGCGTATACAAATAGATAGTAAATACTGATAAATTCAGTATGTAAAAACAAAGAGAATGGGGAAAACAAGAACTCAGTTATTAAATCCTAAAAGCAAGTAAAGCCAAAAAAATCCCTCTGGAGACCTGCAAGCTGTGGTGGAGTCCTTGAAAAAATAAAAGGCAAAGACAAAGAATAGTCTCATTCTTTGGATTGTGTTAACTGAAACGCGATTCCCTGTTTGACTCTGAACATTTACCYGAAATAGAACATTAATTTCTCTAATGAAATAATGGAGAGAAACTGAAACAATATTACAGTTAATGACATTTTCTCCTGATTGTACAGGTACATTTCCTTATGTTCTGGGGGGTTTTTTGTTCCTATAAAGAACGCAATTTTTCTGCGAAGTAAATCAAAACTGCCAGTTCCTTTGAGGGACTGGGAAGGRGAGGTACAACAGGGAGAAGAAGAATATCCTGATGGTACTCCATACTCAGTACTCAATACTCAATTCAAAGTTTACTGGAAGAGGATTTCCAGTGCTCCTCACTTACAGGAATACTCTAAGAGAAAAGAATTTATGGTGAGCAAGCTGATTTTATTGGAGTTTTTTCCAATGCATCACACTGTAATAGAATCCTCGTTCATTTACAGACAAATGTGTGTCCTGGGCTCTGTTTCAAGGGGGTTGTGTTTCCAATAATTACATTGTGTACAGAAGGCAGTCACCTAAATTCCACACTGTTAATTTTATGCAAAACAGAACCCTATTGATTTCCTGCACTTTCCCAGCCTTCAACTGGAGCAACACACATCCCATCAAGGATATGAAACAGATTTTTCCATTAATGGGAAGTCTAATGAATGGTATTTGATGTTTGAACCTACAATAAGTGCATGTATGAGAAAGACCGAGGAGAAAACAAGAATGGGGCAGTTCACTGCAGATCTTACACCTCCAGCTGTAGAGTTTACTCAGGGATCTACTTGGGAATTCAYCCTGAAATATTTCTATTCACTTAGTCTATGCAATTCCCACAAAACGTTGAGCAATTCTAGCACTGCCAAATATGTCTTCATTCTTTTTGTTTGCATGGAAACTTTAATGAGCTCTAGAGCTGTTTCTTGTCTCCTCTCTCTCTCCATGTGATGCTGTCACTGCCACTGCAACGAGGTGCCACTACACAAAGGGCCAGGTGGGGAWAGTACGGGATGCTCCAGGACTGGAAGAAATAAGGACACTGCCTGCAGCAGTGCCCCGAGTCTCCGGGCCTGCAGACCCTGTTGTGACCTTCCCTTTGGGTCTGGACCCCACTCTGTGACCTACCAGGACAAAAAGCTGTGCAGGAAAGCCCAGTTGCTGTGCCTGCCCTGCAGAGGCTCCTGGATGAGGAGGATGGAGCTTGTTTGCACCGTAAAGTCCACTCAAATCAAGGGAAATATTTCAATTATTTGAAGTGGGTTGTAGATTGGAGTTCTAATTGAAGCTTCATTTCTCAGTGTTATTGCCACGTGAGTGCTGATCCGTGGCAGCAATCAGCACAGTGCCCTCACTAACTGCAATTATTTAAAACTACTGAGATGCAACACCCCATGGAAGCAATTTCTTTTCTCTTTTAGGACATCATTTATTTGTAAATCACGCAGGGTGGGTCTTTGTGTTGCAAACATCACAAATGAGTTCTGCTTCTCATAATGCAGTCATCTGATAGCTCTTCAAATCGGAAAATAAAACTCTGAGGTTATAAGAGCTACTCTAATCGTCCCCTTCCTTTCACAAAACTCAAACAACTGTGAGCAGTAAAGAAYAACGAAGTAAATTTTCTAAGACACATCTTTCTCTTCTAAGAAAAGCATGAGGTATTTGTTCAGTGGCACACAAATTCAATGAGAGGTTACACAAGCCTCGCAAGAGATTACCTCTCCAGCCAGAGCTGCAATGCAACAAATTTGCCACATCAGATTTCAGGCATTTCAAATGGAAAACCTTGAGAGACTGTCCAGTCTGTGCAGCAGTTCAGATATGATGCCATGAACAGATCAGCTTTCTAATGGATAAGACAGGGGCATTTGCTATATACACACACAAATCTGACTGGAGCAGTGCATTAAGCCACACGATCCTCCACAGGAATGTTCCAGAGTGAAGACAGTTCATCTGCCATGAGATAACCTGCCAGCTGAGCTGGGTRGCACATGTCATCAGGGTCAAGTAAAAGCAATTTTTTTTCACCAATCTCAGGTTAAAACACAGRAAGCAGAGTTTTCTTTTCAGTTTGGGGTTGATTTTTCAGTTTATGCTTTTTTAAGGGCAGCTATAAAAAGTCTAGACACACGTAGTCTCCCCAGAATACCTGATGATAGAGCAAGGACTGGATGTGCAATCCTATGTTTGACTCTCTGAAAAAAAGTTGCTTTTTCTTCCTTGTGGCTGATTAGAGTGATACCATCATACTTCAAATCCAATCTGTGCCATCAGCGTCAGCAGAAAGATTTGTTTACCTTATCAAAATCTATTTAGGCTACCCAGAAGTGACTCGACGACAATGCACAAATACATTCAGGGGGAGAAGATATCAAGTGGTGAGTGACTACTCAGTATRTCATAAAAGCACAATAACAACCACTGGGTGAAAGATAAAGCCTGACTCACTCCAATTAAAGTATGGTACTAATTATTTAGTGACTGCAAGGGAAACTGCTGGCATAGGCTGGCTTGGGAGTTTGTGGCAGTCACCTTTGTAGAGATTAACAAGGACTGATTGGACCTACACCCAGCAGCAGTTTCTCAGGAGGAGCTGTTGCTGCCTTGGGGCAGGAACATGGGCTTGTGCCACCTTCCTGACTTCTCTCCCATCCCTCTTTTCTGTTATGAAACAGCAGAGAAAGCTGTAGGACTCCCAGAAATGGTAATGGCCAGCAGAATGCAGAGGCTCAACACAGCCTGTCTGCTCACCTCAAAATCCACTACATTTGGAGAACTGGAATAAGGTCAGYGCTAGCCGCCTTGAGCTCTATAGCCAGCAGGATTGATAAATAACAGGAAAAAGATTAGGAAATGGAAGAATGTTTCCCAGATGTTGCACGATGCTTCCAGATGCAGCTGCAAGTCAAGGCTGGAGAACTGATGCCTTTTGATTTCCTCTGGGTCCGGTGGAGCAACAACAGAAAGCTGAATTTCAGGATTTGAGGTTGATCTCACAGCTCCTGTTCACCTCTGCAAACAAAAATCAGTGATGAAAGGAAAGTGTCTCCTCCCACTTTGCCAAGCCCTGCTCAGAGCACTCTCAGCTGTGGTGAAAGTGCTGCAGAGTTTGTATGCAGAACTTGCATCTTCGGGCCAAAGGGAGCAGAGCATGAGGATTCTGCTGCTCATKGCCTCTGTGAAGGGTGCCTGGCTTCTCCGTACAGTGACGATCCAGACATAAACAGAAGTTTCAGTRGTTCCAATTCTAGCTCTTCAACTGTTCATGACCAAAAAACACCACAGGTGGCTGCACTCCTCGACTCTCCACCTCGACCTTCATTTGACACACCCAGTGTCACACACCCACAGATCCTTTCACAGCAACCACTATAAATCCATCCCATTGGGAAAAGGAGGAATAAATCATGTAGCTTCATCTCTTCCCATTCAAATATTCATTTGCATTATTTATACATAATGAGATATCAGAGACTTCTTTCCTCCTCTCACTGTGCATACTGTCCTGGCAGAATTAATGCTGCTCTAGCTCTTCATTGATTGCACTGAATCTAAAGATCAACATTTCTCCTTTTAGCCTCCATTCCCTAGGGTGAAAACCTGAATATAGAAAATGAAAGAATCACTAGTCATAACCTTAGAATGGGATTAATTTCACCTGTACTTAAAGTACTGAGAAATCTTTTGAAATGCTGGGAGTGAAATTACTGGTCCTGATGAGACATTGGACAAAAGCACAGCTCAAAATGTTCTGTCTGCTTCAGTGTCTGGAGGCTGGATGCTCTGCTGTGCAAAGCAAGCTCTGGGCTAAGACAAAGTTTAAATAAAAGAAAAAAAAAAGGAAAAAAGAAGCAACCCTGTGCTTTGAAAACCCAAAGAACAGCACTGCAAGAAGCCTTCAAATCTCTAGGCAGTGTCAAGAGCTGACCCAAGGTATAGCACAAGTGAGCTCACCTAATCACCAGTCCCATTTTGCACCCTTGAGGAGTAACAAATTCTGAAATCTTCAAAATATCTGACCCCTGCGGAGGAAATGGAATTCAAAGTCGATTCCTGAAATGAAAACAAAAAAACCCCCACYGACCCCTAGAAGGGATATGTGAGGTTATTGAGCCAGTCTCTTACTTCAGGGAAAACACACAGAGAGAAAATACGTCTGGTGAAATACTGCAAACCTGGAAATCTGGCTCTATATCCTGACTGTGTGCAGTCTGTTCAGACCCAGACATGTGGCAGTGGGCAGTTTGCCTGTTTAGCACCCCCTACTCCCAATTTTAGTGCTCAYTTCATCCCCCTCCCCTCCAGGTTCATAATAGCAGTGGTTTTACCTCTTTCAGAACACGCCACTCTCTCATCTCATACTCCCTGTTTCAAAGCCTTACCCGGCTTCCAGCAACAATGTTCCACTAGCAATAGTGAGAGGTGGGTGAAACTCCTTTCTGGTATCGTTTCTCATGCATAAGAAGTTAAATTGTGCTTTCAAGAACTGTGTGTATCAGTGAAGATTCGAGTCACAGGAGCACCAGCCAAGAGGAAGCTGAAATGGGATGCTCAGGTGCAGAACTAAATTAATTTTAAAAAGGCTGAGCAAGTATTTTAGGGAAGAGTTTTATGAATTTACCCAGGCKCTACAAAGACTGTGAAGATTTGCAGTGGAATTCAGTTTGAAAATAATGAACTGAAATATCAGCCCTACCTAAAGTGTTCTCCAAAAGCCCCTTATCCAATGCTTCCTCCAGGCTCCTGTCTCCCAATAGCTGCAGAAAATATTCCTTGTAAAAATCACATAAATGAACAAAATCCATGGCTTGAAGAGATTAGGAATTACCTTTTTAAAGCCTTGCAACCCTGCACATTCATTGCAAAGTATATGAAAAAATAATATTGCTAGCAATGACTCTGCTCATGGAAAACATCTTTCCTGATCACTGACATGGCAGATATGCAGCTGACATCTGCTCAGCAGTTTGAGATTGCTTTGCTGACACATAAAATTGAGTTTCACTGTGAAATCAAGATGATATCATTGGCTATTATAATAAGTTGTTAAAGCCCATGGTAATATTTTTCTGTCTTTTTCAATCAAATGGTTATCTTTTCGCTGTCCTCTCTCCCTCCCAGCCTCTAGTTCTGATTTTATCTTCTCGACAAAACACTTAKGGAAAAAACTATTTCTGTTGTGTTTTTAAACTGCTGTTACTTTCAATAAAACTAATTAACATCTTGCAGTAAATCAGTTCCCTGGGTCTCCTTAGATTTCGAATGAAGCTGACCTATGCACAACAGGGTCTTCACTTTAGATTGAATGTGCTCATTAGTACCTTCTAATAAATGAGACTACTGGGTGGTGCTCTCATCCCACCTCCCAGAAAGTGCTGCAGGAGGGGAGGGCGGAATTGGGACAAGTATTTGATTTAAGCATGCCCCATACCTGTGCTCTTTTTCCTCATTCAGAGACAATTAAAAAGCTGRGAAAGACTGAGGAAAAATAATTGAGAGGCTCGGAGCTCTGGGATATTCCTGCTCAAAAACTGGGCTGAACAGGAGAGGCCCTGTGAGCAGCACAGAGCCACCCTGCACCCCTGTGCCCCAGGGACACACAGACCTCGAGGATGCTGGTTTTTACCCTCAAGGCTGTGGTGTCACAGGCCAACATCTCTGACAGAGCAGAGGAGCAGCTGAGAGCAGAGCTGTTCTTACATCACACCTGCTCCAGGCTCTGTGTCGGCATCATCGCATGGCAACTCGGAGGGGAACAGCTGAGCTGCCTGTCAGCCAACTCAGTCGGAGTTCAAACCTTTCAGACCTCCTAAAAGAGAGGAGAAGATGATGAGGCAAGATTTCTCATACTTAATTGCTCTTCAGCATAGTCACTACAGTCAGGTTTCAGTAAAGAAAACGCCCCCACGCAGCATTTCCAAAGGTGATAATCTTTTGCTTCTACAGATAAGCCCGAGGTTACTTGAGAAATTAATGCAACATTATTAACATCAGAAGCACTCAAAGCATTCCCAGGTGAGGCAGAAGTAACCTTTTCACTACTTTGTCTATTTGGACCTAAAAGCTGTTCATAGCCGGATTTCTTGTTTCTACAGGCTGTCCCACTCAAAGAAGACTCCTTAGAAAAGATCCCATCTATAAACTCTCATTTTATAAAAAAGAATATCTATCTTTCCTGTCTAAATGCCAGCACCAGCACTTCTTCCTCCTGAGAGCTCCACATACAATCCCTATTAAATTAAACCAGAAAAATGCTCACTCATTCCTTTTTAAAGTAGCAGATTACCCATAATCCCCTCCCTAGGAATTCAAATGTTCTTTGCCTTAGAAAAAGACTCAGTCAAGTCACATCTAAAAAGAGACCACTTACAGACCTGCCATGCAGGATTTAGAAAGTAAATAAAAGTAAACTCCTGGTAAAAATGTCTCCTTTCATTTCCCCAGCAATGGAAACGAGGCCTGCAACCAGATGGGTAGCCAGGTACAAAACTACATTTCCCAAGAGGCCACAGGTCTCAGATCAAATTTCCACACTGAATTTCCTTCTATAAAAGGCTTTGTGGCCAACTAAAGCTTTTTACAGATGATTTGGGAGGGTGGTGATGCCATTTTGTATGTTGTTATTACTTAGGTGAGTAAAAGATTTTTGCTAAAGAGTTGCTGCTTTTTTTTTTTTTAAGTACCTATTTCTTGAGTTGATCATTTAGCCTTTTATTTTCATCCTTTCTTATTCTCATTCACAAGAAGGTAATATTAAGTTAAACCTTTATGTTGCATGACCAAAATTTTCCCATTGTTCAGCCTTTAGTAGAAGAGGGTTTGAAAGGTAGGAAAATTCACAGTTCTGCTCTGGTACGACGGAGTCAGGCAGCAAAACGTGCATTCCAAGGAGGAAAATCTCCAAGCTGTTTACAAACAAGTGTGTGTCCCTCTCCTGCCTCAGGCTGCTGATCAAATTATGGTCTGAGTTAGCTGAGGATTCAGAGGCTCGTGTATTTGTCAGAGTCTACTTGCAAATGTAGTTAGCATTTGAAAAACCCTTGCAGATTCATTAAGTGCTCTAATGAAAGGAGGAAGAAAAGTGAAGCTAAATAGAAAAGCTTTTAATTAACAGCACAGTATTGTCTTTTCCGTAAGGTATGCAAAGGAGCTTGTTTGTTTTTCTGTCCCTGCAATGTTTAGATTATGTCCACTAGAACTATTATGTCTTTTTTTTCTCAGGAAAGTGAAGGTGGAGATTTCTTTCTGAATAATGCCTGGGTCCTATGTGTTCGAATTTCGTGTATGAAAGGGGAAAAAAAGGCATTTAAAGACTCTGGAACTAGGCTTATGCTTTCAGAGATACTTCAGTGCTCACAGAATCAAATATTAATACTCTGAGATTTAGGTCCTAAATATTAAGGCAGATGATATCTTGAAATCACACTGTTTAGCTTGCTGGCTTCAAGTGCAAAAGTCTCTTTTTGTACCAGAGAGAGATTTACTATTACAATTGATTAGAAAAAATGTAAGCACACAATTAGAGTTCGTTTTCACCGACGGCTTCAGAGCAGCAATCTACCTCCTCTGTTCCTTATTGTTTAACAAGGCACCTGCTGGGAGTTTTTATGTGTGGAGGTTAGGTATATTTAGAAGTATATTCTGATTTAAATACATGTTGTTCTGATGCAATCTACTCAATTATAAATGCAGAACTCTGATATAAAAACACAGCTCCTCCTAGAGAACTAATATCTAGGCTTTAATTTAACTATTAAGCACTTCCAAATATATGCACTTAATTAAAGCATTAGGGAAACCTCTTGTAGAGTGCAAACAAGGATCCTCYGCATTTTTCACCCCAAATGCCCCTTTCTGTCTTTGAAACTTAGCTCTCCACGTAACAAAACAAGTTTTTTAGTACTGCTGGGTTTACTGATCCAAAGGGAACTCGTTGCCAGGATGTTTTAACATTTCTCTGCAATGCTGGAGGATGCTCTTGCCTCCAACCTCATTGCTGCTCTATTTTTGAAGAAGTGGGGCTCAAAGAGGGACTCCGAGAGGCGGCAGCCACCGTGCAAAGCAGCAGCCCAGGCTGGGGAGATGTGTTCCCGCGGAGCCAGAGCAGTGCATGGGCATATGCTGGCAGAAATGAACGGTAATGGCCCTGGCACCGGCAGGCCAATAAAGCTGATTGGGTTTTAATTCCTTGGCGCTGGGATTCCAGCTGCAGGCTGCACAAATAGAGCCACATTTCCCAGGTATTGCTGGGCTGTTGGGTTGTGCTTGGGGGCTCAGTCACACGGGGAGGTTCCCGCTGGAGCTGCCCAGGTTGCTCCGTTCTCCGTCGCTGCCTCCCCGCCAGCTCCCGGCTGTGCTGGCATGACAGGGATTGCTCGGGGCCTGGTGGTTGTCTGTCCTGAGAGTTGGGCTTTTGTGGAGAACAGCACAGCAAACTGGGCCTCGTTTGTTCTTCTCTGCCTCTTTCAGGCTTTGCTTGTCCCTTCAGATTGTGGTGTTTCCAACCAAGCTTTTGTTGCAGGAGTTGGTGGATTGAAACCAATACCATAAGAGGCCAGAAAGGCAAGCTCAGGGAAGCACCAGCCATTGCTCACTGTTCCTGTTATTGCAAGAACAGGGAAATTCTCTGGAGGTGGAGCTCACAGCACACATTCAGTAACAGGAGAGGATGAAGAACTGCAGTATTGCCTTGTGGTGAGATAAATAAAAAGACAGGCGAGTTGTCCTTTCCATCTGTTTTCCTCCATGTTTGCTATAACATTGCAGAGGGGCAGAACATAAATCCTGCCTGCCCAGCACCTTGCCCTGGGTTAGCACAATGCAAATCTGTTTGGGTAAAGTTGATAGTGAAATAGAGCTGTGTATCTACAATTAACACCTACTTGGAAGGGTTTGCTGAGTTCTGAGTTATTGTAAAATCTACTTACTCTGAGCTTGATTAACAGTGGAGTAAGAGTTACAGAGTGATTTTAAGGCATTTTGAAACCTTTCCAGGAAACTAAAAGTGACCTGTTCTGCTGCACATTGAAACCTTGATGGGTGTTGTAAAAAATTAAACACCCATTGTTAAGTGGGGGTTTTCCTTCTTTCCCCTTTCCTTTCTCCAATCTGCTGACTGGGCAGCTCATGTTGTTTACGTTTCTCAGTTGGAGAAATACAAATTACAGTTATTTGTATTGTTTTAACAGAGTTTAAACCCAGGATCAATTATAGGAGTGGGTAGCGGGGTATACAACAAGCTGAATGGGCCAGGAGCTGGCACGACCAGGTAGATCCAGCAGCTGAGCAGGTCTGGTTCTGCCAGTTCTGAGTGTTTTACTAACTTGTCGAATCAGGAACATGGATTTTGCTCCTTCTTGAGGCACATTTCTACTCGGTGAACTTGTATCTCATAAATTTGTCAGATGTTTTAAATTGGTGACCTTCAGCTTTTGCTAGTTTTACTGGAAATCTGCCGGCAGCTTCCTAAAGGAGGCATGGACTGCTGTAGTGTGACTCGAGGCCCAAGGGACAGCGGGTATGATCCTGCTGATTTACTGCTTGCATGCCTTCAGAATTAGGGCAGGGATTTCACAGAATCATCAAAGTACAAGAAAAACACAGTCCCTAATACTGTAGGAGAGGTGTTCAGAGTACTTGGCATTTGGAAGACATTGACAACTATAGAAACAAGTCACATAAGCAATGTGGGGTCTTGTGAGCCTGTTTTGGTCATTTCCAGGTGACCACTCAAGCTTTCCAATGACTTCCTCTCTCCTGATCTTCTCTCACTGCCCAGAGATAGTGCCCAACTTTGTGGGTTTGGAGAAGCTGTAAGTGATATTTTCCCTAGAAATGTGTTGTCTTTCATGGAAAGTCAGAGTGTTAACCAGAAAGCAAGTTCTGTCGAGGCAAAACCCAAAGAAATTGTAGCCTGTGGTAGCTGCACATGTGATTTTGTGTAACCACAGTGAAAAGTCGAAGGAGCAGATGTTCTGACCTGCTGCAATCTGCATGCACTGCAAACTGAACTGCCTGAATATCTGAAGCCTGTGTGGGATGGCAGTGAGGTGAGGCTGCAGCAGCTGTAAAAGCTCTATTTTGGCATTTGACCATCTTCTAAACATAAACAGCAGAGTAACTCATGCATCTCCAAGATCAGGAATGGCTGTGCTGGTTAGCCTCATCTTAAACCTTGTGGTTTTAAATTGGCTTTATAGCCAAATACACTCAGATTGAGGTCAGACAAGGTGCTGGCAGGTTATGCAGCCAGGCTGTTTCTTTTATTTTTATAAAACTCTCTGGAATCCATTTGCAACAACAGATGCCATGGAGTGCATCTGCCTGATCGTTCCCCACTGATAATAGGGCTGGAGATAGCTCAGTGAGCCTCTTCATCATGAATTTCTATTTTCTTTTATAGTCTTAAATATTCTCACTGCCTTTATCTTAGAAAACATATTGCACTTTAGTTTCTATTTTGCTGGTTTTTGAACACTGCTATTTTTAAGGGGCCATTACTTTTCCCCTTTGCTAAGTTCAGCTCCTTACTCCTAAACAAGAAAAAGTATAACTAAACAAACTAAACCCATTTTTTTTCACTTTGTCATTCATATGACTTTGGAAAGCAGTAAGCTGCAGATACTTCTGAGTTTTGTGTGTGTGAACCTGCAGTGAAAATCAACCACTTTCCTGTATTCGACTCTATGATGTTTATTTTATTTTTTTTGCATTGCTTATCCAGAAAAAGACACTTAAACATTTGGAGTCAGTAACTGTTGGCAAGCAGATAGCTGTGCAGTGATTTTCCTGACTTTTCAAATTTTTATGTTTGGCATTACTTGAAAAGGGCGTTCTTCTCTTACAGAGTGTATTAAATTGGGATACAACTTTTGTTTGCCTCTGGAGAAATCCTATCCTAACCCTTTTAATTTTGGGTACATCCTTATGCTCAGCAGATATTGTTCCTGTATCTTTATTTCATCACTAAGATTGGCCCATTTGACAAACTTATCTTCAGAGAAGCTGAGAAATAAGATTACATGGGCTCGATTCAGTCAGGCAGCAGCAGATTTGCATCTGCTTTGCCCTGGTGTGCTGCCTTTCCCCACTCRGTAGCAGAACCACTCCTGTGCAAACCTCCCCCTGCTTTCATTCACAGGCAGAGACAAACAGATGTTTGGTGAGATGTTTAGCATCTGAAACGATTAGTCTGCTCAGATTCTTGCATTTATTTACTTTACATTACTTGAGGGTTTGGGGGTTGGTTCGTTTTGCTTTTTCCAGTTGTGTTACGGAGAGCAAAACTTCAGCGTCCCATTGTGAGTTTCTCATCCTCAAGCTGCAGCTTCTGCCCAASAATAGGGCAGTGAACAATGGTCCATCAGAGCTGCAGGAAGCAATYTGAGATGTGTTGGGTAATGAAGAGCAAATGTACTCTCGTCACCACAACCACACGGAAGATGCTCTAAAATTTTGTGATCAATCTTCTGCAACAGTCCAGCTGCCAAAGACATAGCTCGTGGAAGAGCAGAAATAGAAAGCCTTCATTCATCAGCAGTGTGTCTTTGATGGCTTTTTTCCTTTTTATTTTCAGATTTAGGCAGATAAATGGATAAAGTCCACACGCCAAGGTCAATGGTACACATTTTCCTTGCAGTAGCTACACCAGAATCATCGCATTTGTGTAGGTGAGCATTGGTCTCTGTCACACCAAACACCAAGAACAGGATTTTTATTTTAGATSTCTGTATTAGATATACATCAGAGGCAGATTTCCCATCTTCCTTTGGCTTTGCATGCTGCAGTAGGTCTGTAATTTATTAAAGATAGCACTGTTAGTGTTTAGTGCTGGAGAATGACCACACTGGTTAGGCCTGTGGGCTAAATCAATGCCAGGCAGAACACTAAATCTCATTATTCTAATTCTGCAGCTAAACTGATGGGATGTTTAAAAGTGTGATGGATAAGTTGGAAAGTAAACTAAGGAGCAAGATCTCTTTGGTCTACGGAAGGACTGTATAAATAACAATAGAAATGAGAATATGCAGGCTGGAAGATAGCAGCTAAAATAGTGTGGTAATGATTGGTGTTTATGTGCATACCTGGCACTGATAATTAACTCATTCAGAAACATCTGATAGATAAATGATAGAAAAATCAACAGGAAAATGCATGGTCTGCCATCTGAGAAACTGATTATGTGTCTATGAAACCACTGATGACTTGCTTGGACCTGCTTGCTGGGTGTCTTTTAATGTTTTGAACTAATTCACCAAYGAGCATCTGAACTCACCACTCACTGAACGAATTCACCTGAGTGCTGGATTTGGACTTGAGCTGTGGCTGCTGTTGGGAGCAGACCAAGGGAAGGAAGGGCTGATGGATGAATGCTGTGGAGTGCTTTGCATTACTATTGGCTAATGGGTTAAGAACCATGGAAAAGGGAAGAGCCATGAATGGTGCTCGTGGTAAAAGTTTGGGAAGGTGAACATTCCTGTAGAAAGAGCAGCTGTAAAGCAAATTTGATCAAATTTTGGGTTCTTCTGCTCTGTTCCTCTCYGGTAAAGCAAGAGAGGCGTGCTTGAAGCTCATCTGGGAAATTTATGTTTACTTGTCAGTCACAGAGTTATAAAAGTTGASGAATGGGAAGATGCAGTTAAGTTGCTTCAAGAACTCATAAGGCTGCTGAAATATCACCCATTGTATTTTTCTGGAWGCTGGGTAGAGAAAAAGAATCTATATGATCTTCCATTGCAGTCTCTGGTARAAGGGTGTTTCTTTCAGCATAGATGGAGAGAAAAACCACTCTTTGGTTTTTGATAACAAGACAATTGCCTCCCTTTCTACTGCAAATCTTTCTGGTTTGGGGGAACGTTTCCTAGAATGAATGGAACTCTGCTGGTTTGAAAAGTACATTATAAGCCACAATAGCTTTCCCGCTGCATTCTGGTTTATGTCTCTCCTATTGTATTTTAATGTTTCTCTGAAACGAGCAAGCTGTGTCTTYTCCTTGTTTCAGTTTTCCAACAACTATATTGTGTCAGGTCACTAAATACAGAGTATTTATAGCCATTATTAACAAACCAGATTAAATGGGCCATAATTCTTGGTTTAATCAAGCACTTCATATATTTTTTTCAAAAAGCAGGAATATATCTCAATTATGCAACTGTTCTTCACTAGAATTCTATGGAAAAGCTCTTTTTTTCAAACCTGGGTAGGAAAAAAAATAGCAATACTGTTCTGAACGTCTGTATAAGCTCCTTCTTGTTGTTCCTTGCTGTCACCTCCATATGGTTTGTACATTTTTAGTAGTAGAGTAAGAATATAAATCTCTAAATATGTGCTTTATTAGTATAGGCAAATAAATAAATGAATTGCCCTAAAAACTGAAAGTACCCCTTGGGATTCACTGAGCCATTCACAACCTAAGCTTGACAGGCAACGATTTATCAAACCATCTATAACTTTTATTTGAAAAGCAAGGACAATTAAAAATAGTATAAGGCATTTTGGTCATGAATTATTCTGACCAGGATTGTAACTAGAATTTTATTCCAATGCCTAAATGAAATATCTCCCTGTATATCCACTGAGTTTCATTATAGCTTCAGTTTTATTACCTCACTTTGAGAGATTTAATCCTTTTCTTGGAAATCCATTACTCTTCAGAAAGTACAAATAAAAATGAAATATAGCAATTTTTTTTATTTTTTTTGGGGGAGGGGAAAGAATAACAGGAGAGAAGGAATCAAGTTTTATATTTAAGATGACTAAACTTTTATGGTATTATTTTATTGGGGTGCCCTTAGCATTGTGACAGCCTTTTTGAAATCTCAGGGAGGGCAAAGTTTAGAGGCTTTTGTAGTAGTGAATTCCTTCTTTCTAACCCAAGTCCCAGCACCTCACCAGAGCCATTCACCTCCGTGCTTTGGAGCCTCCTTGGATAAGGACCAGCATCTCCTGGGACAAGGGAAGAGGTGCAGAACTGCAGCAGGCCAAGTTCCTTCCCGGGACTCTGCAGTCACTGGCACAAACCAAGGATTCCTTCCATCCTCCCGTGGCTGTGGAGGAGCTGAGCCCCACGACTGGAGCAGGGAGCAGAGCCTTGGCACTGAGGCCCCAGGGGAGGAGGGCTCTGATGCAGCTCCAGAGTGTTGGAGATGGAAAAGTTTATCTTCCTACCCAGGAAGAGGAATCTTGCTGCAGAGGAGTGTTGATAGGTCCAGCGTTTTCTTCCTCGTGAAAGTCACCRTCCAAAAAGGTTAATAATTTTTGATTTTTGGGTAACCTGGCAAGTGTTTCTTTTCACTCCCTCTGCCCTTTCTTGCTCCAGTTTTCATCAGTGTCTTGGCACTTATAAATCCAGCCTATTTTGTTTGTGAAGGGTAAAGATTAATGCTGCAGAATAGGTTTATCTCTTTAACAGTGCTGTCACAGGCTGAAGCATGTTATCCACAGTCTAAAACAAAATTGCATCATAGATATTTTCTGTCTGAAAATGAATTTGCTCTTTTGAAATGTGGATAGGAATAAAATTATTGTGTTGCTAGATATATATTTTTAACCTGTTTTATTGCATTTGTGCAAACAAATGCAGCATGAAGCTTAAAACGTAACTCAAGAAAAGAGGAAGAGAAAAGAAAAAAAAATTGAAAAGGAAAAGCAAAGGTAAGGATTGAGATGGAAAGACAAAACAAAAGCGTGAAAAACTCCTGCAATGAAACCTGATGGTAGAATTTAGATGCAAAAGACACATGGTCAGAATTTAAAAACTGTTGGTGGTCAGCTGCTGTGTTTTGCTTTTTGAAGCCAAACAATTGACATGGAAAATGATGGGCAAAGTAAATTGATCCTTCTGCACACTTATGATGTAACTTGTATGATAGATCCCTCTGAGAATAAAAGAACCAGAGGGTTCCAAATACAAAGTAGTAGAAAAACTTTTCTTCTATTAGTACCTATGTAAAATTATAGGAATGGAATAGATTATAACTTCTTACATATGTGGCAAATATTTGATTGAGATTGAGGTTGGAGTATCAAGGAAGACAGAGTCTCAACTATTAATTGTTTTTATTTAAAAATTAAAATACCTAKAGGGAAATATAAAGTCTCAATCTAAGGAGAAATTTCCAAGGCAAGTACTCTGTAGTTAAACTCACAGGAAATAATAAGTCAATGGAAACTGGAAATGAAGAACATGAATGGAAAAAGATGGGGCAAGTCTAAGTGAGGGAAATTRAATGATGTTAAAGGAAGCAGAACCACCTGACATCGTCCCTGTGTGTTTTGTAAATGTAGAGCCTGCAGAAATCTCTTCAACCACCACAAAGACAAAACTGCTCTTGAGAATCCTGTCCTGAGCACTGCCTGTGCCCCRGCACGGACCTGCCTGCAGCGTGGGGGGACAGGCACAAGCCAGTGCCACACACAGCCGGCAAATGCTGTGGGTTCTGGGCGTAAAACACAATGGAAGATTTACCSCGGAAACCTTCCCCTACCAGCTCTCTGCTCCTTCCTTCCTGCAGTAGATCCCACTCCTCAAGACCTTCCCCTTCCTTGTTTCAGTTGTGGGTTTGTGTGGTTGTTTCTGCACTGTGCAGAACTCCATCTTCAGCACAGTCTGACCTTCCCTGTGGTGCTTGCAACTCGTGCAAGTACTTCTGAAATGTTTTCTCTCAGCCTCTTCTAGAAGAAGCAGTGCTCAGACAGCACAAGGAGAAGGTGCTGCTCACCCAAGCTCGGGTCAAGACAAACTGAAAGTACCAAGGTGTGTGGAAAAGCAGGAGACGAGCACAGCCCAGGGAAGTCCTGCCTTCCTGGAAGGTTCGAGTCAAGCTGGGAGGAACAAAAAACATTATTTGCTATGATTTTACATTTGTGAAGGCTCACTTAAATAACTTAAAATAACAACAGTGAAGATGGCGATAATAAACTAGATACGTGGAGGAGACTTCCCAGTAGCCAGATAACTGCGGAAAACATGGTCAGTGAATAAGAAATTCAAAGTCTTCTGGTCACAAGGGAAAACCCTTTCACCCTAATTTAAGGATGAGCGGCTTTGCGTGTTTTTGTTGTTTCCTGCTCTTATGCAGATACTGCTCTATGCCTGATCTTATTAACACTGACAGCAGAAACCTCAGCCATATGTTTCCCATCTTGGACTCCTTTGTCCTTACAGGATAGGAGGTCAACAAGGCAATAAAGCTGCTAGTTAAAAAACTGCTTAACACATTGTCATAAGTACAAAGCCAGCCTTTTTTTCCTTCGGTATTGAGTGCTAAGCTGCTGATTGTTGTTACAGACCAGTGATATCTCATACTACAAGGTGAGGCAGATGTAAAGTCAACCTATTCCACAGTAAGAAGAGCAAGATTTTAGAAAGTTTCCACAGAGCAATCTAATTCCTGGCTACTGCATCTGAGGTGCTTTGGGAGAACCCTTCCTAAGGCTTTTAGTGTGAGCAACAGGGATTGTAGCTGATGCTTGAAATCCCTCTTTGAATCAATGGATACAGAAACTAAAACTTGTGGTCTTGAGCTTGGCCTTGGAAGATTATTCAAAGAAAAGGCCTTAAAAGTTTTCCCCAGTCCAAGGTCCATTATTGCCTTCTAATTTTGGAAGAATCACACGTGCGTTTCTGAAAGGTGTCACCCAAACCAGGGACTGTTTAGCARTAATAACTCCTCACTGTACACTAAGCTGCTTTGCCACTCACTCTTCTACACAGCTGGTCTCAGCTTCAGCTGTCTGGGCACACGTGGCTGCCTGAAAGCCTTTCTTCAATTATCTTACACCCTTTAACTCCCTTTTCCCCCCAGATATTTCTCAAACTGTCAGGGGCTGTGCAAGCACTGGGGTTCCGTGGCAGCCCTGAAGCCAATCCTGATGTCCCTGCACGTCCCAGCTGCTGCTGGGGCCACCCCAGGCAGGGCCAGCAGCTGGTGCATGGAGAGAAAACCTCACATATGGCCTGGACTCCAGATACAGGCTTCATTTCTAGTCCATTTCTGCTCCTTGGCAGGATCTCTGGACTGATGCCAAACCCACAGGCCAGTTCAAGATTGCCCACACGTTCTGTTCTACAGAGGTAAATACGATTTGTCAAAAATACAAGTGCAGGAGACTTCTGAGAGCTCCAGGAGTTCAGGTTTGTGTGGACAAAGCCTGGGAGGGCAGCCAGGGATGCCATCTGCACTGGGATGGTGCAGGGCCAGCAGCTGTGYCCGTGCTCTGCCGAGAAGCCTCTTCTCACAGCACCCATCCCTGCCCTCTGCCCACCCAAAAACGAGTGCTGGGAAAGCCTTGCCTGCCAGCTCTGCTGGTCTGAACATCCACAGAGTTGAAATATCTCCTGTGGCATTATACTGAAGGTCTGCAGAAAGCTTTGACCTGTCAAAAGCAGCAGAAATGCTGAATATTTCTGTTATTGTGCATAGGAGGCCAAGTTCTGATTGTCAGTTAAGACATTTCATTCTGCTTCATAAAGCACATTTGCTGACAAGAAGTGTAGTAAAAACCTCAAGTCCTAGTGCAATGTCTAACACTGCCACTAAATGGATTTATTTATTTATTTATTTATTTATTTATTAGTTTTTAAAAAGGAGAAGGAAGACCTTAATCTGCTTGAAATGCAGAGCAGAGTCAGCTGTCAATTATGGGAAAAACATATGCATGTAATCCCCTTCTCTCTCCCTTTTCTTTTTGTTTTCAAAAGTAATAGATTTTTCTTGCTTTTTTGCAATCCATTCTGCTGGCCTGCTCAGGCACAGGTCTTTATTTACGAGGCAAGCCCAACTGACAACAATCCTGCTTCCAGATCTATAACTCTTTTCCCAGAAGTGCTTGGATATTGGTTCAGAAAGCAGGCAATGAAATAAAAATAACAGCAGAAAAGTAACTTGAGTGATTTGGGGGGAAAAAAAATCCTCCACTGAATTTCTCAATAATAATAATAAGAAAAATAAACTGAACAAAAATAGAGGTATTGATAATTAATTCTCCTGTTTCTGTCCCCTCCAAACCTGGGAATGTATTTTTCAGCTCCATCATGCAAGTATTTCCTCTATGGAGAAGTCCAAAAGGATTTGAAGTGGAGAATTAAATAGTTTTCTACTGCTGCTAGAACCTACTACGAAATTATATCCTTTTTGTAGGAATGTTGGGGTTTTTTTCCAAATGTCTTAACAAGGCGGATCTAAAGCTGAAACTGCCCTTCAGGGTGGGATTTGGGGTTCGTCCCGTTCTCTCCCGTTTCTCTCGGTGAAGGCGCCGGGAGCGGTCCAGGCGCTCCAGCCCCGCGTCCCGGGATGGGTCTGCGGATTCCTCAGCGCCACCTGCTGCCGCCGTGAAAGCTGCAGCCGGGGAATCATTCTGATTAATTCATTGAGGTTTTTGAACTATTACTTTTATTTTCAATGACTGCCAAGGAAGGGATTCCTGGGCAACACAGGAGCAAACCTGCCGGGCAGCAAAGCAGCAGCGTCTGACGTCCCAGCCCTGGGACAAGGGATGGTCTGGGATTTATCAGCACTGCCCTAACACATGGACACTGATGTTATTCACAGGCACACAAAGCAGAGTGTTGCAGGCAGAGCCCAAGCAGCCAAGGGGCATCACAGGTATTAAATACCCACTGCTCCTCATCATAGTCTGTGCTGGGAGCTATTTGTAGGAAGCAAATAGAAACGGAAAAGTTTACTTCTTTATTCACTTAAATTAGAAACCTGGGAGACTTGGAAAGAGGGCAGTGCTCACAGACTTTGGGAAGCTACAAAGCAAATAGTTGGGTAACGCAGACATTATTTATATCTGAGATTCACAGCTCGATAGGTATCCCAAATATCCCCGCCTGCCTRTCTGCCTGTCTGTCACCATTGTATCCTGGGAATATATAGTCAACAACAGAACAACTTATCATGCCTTTTCCCTTGTAATAATCTCAGTAATTTACTGGGGCTGTATATTAAAACGTCTTTCCCTACCGCCAGGCATTTGCATACATCCATCAGCCAGCTTGTATACGTGGGATGGGAGATGATTTAATGCTGCCAGGAAGGCTTAAGACGTGGATAAATGTTTTTGTAAGGATTGTTAATACTGTCGTGCCAAGATTAAGGAGGCCAAAGGCTTGTCCTAGGCATAATGACCGGCTGAAGCAATCCTGGAAACATCCCTGTCTCGGGGAGTAGTTAAGAAAGATTTTAGGAAAACAAATATCTAGTCATGCAGAATAGAATTTCCTTCTAATCATTTTAATCCAAATACAAAATCAAATTTCTTGAGTGATTTTCCCAATGCATCTGCAGTTTGAGCCTCCAGATATTACAAAGCTGAATATTTGCATGTCTGATCTGCCTGGACACTGGCCCAAATTAGCTTTGTGCATGCCCTGGAGCAGCTGTTCTGCATACAGGATGGCAACAGGGAATACCAGGAGTAGGAGTGGGAGAGTACATACCTGGGGCTAGGACAGACATGAATTCAATAAGCATGGACAGTCTGTGGAGGTGGAAAGCAAATAGATTAATAATAATCACTGGCAATGATTTAAATTTTGTGAAGAAATCACTTTTGTTGATATGGAGTTTCTCAACTACTGTTTGAATACAGATCTCTCCTGGCTTCTTTTGGGGGAAAAAAAGCAGTGCAAAATCTTAGTAGATGAAAAAAATGTCATTAATTTACAACTGTACTTCCTCATCAAGCATATTTTTATTGATACAAACACTGAAGACTGAGGAAATCAACCGAAACCCAAAATCACACCCTCAGAATCGCGTGCTTTGCAATCCCTGCGTGTACCTCTCTTCCTGGTGTTCCAGACCCGCTTGATCCTCCTTTCCAGTCCGCCTGGCAGCCGGGCACAAGCTGCACGCCCAAATCCAGCTGATCCCAGGCACAGGAACTCGGCCAAGACCCCGAATGTTTTCCTGGACTGCGGTGGTGGCGATGCCTGAAGGCTTTGAGACAGGCAGCGCCTCAGCGCACGTGCGTGATGTGCTTATCGCAGAGGTGTTTAACGCTTTGGAAATGCAAACAGGCGCTGGTGATCTGAGAGATGCATGTCTGCTGTGAATGTGCTTTACCTAAGTCAGAGTTCCAGTTGTTTGTCTGAGCAGCACGTCCACGTTAATTAATTCAGTATTACAAGGTAGAACAAGATCAAGAGGAATATGTACAATTCTCTACCGTACACCACAAGAATTTCCCAGAAGAGATAACTACTGGCTTTACTAAACTGATTCTTATGCTAGTAACCAACAGAAAGAATGTAAAGGAATCTGAGCCTCCTTATCAATGAATTTAACATTATAAGCAAGTACTTTTTCAATTAAATATTTACTTTTTCTACTTCAGCATGGCCAGGTGTTTTGAATCAGAACAAGACCCTGGTGCTTAAGCTCCCTTGCAGCATGAGAAGTGCAGTGACTGTCCCGCAGACACTCTGTGTGTCAGAGCTCAGCTGGGGCCACAGGGACCCACCTCCTTTGCTCTCTGTTCTCAGTCACTTGCCTTGTCTTCTCCAGGGCATTGCCCAGACATGGCAGGGTTTAATTTCTTAACAAAGAGGAATAGATTGTTTCGCTCACAGAAGTGTGGAAACCAAAATCTTGCTGTGGAGGCTGGAATTTCTGTTGGGGTTAAAGGAGCATTGGCCAAGAACTAACCTATTGCCTCCTGATACTCTATGACTTTTGTCACAAAGAATTCATGTTTCCAGTAGGCTTTGGCTTAATGGGTGTCTGTAGAGCTAAAGGTACTTTTTAACATGTCACTTTGCTCTTCCCTATCCACAGTCCAATGTGTCTCAATTTCCATTTCAAATACAGCTCAGATCTGACTAATCTTTTGCTTCTTCAACATTTTCAAGGAACTGTAAATTCCACTATTTAATTAACAGGTCAAAGAGGCTGAACTGCCTTCATGCAAAATAGAACCTTACAGTGATTAATTAAAATTGCTCTCACTGTTCCAGCTTGGTAGATAGACTTGAGCATGGCATATTCTGCTACAGAGTACAAAACAAAGTGTGCTAAACTTAGAGAAGCAAAGGGAAATGTGATTATTACAAATGGGAGAACAATTTTTCCAGTATGCAGAGACTAATTTTTAAAGGACACTTTCAAGTGTTATGGTATACTTAAATTTGATCAGACTTAATATTCACTCCCTTATGCTGTGCTGGCAGATGTCTCTGGGTTCAGAGAGCTTTTAACCACACACCATTTTACCCTTTAAAACGGAGGAGGAACAAAAATACTGTTTACATAAATTCTGCAGAGCAACAGTGCATCGTGCAGAATCCTCTGCCTCTTATAGAAGCAGCTCAGTAATGAGAAGTAATTTCCAGAATTATGTTAACAGGCTTCAAGCATGCAGAAGGGAGCAAACAAATGAAACAATATTAGTTTGAGATGCTATGAGACATACTAGGGAGAATCCTTTCGGTGTGTTGGAGAGAAAAAAGTATTTAATTGGTTACTTACTTTGGCCCTCCTTTATGAAACTCTAAGATGTGGCCTGACTGAAAAGAATATTGAAAAGATTCTGAATCTGAGGAAGCACAGGCTGGTCTCCACAAGTGTGTTGGCTTGGTCATTTAGGAGGACAGGTAATATGGGTTTGGTTGTTTTTAATACAAACTTCACCTTTTGTGGAGTGATAGCATTGCAATTACAGCCATGATTTGGCTCATCTCTGTTTAAAGGACTTTGGGTTTTGCCTTGATTCTCTCTATGTGTCATAGCCATAATATAGTCCTGAAAAAGTATAAATCTAAATCTGTTTTCCTATCCAGATAAATGATCTGTTTTCTTATCAAGATGTTCAGTTTGCAGTTGGGGACCTAAGGCCAAAACCTCAACAGATGCTTGCATGGAGAAATAAAGCTCGAAAATTGTCCTAATGATGAGGCTCTGGAAGTGACCTGAGGCCTGGGAATCTTCCATCACTGGGAATGTTCCATCACTGTGCTCCCAGTGGCTCAGCACTGCCCCAGCTCACACCAGCTCCGCCGTGGAGCCACCAGTGCTCTGAGCTGGCCACGAGCCATGAGCCTACAGCAACACTGGTTTTTAGGGATGATCCCTCCAAGAGGACTCCATGCTGTCAATCTGTAAGTGCCTCTTGGTGACCAAGGAGTGTTTTCCAGCAGCTGTGGGAAGAGCTGAGGTAGGACTCGATGTATGGACACACGAGTATGGACCATCTCCATCACAGCTGTCCTGTTCAAAGGGGATGGGACAAAGAGCACGTCTATCCCATGGGCTGCCCTCCTCACCTTGGATAGAAGGCCAGCTTAGAAAAACCAAACCTGAACCACTCTCCTGGGCCAAATTACAGGTTTAGGGGAGCTTCTACCTGTATTCAGGACAGCAAGTGCAGAAATACTCCCACCAGGGAGTGGACAGGAAGCATGAAATGCTGAAGTGGTGATGCCCACAGACACAGTGCTTCATTTCTGGGTGCCTCCTGCAGCTTGTCATCTGTGCCTGCAGTCAGCAAGGCTCATTACACACTTTCTCCCGTTCAGTATAAGAAAAGTTCAGATGTTTCCACCCTGTACACTGAAGGAAACCCTGTGCAGAGGTCTGGGAGCGCACTTGTGATTGTTCCAGGTTGGTGTGGTGAGGGGATGCCAAGGGAGCAGCTGGGAATGAGGGCAGCCAGCAAAATGGAATATTTTTGAGTTATCCTCAGTTGAACAGACCTCTTATTTACTGTGTGATTTAGTCTCTTGTGCCTTTCTTTCCATAAAATACATTTATTCCATTCTTCAAAAACCTTCTCCAGCTCCCAATGAGAGGATTCCTCGGGAGAAACAGCAGGTGAAGTTCCGACAGTGGATAATAGAAGTAATTTCCTTTGTGCATTGTAGAAACCTCAACTTAACCTGTTTTCCCTCTTCCATGCACACACACATCCCGTGGCTCGCAGATCCGCCCTTCGGTTAAGAGTTTAAATGCTGAGCAGCAGGAGCTGACTTTAATCACCACGGAAAGGCCACTGACAAACAGCTCTCCCAGTATGGATCCTGTACATACTTTTCCCTTTCCAGGCTGCGTTTAAATTTGGAATTAACCCCACAAACCCCCCACTGGTGCGAGGTTCGAACCGCACCAGCTCTGCYATCTGCTAAAAGAGCAACAGTGCAACCCAAGGCACCAACGACAGCAAAAGGTGGCATTGGGTTTGTGAGTTGAATCTTCCTGCAGGCCATGGCGTGCCCATGCCGTGTTTATCCCCCTTTGCTGCTCGGTGCAGGGGTGCTGAGGGCAGCGGTGGGTGCTGCCCTGGGTGGGTGCTGCCCTCAGCACCACGCACACAAAGCCTGGAGGCTGGTTCCCCGCAGCAGCCAGCAGCAATTTCCATGACAACCAGCAAGCTGATTACTCAATTACAGCCTTCCTTTTATAAAGTGACATCGAGCCAAGGGGACAACACATCCTCGGCTTCCCGTGGTGCTGGACTGTCAAAGCGCTGAGCTATGTTTAACTTTTTAATATACCTTGTGATTTTGTTTGCCAACCTAGTGCTGGATCCCTTTTTTTTTTTATTGTTATTATCTTCATCATTATTTTATTCCAATTGTTCCTTGAAATGCTGAGAAAGTTAAAAGCTACTTGTACATACAGTTTTTCTTGTTGCAGGAAAACAGGCAGATGCAACCAACACCCAGGGAAAAGACCTGCTGGCTTGGGGGGACTGTGACAGGTGCACTTTTTGGGGAGTGCTGGAGCCATGATCGATTTAGCAAAGTGTGCCAAACCCGTTACAAGGGACCTCAACAGAGCTGCCTGTGCTGCAACCTCTGAAGCTGAGTTTTCTCTTCATGCTGTGCAAGCTTTTCATACCTAATGTGCTCCTGCAGGTACCAGCGTGCTGTTCTCAGAGCTGATGCATTTTTCATCCTTTTGCGTGAGCAGAGATTACAGGATATTTTTCTACAACCTAAGAAGGGAAAAAGCTGAGCACACACGTGTGATAGTGGCTTTCATTGCTTTGTTTAGATCAGTTCAGATTTATAACATCAGCTGCGCACGGACTGAGGAATTCCTGGTTTTTTTATGGGGATATAACTGCTGTTCTAGCACCTTGAGGGGCTGGTCAAGGCCTTGATCGTGGTGGACAAGACTGAGCTGTACAGTGACAGACCTCCTGTACTGAGCAAAATGAAACACCCAGGCTAAGTCAGGGAGGAAAACAGAAAAATGGAAATAGAAAATAACTTTGCTGATGACCTTGCCTGGATTCACTGGATCATAGAATAGTTTACATGGAAAAGGACATCCACAAGTCATCTCATCAAGCCCCCACCCGAAGCAGGGCCAAGTTCAAGGTTAGATCTATTTTCAAAGTTAATAGCCTTTTCCCAAGCAGGTTAAAAGACAGCTCAGAGCCTTTTATAGCCAACTCTGGAGTATTTCCACAGGCAGAAACACCCAAGGCTCTCTGGGCCCCTGTTCCAAGGTTTAACACCCTCACTGCTCTCAGTCTGCTCTGTCTCTCATGTTCCCTGCACGGTAACACTGCTGTAGGTCTGCTGGAACAGATCACGGGAACATCTCCGCATGACTTCTCATGACAGTGTTCCAGAATGAAACTGTTTTCACGTCTTCTGCCTTCCAAATGGGGTATCCGGCTTGAAGCCGCTCTTGGATCCTGGAGGAAGCTGTCCCAAAAGAGCAATGTTACTTGAAGTGCTCGTTCATGGTTCAGGCAGAGAAAGACATGGGATTTTAAACCTGTAACTTGTAAAGGATTGGGTGCTGCTCGTTCTGTCCTGAGGTAATGCCTGGGTTTGTGAGAAAAGTTTTTACAAGTGGTTTTCACTTCTCTCTGAAGGCGCCAAGAGGTTCTGGTTATAAGGAGACTCTGCAGAGACAGATTAGCAGAATGACTGTCACCTTTCCAAGAATTTCTTTACAATATTTCTCCTCTCTGATTTTGGATCATCTCCCCAGACAAGAAAACAGCCACTTCAACCCTCATGGCCTAAGATGAGAATTCACTTATTATGTCCTAAACAGGAACCTCCTCATAGTTGTGTTTTCGGTATTAATGCTGTAGGAAAAGGAAGAGCTGAAGAGGTATTTGCTGAGCATGGTATGGCATGGCAACCCAAAATGCTGATTTCTTACAACATTCAATTTCTCCATAGAGTTGATTAAGCTTACAAGGGTTTCAGTTTTCTAAATAATATCACTTTCATTAATAAGGGAAGACAAAAACCTTTCAATCACTTTATTTGTCTCTAGGAACACACTCTGCAGGTCTATCAGTTCCCAAATCACAGATTGTGGGAAGCTAGGAGAGTTTACCAAGAGAAAGATCTTTGTTGTCCCCTTTCCCCTAAGCACTCACCACTCACCATTATAACTCATAGGTTGAAATTAACTTATTTACCCCATTTATCTGGTTTGGGGACAGAGCTGAACAGCAGGTTTTCTGCAGGGGAAATCTGTGAGCTCCTCTCGTCTATCAGAGTAGAAGAAGCTTGCCCATCCCTCCTCAAAGAGCAGAGCTGCATCCAAAGTCCAACCCATTCAATGAATGCTACAGAAGACAGATGGGTATATGAGCCTTTCTGATTTCCCCAGTTACTCTTAAATTGATTTGTGTGGAGTATAAACAGCAACAACGTGGTGAGGGGAACAGAAAACCACAGCAAATGAAGACCTTCTATGCATTTGCTCATGCCTTGTCCCTCTTCAACATTTTTAAGCTAAACTATAGTCCTTCTCAGTGAAATGATTGACTAAAAAGCGCCTGATTATTTCAGCATTATTTGCTTTGCAAACTGCCTGTGTTATTTTATTTCAAAGCTATGAAAATATAATCTGATTTTCCAACCCATGGGAAAGAGTAGCTGAAGATGTGGCTTTGCAGTCATCTCATTTCAGTGTGTGATAGAGACGTCAAACTGTGCAGAGGAGGGAGCTGGCCTGCAAAGCATCTGTGTGACAAGGGGCAGGGTGTGACTGGCACAGGTGTTTGTCAAGAAGGCAGGGGCAAGTTCAGATCACCAAACTGCTGTTTTCTGCTCCTCTCTTAATGAGTCAGCTTCCCAGCCAGGCACGCTCTAGAAAGGAGAGGTAGAAGGGATCAGCTGGAATATTACTTGAGTCGTGCTACAGAGGGACAGTAGAAAAAAAATAGGAATTTCAAAAAGGTGGCAGATCTGCACGAGGTGAAGGCCCTTCACCGACTTTGGGGCCTTATAAGATGTGTAGGTGCATGAGCTGGGTGTTTAAAGTAAGAWGGGGTAAACGTAGGCAAAAATAATCTTAGTGTTTAAGACAGCTGTGATGAGCTGTACCTTGTCCCCTGGCCTTCTTTTCCTTAAAAAGTCACTGAGAACCAGAGCTGGGAAACCAACTCTCACCAGTAATGGGCAAGTACATGCATGCTTAAAAGGCAGGTCAAACCACGACACCAGTGTATGTGATCTGCAGTGTGTGCAATGGGCTCTGTGCTGCAGGGTGCCATCCTGTCTCCTCTCAGGGTCTCGGACACAAATAAGGGCATTTTTTCACAGCACTGGCAGGAAGCTAAAGAGAATTTAGGCTGGGACAGCTAAACTTGCATGTGATATATGTCTGCATCATTATACCTTGGGAGCACACTTCCTTTCAGTCACTTGGCTTTGGGAGGCCATGAAGTTGTTTCCTCTCCGTTGCTCCCGCCATTATCCCTTGCCTTCACCACCCTCGGTGGCAGCTCCTTGCTGTGTAAAGACATCAAACTAAACAGAGCCATCCCTTCCCTTTCTCCCACCACTATTTATTTTGCAAATGGTAATGATGAATCACTTAGGGGATCCATTTTGTGTGCAACAGGGTTGTGCAAGTTTTCTCGGCACATCATTATTTTCTCTCGTGGTCATAAAGCCATGCCTCTGAGCATGTCTCCTGGGGATAATCAACCAGGATGCTGGGCGAGATGAGCAGAGGCCTCAATTTTCATTTATTCTCTCTAGGTTTTATTTTATCCATATATTTGTATATTTTTGAGAACCTGGAGTTTAGACAGTTTAATAGACTGGAAAAATAATTGAGAGAAAGATCCAAGTATTTCCCCCCTCTAGGGACACACAAGCCATTTCATTAGAGATACAGGAGGCAGAGAAGTTTGCACTGTTATCATTACTGCTTTGGGTTTGTGATAAGCATTGTAAAGGCAGAATTCAAAGAGAAGGAGTGACACCTGCTTTCACCTGTGACAGCCCTGGAGTGCAGTGGAGTTTGTGTCAGGTAATACAGACACGACTGCAGGAGACTGAACAACTCATGTTGCAGAGCAATGTCAGTGCAGCCTGAAGTGTGTGAGTGTTTGCATCTCCCAAACATGAGGGGTGGCTGCACAGAGGGGTCAGGAGCAATGGCAGCACTGGAGGGACCACAAAAATGGGTCAGCAGCTCTCACACAGCACAGCTCTGAGCTTCACAAGCCCTCAAAATAACTGAGAGAGACCTCAGGCTTTTATTTGATTTTAACTTTCCATCCTCCTTCAAACCCCACCTCCCATTTCTTGGGCTGTGAGCTCAAACACATCCACAAGTCATTAAAATCCTCTCCTTAGTCTGCTACAAATACACTGTATTTCAGTCAGTCTCTACTCCTCGGGACTGGATTGGATTGGGATCTGGAGTCAGGCTCGGCTCTCTTGATTTATTAAATGAAGCAGTCAACCAGTCCCTGTGTCAGTTGCTCTCAGGTGCTGAATTTCATTCCACCATTTCATCTGTTGGGTATTGAAAGAAAAAATTATTTGGCATTTTTATTGAAATATGTTCAGTGCACTTCCAGACACTCACTAAAATTGAGATTTTTCTTTACCATGTAATTTATGTTCAAGGGAACAGAGCCAATGACTAATTTATTTTTCCAAATAAGTCCTTAGTCTTTCCATTTATGTGCATGTAATATATGTTATTATTTCTATTTTAAAAGGGTGTGATCATTCTAAAGTGCTTTTCAGCATTTATGACATCTTTGTCCTTCTCCAGGTGGAGAAAACACAGAACATCCACTTTGCAAAATTCCTGTCGCTCCAATTTCCCATCATTTTCCCTCTTTCAGGTGATATCAAAACAAAGTATACTCAAATCACTGAAAAGGAGAAGCCAGAAAATACAACCCTGCTTGAGGGTGTTTCGTTTTAGGGCCTCATTTCAGCTATTGCCCTGACTATCCATTTGTTCTGTGTAGGGACATTTTACTTGCCCTTAAAACGTTATTAGCAGCAAATGCTCTGGCACAACAATCCTGTCAAAGACAACAGATATTGGCAAATACCAATGCTCTGACCTGTGTGATGTTCTGTGCTTCAGATCCCTAAACTATGCAAATCAGCTGTCACTCATAACCTCTTCATTAGGGACTYGGTAATTTCTGAAGCAAATGAAGAACCAACAACAGCCACTCCTAATTAGCAGAGTTTTCTCCTGAGAGATCACACAGAAAGAGCAGAGGAAAGGAACGAGGGATCATCTCCACCTGCTCAGTGGGAGCCTCAAAGAATCTGTTCATTTGGGAGAGCTGCACCTGAACGAGCCCCCACTGCRCTGGGGGATGCAGGACCTATTGCAGGGGGAGCAATTATAACATCAAGAGGACATCAATAGGTGGTTACTTAAAGACATGTAGAGCCCTAGAACTGCATCTACAGCCAGCAAAAGAAGCTCCTGCCTCCATTGGGCATGAGGGTGTTGAGATCAGTCTTGTCTTTCCAGTGGTTTTATTCTATTTTTGTTACATTTTGAGAATACAAATAAAGATGGAGCAAWGGTGAGAGTGCTGCTTCTCTATCCAATACAGTGTTTTATATATAAAGCCAAACAGGAACACTTAATCAAACTGCTCCATCTGTGTCAACCCTCCTGATGGCTTGAGATGGCACCACTAATGCCTGGACATCCATCATGACTCTGTAACAGCAAGATACCCCAAGGAGTAATTCAGGGCCCTTCTCCCWGGATATTGCTTGATGTAAAGTCAGTATTTTCACTGCTTGTCCAATGGGAATATTGCTTATGACAGTTTCATACAGCTGTAGTATTACTGCTATTTGTCTTCAACCCCCTCTGATGAAGCTGTGTCCTCGTGTTGCTCTTTATGCATTGGAATTCTTGCTCTCTACTTCCATCCTGTAGAATAAAGAAGGAGGAAAAGGTCAAATCCACGACCCTGGGGAGATTGTCTTCACAACCAACATTTAGAAACCGAGATGAGATGCTCTGGATGATGTCTTTGCTACCTTGTACATATTTTCCACGGCACTAGCCTGGCTGCAATGGCGTGATCTCGATCCCAGACAGTCTAACATGTTGCTCTGAGTGTCAGCAGAGTGCCTTTGGCAGGACAGCTGGGTTTAGCTCAACAGTTATTCAAGTATCTGGGCATGTAATGGATTTTTTTAGTTGTAGAAGTAGGCTGAATTTGTGAAGATGTAAGTGTAGGGGCTGCTAAATCTCTTTAACTGATGCCAGTGTCTGGGAAGAGCACTCGGCATCTGCTGTAAAACGTGCTCTTCAACAGTCCACCAATGCTTTGGGAACAATGGGTTTATTTCAGTTCCTTCTGCTATGTTTATACAGCCTTTGCAACAACTTACACAAGTATGAGAGTCCTTATCCAGTGCTAAGATGTGTTCTCCACAGTTTATAAAGTGTTCAGAGTTTTCTTGCTGTTTCTAGATTGTTCGTCTCAAATGAAGGCTGATTTTCCAGTGATTCACTTCCAGCTTTTGACAGTATATTTTCTGCCTACAGAGGTAGTTCAGAGAGAGGTGGGGAAAAAAAGGATTTTTAATGAAATATATATACAATAAATATACTGGAGCAAGGCTTTTTACAGCTACATCCCTGCCTTTCACCGGGAATGTCATCGTCTGGTAACGTGGCAGTAAGGTACAGAATTTGAGGTCTGCCTTTACAAACCTAGGAGGAATTAGGTTGTTCCAGAAAACCTGCTAAACTGACATGAGATTCCTTCCTTGTGGTTCTTCCTGCTACTAATTTTACCACAGATTCTTCTCGGTGGGTTGTACTAAAAACACCAGTTCTTTGCAGTTTGAGGAGAAGGAGAAAAAAAGATTTTTATAAATAAAGGGGGAGGGGAAAATAAGAAAATATTTCATCTCCCTTAATGATAACTTCATTATATCTTCTCATTACAGTAATTGCAGGTTTAACTAAAGATTTTCCCATTGTGCAAGCTCTGGAGAGGCAGGGAATTTAATAAACAGTTACAATAATACCACACRATGAAGGCAAAAGGTGAAATTGCTACTTGGATACATCTCTTTCAGCTAAACTGTGCAGGATCAAGGGGTCACTCAGCAGAGATAATTGTTAACGTGGCTCCGAGGGGCAGCCAGGCAGACAAACATCCCTGTGTTGTATTGGGCTGCCAAGTGATTACAACTTCAGTCCTTGATTAGACTTCAGAAATGATTAATTGATTGATACTTAGACACTCATCAAAATGGACAACAGGGAGGGGATAGCAGAGTRAGCTGTTGCATTCATCTCCAAGTGATCTTCAAAGCACGAGACCTTTGCAGTTCTGTCATGGTCCCATTTAGGGTTTTTCCATTAATGTCAGCACAGGAGCAGGATGAGCTCTTGGCCCAGGTGTTGAACAGGGAATCAAATAACGAGAGCTCGGTGCCAGCTCTGCAAAAGATTTGCTCTCAGCAGAAGGCTCTTAATCTCTCCCTCCTTTCATTCATCACCTGTAAAGTGATGGGGARAGATTGTTTTCTACAAATATGCCTGGGAAGAGCTCCTTGCAGCACAGAACCCAGACACAAGACAGATCTTAGGCTGAGAGGAACCTTCTGAAACTTTCAAATTCAGCAACTGGTAATAATGCAACTGTTGTTAAGGTGTGAAGACCTAGAGATCTACTGTAACAGTATTGMTTTACAGTTTTAAGACCAGGGATTATGATCAAGTCTGAAACTGCCTCAGAATATAGGCACCAATTTAATTTCTTAACTGGCTGGTAAGAAAGATGTCTTTACCAAACCATTTATTTAAACCAGAAAACTTTCATACCTCTTATTGTTGTCTTCTTCTTCTTCTTCTTTTTTAAATCTGGTGCTTTTGTGTGTATTCCTGGAAGCACGAAAGTGAGCTAAGATAAGCCRTCATTGAGAACAACTATTCTATTACATTCCGCTTGCTTCTCTGGATAAATATCATTGTATAGTACTTATTTACTTATTTTTCTAAGATCTTTTCTAACAATTATTTGAAATACTAAACACTTCTTAGGCTTTTTTTAATTTATTGAAAACATGAACTTCCATCACCATATCTCTGAAATGCCTGGTTAGAGAGCTTTCTGTCCCAAACACACCTAGCCTCAAATTGTTCTATCTGATCACAGTCAAAACCCAGTAACGATTAGCATATCTTATTCCTCTTTCTAAACTTGCTTGAGGAATCATTGCTATTTTACATAAATTAGAGTTTGATATTAAAAAGCAATGCACTGATGTTTAAATATTGCTTCCCGAGCTGGAAAAGTACATTTAATTTTCAGTGGGTTAACGTCCGCCTACAATTAAATACTGAAACATTCATTAGGATGTCCTGGCTAGCRTATAATTCTGCCCAGTCATGCTCAAAGAGCATCACTGTTATCAAGATGCAGTCATCCCTTCTGTGTGGGGAGTGTTAAAATGAGACCCCTGAATAAATGGTGACTCACAAGAAACGCTTGGGGAGAAATCTCGAGGGCGATACAATCAGCACAGAGAGTTTGGGTGCATAACAATGGGGTAGGCACAAAGCATCACCCTCCCTGGTGAAAGCTGTACTCAAAGTGAAGCTTTGCCTGTGGCCTGGATCCCAGCTGCAAGGCAGCCCCTCGGCAGCTTCGATGGATGACACACAGCGACGAAAATCTTTCAAATTCATCTTATGCTTACACCTCTTCCTTTATCTCTGAGCCTCAGAGCGTGCATTGTCTGTGCTGGCCTGGCAACTAAGGCGACTTCAGGACGAGTGACAAGTAATGAGGGGTTTGGGCACTAAACCATGATTTATTACTGGCCTTTTTGTGTACTGCAGGACAGTGTGTGGGAATGCCAGAACATCCCAGGGAGTCGGTCACTGCATCTAAGCCATGCAGAGCTCCTGCTCCCTGGAGAAGGAGGAACAAATCTGGGTTTGATAGCAACATCCCTASTATCACCGGCACCCGTCAGTCCGAGGCTGGGGAAAAGGCATTATCCAGGGAGGAAATCCTTAAATGCTGGTGTGGCTGGACAGTGGGGAGATCCTGGAGGGGGAGACCTCCCAGTAAAACCTCTCCTGTTTAAAATAAAGGCTCTTTGCTGCAGGACTGATGTCCAGGGCAGTCTCTTTCCTTCCAACATGTCACACTTGTTCTAGGAGCTTGTGCTGCTGCGTTTCGCCTGCATCCCTTGCCTGCAGGTTTTCCAGCTTCTACTGCTCTAACTCAAATTCCCTTTTTAGCTGTGACTCATARGCACTTTGCAGTGGTTTTGTAGCACAAACCCTTAAAATGATTAAAATCTCTGGAAAAATCACCTAAATTTGAATGAAGCTTACAGCCACAACCCTAGGGAGGGGATTACCCAGTGATGTCTTCAGCTAGACAGTTTCCTTGACTATGGGTATTTTTRATGCAGTTTATGTTGAAGAACTCTGAAAACAATCACTTTCTTCTGAGCAGAACTTCAGGTATACACTGACATGGTGAACTTTTCTTTCAGGGAGACTGATGTGCTTATTTAAGAAAACCGGGTGGAAAATTAAAGCAAAAGTAACTTTTGACAGAGGATAAGAAACAATGAGGAATAAATGCAATTTGGTGACAATTGGTTGTACGGTACCTGAATGAGATCACAACAGCTCTGTGTTTTTCAGCCCTCTGGAAAGTTACTCAACCCACTACAAACCCACTACCACCTTACCAACCACTCTAAATCAGGAGTAGTTCCCATCTCAGTGTAAGAAGGTTGTACAAACTGGATCCTCCTCCCTTTGAACATGGGAATTGGCTCTTGTGTTGTGCTGGCTGAAGAAGACGTTTATGGCATTGTCCATTTGTTTTTGGAAGAAWGCAACAGGCAAAGCAATGGAAAGGTAAAGGGTCTCCTCATCACAGGCTGAGAGTAGAAGACAAGAAATTATTTTATCTTGAGGGCTTGGTGCAGAGATGCCAGTTTTCAATGTTCAGTCTTGCTTTGAAGCAACATGCATTATGCATTCTTGTTTTTCAGGGCCCAGATGGGTCTGTCTTTGTGGCGTTGTATTGGTCAGCACACCCTCACCAGCCTTTTCACACCTGGCCCAGGGGAATTTATAATGGGGGGAAAAAAAAGGCATGAAATTCCAGCACACTTTTCTAACTTCCAGCAGTGAGATCTTTTGGGTGAGTTTGGGAAAACTCATCTCGGTGCCAACCCCAGGAGGATCCATTCAGCCCGATTTATTTCTTTGCCTCCTAGTGAACCCTGCAGACAAGCACTCAGCAATTAGTGTGATTTTRTGCCCTAATTACACCATATTATTGTTATCTTTATGAAAAATAGACCTGCTGCAGGTCTAGAATCAGTATTCCTCCTACACTTCTCCTCAAGCTACTTTCCCTGCAGGCACACTCTCTCTGCCTCGCTCTCCTTGTCTCTCTGCTTTGCTGGTAGCTTTGTTTTAGACAGGAATATTTTTCTCCCAGTCAGGGCTGAATGAAACCCTCTGCTTTTTGTGTCCTGTACTGAAAAGGAGAAATCTTCAGCAAAAATAGAGAGCAGCTGAGTGTGAGASGACAGGTGAAATGCTCCTGACAAAGCTACAGAATAAAAGGCGAGGAGGGGGGGAAGAGAAGATTTGCTACTTTGYAAAGGCTGCTCTTTGGAGAAGGTTGTGCCTGTGAACCATGTTGGCATGAGCGTGGATGTAAAATACATCAGCATGGGAGAGGCAGAGGTGAAAGGATCTCTGTGCGTGCTGGAATCTGGGGAAAAGGGGAAATTTCCTAATTCTGGCATTAGGAGACTAAGTGGGCCTTAAAGCTCAAAGAGTGTAAAGGTTTTAGTAGGAACAGAAATGCTTTCCCTTGATTCATGTCTGTGTGTGGGGCTGCTCCTGTGCAGAGAATCTCCTGGAGAGCTCTCACCCCCAATAGGCACGTAGAGAGCTGATATCTCCACGTGCCATAAACCCAACAAGACSAGGAGGTTTCAGGCTTGCTGCCCATTTCCCACAGCATATGCCATGGGTCTAGCCAGGAATCTCTGATGTGCCTCTTCTGTGTCTGAGCTATTGCACAAATGTAAAAAATCCTCCAACTCTGASCAGGTGAAAAGAAGGATGTCCAAGGAGCCCAGATGCTCTGGCACTGCTGTGCAGGAKGGGCTAAGTCAGAGCATGTCTGGGTTCTCTGCCTGGCAGAGCAGCTGTACCTGCCTTTCTGGACCAGCAGCAGATCTGCTGAGCTACTCTGTTCATTGGCTCACTTCTAAGATTGACAGCTCTCTGGATATTAATAATTGTAGATTCTCAGTTGGATTCAATTGTTCATTACATAAGATATTATTTTCTTCCACTCTCTGGATCCTGTTGTCACCTTTCGTTATTTGAGGGGTGCTACCTGTCTGAACCCCTGAAACCCCCACGCTGCACATGTGTGAGTGACCCTCCTTGCTCAGCTCCTGCAAGCCTCAAACACCACTGAATTACTCAGAACAATTGCTCCTGCCTTTATYTTGAAGTGTGCTTTGATCTTGCCAAAGGTTTTGTGAATTCGGTGTCCTGTCCATTATTTTCGATCTATTTTAACTGATGCCATAACAGAAGTGGTCAGAGGAAGGGACCATCTTTTTCTGCATTGTGGTGTAGTGCTCAAGGCTTTGATTCACCACAGAGCTGCAAAGAGCCACTGGAATAGAAAGGATAGACCGATAACAACTCCTGCCAACACGAGAAGTTGAGCCATGAGACAACAATACATTGTGAAAAATTTACTTCTGCAGGGATTTGCTTGTACAGCCAGGCTGTCAGTAGTAGCTGGGCTGTAAAGTTAATCTGTAAAGCTAATTTAGGTACATCTCGATGGGTTGGTTGTCAGTTCTTGCATCCGCAAAATACTGCAGAATTGCTGGTTTTGAAGGAATTCAGCCAAGAGGTTGGGAAGCTTTTGCCRTTTTATCAGCCAGAATGCTGATGTAACAATAGCTCTGTGCCTTTGCAAAGCATATGTTGGGAAAGTTGGTAACATCATTTTCATATTCCCCCCTTGCAATCAGATTCCTCAATGTAAGTATAACCCTGAGAAAATACAGCCTTTCCTAAAGGGATATCTGGGTATTTTTCAATACTATTCCAGAGGGAAGCTGAGTAGCCAATGTTGTATTTTCTTTTCTGGATTTCAAATGCCCATCAAGCCTTTGAAAAGTGTATTCTTTAGCTCGTTATTAATAATCCGGCTGTTAGCTTKGATTGCTAAATGAATCTACAGGAAAATAATGTGTGTACTCCAGTTCTTCAATGTTTAGATTCATCCAAGCGTTTAAGAGCTGTCAAACAAAATGCACTGTGTTCAAGGGAATACATTCATTGAAAGATTAAATTAGGTACTGCACTAGAGCCCCCCGTTGCAGCGGAGAGGCRTTTCATGCTAACAAATAACTACAGCACTATTATAACAAGACCTAGAGGCATGTGATTTCAACTGGCTGCACATCTTTGCTCTCTGGGTGCCTGTATTTTTTTTTGTTCTCAGGCTGATGAAAGAGCAAATAGTGGTTGGCATGGACAGAGTTGTTCTCTTAAACAGTTTTAAAGGATGTTTTAGTGTCCCAAAGGCTGTCTTCAGAGTGGTTTCCCTGACCCATACCTGTGGTTTCCTTTCCATCTGCTCCTTTTGAAGCGCTGAGAAGTTGATATGTCTCAGGGCCTCCAAACTTCTGTGCCCAAGGAGTGCATTCTCTCTGTGCTTTCTGACATGCTCCCCAGTTTTTACTTGGGTTTTTCATGTCTTTATTTATGTTTTCCCACCAGGCAGCAAAGCCTAGATAACATCTGTCATCTGATCTTTTAAGGTAAAATCTGTGTCTCACCTCCTATGAAACTTGGACACAATCCCTGCTTTTTTCTCCTTATAAGATTGGAAATAATTTTTCTTCACCCTTTAAAATATGGTGTCTTTAAAGGAATATTACTTCCTTTCTTGCCTGTATTTCAGATCATAAACCAAAGTTCCCAGGAAAGCCAAAAGGAAAAAAAATGTCCAATTTATGGCCAGCCACAACWGTGCTTTCCAAGACGTGAATCTAAYATGGCACTGTTCACACTTGCCTAATACCCAAGGCTTAGTTTCTCCAGCTCTGGCTGAGCCCAGCACAACTACTCCTCTGTTAACCTGTGGGGCCTAGAACAGGAAATAAACTTAGATGCTGCTGTAGAGGATGAGACAGCTTGTAAAAAATGTGGTATATTCAGCAATTCAACCACTGAGCACCAGCAAAGCAAATATTCCTGTGGAAGCAAAAACATCCTGACGTGGGGTTGTGTACATTTGCCATCCTAAATACTCTACAAATGTCTCTGTGGGAAGAATCAAAGATGCTTTATAGTACCAGACAGGTTATGAAGATGGTTCTTTACCCAGTTGGATATAGTGACTTATGTGTAAATGGAGAAGGTTGAATAACAAACACTAAATAATTTATTCAAGGAATCTCTTCAGTTTTTTCCTGCAGCCCTTGTTTGATGAGTGTCTGTGCACACAGGGGTTGTCGTGCCTGGCTGTCGTCATGCAGTGAGAATCCAATGATGGCATTTTAGAGCTCGATTGCTATTGATTCCAGGTCATTTAGGTCACTGGAAAACTTCCTCTCAGTGAAACGGAGACCAAAGAGATGCATTTCAAGATACCATATGCACCCATATGCAGAACACAGAGACAACTGGGAACATCCCAGGGCTGAAAGTGGATTTTCCAAGTATCAGTATAAACAGTCAGAAGTGATGGTGAGGACTAAGCTTCTGTTCTGGGCCATATCCCAGCTGTAAAAAATACCAGGTTTCCTCCTGGCAGAGCCTGTCCAGCATTCGGGAATGCTGTACGTGCATGTTTGATGGACAAAACCTTTGTCTTGTAGCACTAGGTGAGAGAAGCTCTCAGCAGGCACAGGCTGTTTCTCATGCATTGAATCCAAAATACATATGGGCAGCACGGCCCTGCCCTGGCAGGAGGCTGAGTGCTGGCRGCAGCTATATGTGCCTTAGTGTTTGTCTGCATCAGGCTCTGAGAGGAGCAGCCAGTGTAAATCAGGGATGAACAAAATTAGACTCTGTCAAGAATTCCCATCCGGTCTCTGTCAACAGCCACCCATATTATTTTAGGGACTCCTCTTTCTCCCTGGGATGAATAGGGTAATATCTCATAAATCAAGGCTTGGTTAACAAGTGAAATGCTCATTTCTGACCACGTGATGCTGAGGGTGCCAGGCTGGGACTGAAATGGCACACAAATAACGCCAGAGCAGCCGAGCTGCTGCAATCCCTGATGCTGGAGGGTGGAAAGAGCTGGTCCCTGAGGAAGCTCAACCCCCAAAGCGTGTTTAGCCTGTGCTCTGGCATGGATTTGGGAAGGGTGACCCTGTTTACCTCTCCAGTGCAGTGGGCTTAACTCCTCTGACAGAAGCCAGCCCAATCCGCAGCATTCCCAAAGCTTTTCTGTAACGCCAGAACAAAACAGACGAGCCAGCCACAGTCTGTAGCCACCTAATTGAAAGTTTCTGAGCCTGTCAGGGCTGTGTTATCCCGGCTCTCTGGTGAAAACAGTATATTCCAAGTTTCCCCCAATTACAGGCACTCGCAGCACAAGCAGCAGCTCCCGCAGCCGGGCTCGGTCCTCCCACACACCCGCTCCTCGCTGGGTCGGTGCCTCGGGATGGAGTTGCCTGGCAACAACACTCTGCATCTTTGGGAGACAAAAGCTATTATTTCTGTCACACAGATGTGCTAATGTGATTATTGACTGGAGGGGGGCACAAACGCAAGACAGGTCCGATTTCAGATACTCGAAAATTTCCGGGCGAGCGGATTTTAAGGGAGGAAGGCGGAGAACCTGAGAGAAAGGAATCGAGGTGGAGGGAGGAGGCGGGGAACTGCCAGGTACGGCGTGGGGTAAGGTAAACCTGCTCGTAGTTTTTCCGGTTAAAAAGTTTATTCCAAAAAAATCTCAACAAAAAAAGAGCGGTTTGATGTGTTTTAACTGATGAACTGTTACAGAGTCCCTCCTGGGTTCCTGCAGATGGTCTGGCTGCTGCACAGAGCTGACCCCAGTGCTCGGGGGTACTGAGCCTGCTGCCCTGGAAAAGCTGGTGAGACAACAACTGGGTGAACAGAAGCTTCCAGGACCTTGCAGATGCTCAGCGAGTTCCAACCTCCCTGGCTAAATGCTGCTGAAAAAGATGTTCATTTCACCAGCTCGGTGCTAATTTGGATCAAAACCAAATGGCAAAAAGAAAGAGAAACTTTTTTTATCCCTTGCCACCTGTGTTTCAATGTTTATAAGTCACTTTTTAAGTAGAACCAACCAAAAATCTCTGCTGTAGAAACCCCACTGCCCTTCCTCTGGGGTTCTGTCAAGCCAGCTTGTGTAATGCCTTTCCGTGTGCACGTCTGTGGGAAGAGCTCTGGCTTCTCCTTCCAGGAGGTGTGGGATGCTGGATGCAGTCCCTGTGCCTGGATTGCAGCGCTGCAGCTCCGTAAAACCCTACCACCCCCTGGAACTGAGCAAAGCTGCTCCACGTCACAGGAGGGTTTGGTGACTCTCAGGTGTTAAAATGCTGCTCATACCTGCTCTGCTCATGCTGCCCTTGCTCCTGTGCATAGGGAGATGTGATGGGAAGGTGCTTTTATCTGTGCATCAGTCTGAGAATAAGCTATTTCTCCATGGGTTTGCACATATTTGCGTGCAAGTTTGTTTATATGGGGGCTAGGGTTGCTTGTCCTATAGACAAGTGGCCTGGGGCTGTGGCCAGTGCGTGAAATGTATGATTTTAATTAAAGTTCTATGTGGATCAGGTTTTTTTTTTTCCTAAAGTAAAGACTTGCAACAAAAATCCATGAGGCAAAACAGATTAATTTTATCGATGCAGAAGTCCCAACCCCGCAGCTGCATATTCCGAGGGAGTTGTGCTGTTGACTGTCTAAGTCTGCTCTAAGCTCCACAGAGCTGAGGCTGACCCTGCTCCTTGCCTGGATTTCCTTCCTCATTAGCAGTTTTTAAAGGAGCAGGTAATTGACAATGCAACCAAAGCACCCAAACGAATATCAATGCAATGAGCAGGACTGGTGAAAACTGAAACAAAGTCATTATTCACATCGTGTTTGTGCTCTTTTGTTGGGCTAGGAGCCTTGCAGTGCCACTGCTGGTTTTGTTGCAGTTTCTTGTGCTCGCTATTTTTCTAGCATAAGTTGTGCTGCTCAGAGTAATGAGGCATGACAGGCACCAAAGAAAGAGCCCTCTCGGGTAAAAAGATGGTCCAGTGCTACTTCCACAGAAAAAGGGAATTCTAATGACCAGAGCATGAAATGCACTTTTCTGCTCTCTTAAAATGAGAATTAACAGGAGGGAGGTCAAGGCAGGAGTAACAAATGTCCCCTGGTCCCTACCTGAAACCGAAGTCACGCCTAGAGCAAAAGGCTGATCGAGCGTGTAAAGAGTCAAGGCAATTATTTCTTTTCCTCTTTTCCAGAGAAATCACCTCAAATGTGTGAGAAATAGAGACAGGTGAAAAAGTCTTTGTTGGGGGAAAAGAGGAGATTTAATTATGTCTCCTTTCCAGAACAAAATGAAGACTAGACCCGTGAAAGAGCCCTGTGAAGAGCAAAATAAGGGGAGCACAACATAGCAGATTTCTGGGGTATTCTCTTTGGCTCCTGTTTTGCTTTGGCTTCCATTTCAATCTGGAAGGACTTGAAAATCTTTTCACTTTGTTGGGAAAAAAATAATTACGAAACACTTTGCCTTGTCTTGAACTGAGATATTTTTCTCCTGAATTTTCAGATGGGCCATCCAACCAAATGAAATTGGGAGCATAACCATACAGTTTATCCAGCCTGAAAGGTAAGTTTAAAAAGACCTCTTGAGCTCTGCACATGTATGAGATATATATATAGATATATAGATATATATATGTGTGTATATATATATATATATATAAGAGCACAGTAGTTGAATGGAAATGAGGTGTCTATCAGTGTTACATCCTGAAAAGTACCCTGTATGGATGACTCCAAATCTTAGAGAAATGCAAAAAAGGATCACTGCTGTAACTAAATTTCTATTCAGAAGAGAGATTTGGTTTTAATTTTTGCTTTTCCCACACAGTTGTAACTGTGGCTTGAGTGCCAGGATGTGAAATAACCTTCAGATCAGATATCGGGGTTTTCAGTGGTGTGTGTCTCCGGGAGTGATAGGTGAAATGGAAAATAATAGAGGAGCTCAGTTAAAAATAAAAGAAGGTGGGTTTTTGATAAGTTAGAAATTGAAGGTTGGAGCCCTAAGAGGGAAGTAGAAAACCTACCTGCCCTTAATGAAATATTTAAATAGAAGGATTGAACTCCAGACATGCTTCTATCCAGCAGTGAAAGAAGCTGAGAATCCCTGCTGAAGGGCTGCATCTGTTATGAAAATCATCTTCCAGTCATGGCTTCAGTCTCTTTTGCAGGAAATCAATTCCTTGGTGAAGCTACTTCTCACTTACAGTGTAAGATACAATAATAGACTAGGAGAAAAATGCATTTTTGGCACCTTTTGGCTTAACCTACTTGAAAATGAACTTCTCCAGCTTCCAAAATGAGCAAACTTCTCCGCAAGAAGGGTTGCAAGGGGAAGCCAATCTGTTTGTAGAGCAGTGATGAAGTGTGATAAATTCAGATCTCAAAATTTTTGGTTTATTATAAGGTTGTCACTTGGGCAAACTCCTCATTCTCCTTAATAACCGTTGTGCTTTGATAGGAATTGAGTACAGGCCTCAGGATTTGTCCATATAGCCGAACAAATCCTCACAAATATTGATTAAAACTGGAGTGAAGGTAGCAGGAACAGCAGAAGCCAACTGCCCAATGCGGTGATTTATTACACAACGCGAGGTTTTTCCTTTGGCTCCTTCTTGGAGCCTCCCAACACCAGCCCTGAATTAGAGGAATTATTCTGCTCAGCCACTCAACAAATTCTGACTGATGCAAATACTTCTCACTGAAGGAACTGAGTCACAATTTCACAAATAAACCTTTTTCCAGCTTTAATTGCCTAAAAAGGGGAAAAAAAAAAAAGGAACATTTGCACATTATTTCTACTGGCGCCATCTGGTGATTTCCCGGCAAGAGCTTGGGCTCCCCAGCCAAATGCCACAGCCAGCAGTTCCTCCTCAGTGTGTTCCTGTACGTGCTCTCCCAGGAGTTTCTGCAAGTCTAAAATGCAGGGTGATAATTCCAGCTCCATGACTATCCACTTGCCGCGGAGAAATACGAGTGGAATTCGGTTCCGTGTCATTAGTCCTCTCTCTCCCTTACTGATCTCAAATCTCAGTGCCTCTTCCTAAATCCAATGTATAAAGATCAGCACATCCCTTCCTGAGGGGCTGTTAGCACTCTTGGCTATATAAGCTGGAACACAGCCATGAGGAGGATCCATCCGTTCCATCCATACAGTGAAGCAGAGCCCAGCTCCCGATTTTCCAGACCCRTGCTCCTATCACCAGGGCATATTTGCTCTAATCATCTAATCTCCCCCACCATTAATTCAGCAGCAGTTTCTCTGTTTTGTTAATAAAATCAAACGTCAGCCTTGCCGTCAGGAGAATGGACTGAAGGATATCCTGCTTTTGAAGCAGCCAGAAGTGTTGTGGCTTTTATTCCATGGGAGTTCTGGGACAGCTTGACCTCTTTAGGCTCCCTCTGCTCTGCTCCATGCGGAAAGTTCCCCTGCTCCCTCACTTCCCAGGGAAGTTTGCAAAGAACTAAACGGGGGATTTTGCAACCTCTCTTCCTTTTACCTAAACACCCAGAGAAGGCACGAGGTAAGGAYGAGAGGCAGAAACAGCAGTGAGAGGATACAGGAGGCTCCTTTACATCCCCTGCAGGCTCACAGAAATCAGGGAGAGTGTGGAAAAGGCAAGGATACACAGAACTCACTCCTAGATGTTCTATCCTCACAGTGCCTTGTGTGTGCAGAGTTTGGTCTCACCCATGAATAACAGCATAAAAGAAGCATTTGTCCAAAAGGAAGAAAAAATGCCCCAACAAATGGTGACTTCCCTGTCTCCTGAAATAAATAAAATCTTCCTTACTTGGACCAACAGAACATCCTACAGTGGAAGAGGTGGATGAGGATGTAGACACATTGGTGTAGGTTTTCCTTTGGGTTTTCTGCTAGGAGGAAGTTCCCAGTGGACTGGCTTTATGGCATCTCCACACTGGGACAAGGATAACCACCCTACAGGCGGGATTCRAGGAGCTGGGATGTCCTGTGTGCATCACATGGTCCAGGATGCCCTGTGGATCTTCCTCTCTAACTTCATCATGGCAAAGCAAGTTAGAGGGAGGTAATTTTCCACAAGCTCGTCAGCATAAAGAGATGTAATGTCTAGACACCTACCTAGGATCAGTACAAAATTCAGGATAAGAAATTCAAGGAGAACTTGGCTSATAATAGAAGTGTGGAGTAGCAGAAGTTCTGCACGGATTTCAAGTGTAATTCAGGACAGACAGCTTTCCTTGCAAGTGTGTAACTCGCATCTTCTCTGTTCTTTTGCCATGAGCTTCRCTCCTACAAATTTTCTTTTTCATTCCGCTGTCCATCAAGAAAGAGACAAAGCACAGCCAGGATGGTTTTGAAATCCCAAGGCTGATGTTATAARATAAGATCAGCTGTTTCAGGCAGTCCTGGCATCACATGTATTTATTTACTTCTTAAAAGAATACGATGTGTTTGTATTGAATGCTGAAGCTTAGATTCTTCCATCATCTGTAGAAGGCTTTGTCAACAATAAATCTTTATATCATTGCACAGGTGATGATGGAGCTCCCATAACCTTTCACAGCACAAAATTGACCATCAAAATAACCTCATCCCAGCCAGCCTCCTATACTGTAAGAAGCAGAGCTAGCAAATAACCATATACCTGCTGGTTTTGTACTTTTTCAAGCTTTGAGTATGTCCCAAAAATGGCTTTCATTCTTAATTTAATTAGAAATTTTAAATGAACAAAAATTGTCTCATTTAAGATAACTYGCAGTGTTTTTAAAAGTGCAGTGGTAAGCTCCTTTTGGATACAGCCTGTTGAAAAACGATGGAAAAGATTCCTGTTGGTTCTTTTTTATTTTAATTACATGCAAATCATGGTTCCATTTTAGATACTTGGAAATAAGTTCTACAAGTGCTTGATTATGTTTAATAGGGGCTATGCAAGTCCTATCCGGAGGCTGGAATGCAAGCCATAATATGCAGAAGTAATGGAAAGACTGATATAGAAGCAGAAATTAAGATCTTCTTTGGTGTTTCTGCTTTCTTTGATTTATTTAACCCTACTTATACAAAACGCAGAGCAGTTGGGAAACTTGTTTCTAGATAAGAAACCCTTTTCCTCCTCAGCAGGACAATTCATCTAAACTGGCTTCARCACATTTTGATAAATGCAGCCATTTTCACACACACACAAAAAATGGAAATGGAAAAGTACAACGGTATTTAACACTTCAAGAAAAGTAATTCAATATGCAGCTACTGTTTCTCTGCTAAACAGATCTGGGACTTCAGATTGTGGGTCACAGGTGTGTGTACAAGGACAGCCAAGCTCTAGGAAACTCTGACAAACATTGGGGACATTTGCAATACTGCATTTTCATCATGAGCRTCATCATCTTCATCAGAGGGAAGCCTTGTTCCTAACTCACAAAAGTGTGTTCTTACACATTGGTTTGGTGAGCAAGTGGGGTTTTCAAGGGCAATCTAAGCAGGCCTTACCAGAGAGAAGCCCATGGCAAGGGTCATTTCCATAAGCATTGAATTACATTTATATTAACAGCCATCTCTCTGGTCTCTTTTGCCTCTGTGCCACAAACCAGCCCTACCATTCTGAATCTCCTGCTGCTGCAGCTGAACCCCTGCTCACGTGTCAGCAGTTCTGCCAGCACCAGGCTCCGGAGCAGCAGGGATGGCATTGTCTTTTGTTCCACAGCAGAACAAATCCGAGTGGCAGAACCCTGACATCCGTTGCTCAATGGAATCCTTGGATTTTCACCAGCCTTCTCCGTGAGATCGGGATGATCCACCACAGCACAACTTTCCCGTTACGTGGGCGATGCCTCCCAAGCCTTCTTTTATGGATTGAAACACTTGCAGAACTTTAAAAAGCAACAGTGCAAATCTTTGACATGTCCCTGATGCAGTATCACTCCAAGGCAAAAGTGTCCCTTCAGCTATTATTCCCAGTGATCCACCAGTGTGCTGTTTGGGAAGGGATCTCACTGGTGAGGGCACCTCCATGTAAGCCCAAGGCATGCAGTAATTAAGTGTTAGAAAGAGAAAGTTTTCCTCAGTCCAACTGCATTTTATTGTTTATGCTCACTTTCAGCCAGTAGCCTCCAAACATTAATTCAAGAGAATGGTTCTTCCCAAAAGGGGGCAGGAAGGCCATGAATAAATGCCCATTTGCTGTTTGCAATGCTAAGTGGTATTTCCCAAGGAGATCATTCCCCAGCAGCACCAGGACTCAGTTAATTGCCCCTGTCTTCTGTAATAAAGCCACTCTCCTAATGTGGAGAGCAGCTCTGGGGGCCACTGGAGTGTCCTTTCACGTTGGTCATAACGGGCTGGGGCGGGGACAGCGAGACCAGCCCAAGTGTTCAGCTGTGCCATGTGAAGACCCCATCCAATTTCACATAATAGCAGCCTGTAGAGCCTGAACCGCCGAATGCCTGCCTGAGAAGCTCATTTGCATTTTAAATGAACCTGCTGATGCCTTTGGGCAATCTTGATGGTTAATAGCTTAGCAGTAAAACACACCATTCTTTTCTTCCCTCTAAAATAAACAAACAAATACATCTACGGCATCAGAGCATCTCTTCTCCGGGTAGATGCTTTATCTCTAGTATGAGGTCTGCATTTTAAAGGCGTTGCTGGTGCTTTTAAGCACTTCTAAATCCCTAATACAGGCAGCGACACTGGATCTTTTTCTTTCCTCATTAAAAAACGACAGAAAGCAGCATCACACACACACAAAAAAACCCTTCACAAACATCTTGGACTCCTTATCATGATCTCCACAAAGGACAACACCACACTGCCATCCTCTTGCACAGAGAATACAGTTCAATGTCACAGCACTTKCCTTAATACCTCAGTAATCCCTAGAGCTACTTAAAGTAAATTCCACTGGTAATGGGGAGATGAACTGACTGTTAGCAGGTTTCCCCTCCGTGCACTTTGGTTCTACACAGGATCACCGTGATGGGGATTTGACTACAAACACCCATCAGCCACATTAGGGGAGATGAGCAAGCGCAGCCTTTTGTGATTAAACCTTCTCTGGGAGATGCCTGTGCTGATTTACAGCCATTGCCCAGACACTGAGCTGAAGGTATTTCTGTTTGCTGCTCATCCTTGTTGCAGTTAGGTTTTTAGCTAGTGCTCATCCATCTTCCACTGGCCACATTTTCACCCTAGACCATCCCTCCACAGACTGTATCCTGATTTGCTGCCATTCCTTTCAAGGACATCTGTGTTGCAGATGAGTCTTAGGACAAATAAGCATCAAACTACCTTCTACTTCTTAATGTAGTCCCTGGCCATGACCAGGAGGGATTGCAGAACTGCTGAGTGAAGATAATAGAAAACTTCACATTTGGCTGTTAGTCCAACACTCCCAGCAAGCTGGAGAGGGATACTTTTGTGAATAAGCGATTATAGATACACATATAGCTATGGCTGCTCAGATGATGGCAGCTATACTTCTTATAAAATCACCACTGCCTCCCACTCCCTCAGGAAACATGCAGGTTTAGGCAGCATAACACAGATCACCTATGGGCACACTGACGGTACCGGATGATGGAGAGGGAATTAAAGGGAATTGTGATGTTTCCTCTGGGAGAAACAACAGCAAGTTGCACAGCTCTGCAGAGAATTAGACTATTAAAAGCAGGAAAAGGGGATCCCAGCTTGCCGGATAGGTTACGTGGTTCCCTTGCAGGACCCCTCGGGGCTGGTCCCATCCCTTGAGCCGGCTCTTTGGAAATCTGCTGCCATCGGTGTCTCCCTCCCTGAGCATTTGAGGGCGAGGGAAGCATTCTGAAGGATGTTGTTCTGAATGCCTTGTGCTGCAGCCGACTGATTTCTCCAGCGTTTAGCACTCTGAAAGGCAAATGTCAGCACAGTGCTGTCTCCAGCAGCCACCGCAGAAGACTGAGCTGACATCCTTTCAAGTTTGTCCAAAGAGCACACGCAAGCAAGTGTTGTGCCTTATGGCAGAGACCCCACTGCTGCGTGCCACTGAAGCGAGAGGCTCCGGTCGGGCTGCGTGACAGGAAACCGAGTGGGAAAATGTTGGCTCCGGTTTCACTGGAGCCTCCCACAGCAGATGGGGCGAACATTTTAATAAGTCTTCTGAGCAGATGAGCTAAATGTTTTAGACCACATAAGTGCTGATTAGAGAGGCCTTGTGTGTGTCCCCRTGCTAGCGTGTCAACTTTGCCAAGGCGAGGAATGCAAGGTTGCTGTAGTAACAGGATTGAAACGGCGAGAGAGAAGTCAGTGGAGGGTAAGGAAAGGCTTTGAAAGAGTAAAGCTCAAGCCCACCTCTTGGTTTCTGGCTTTCTGTGGAGATGGGCTGAAACAGGATGGGAGATCAGATGCAGACTTAAGAGGCTAAAATTGATTGTACAGCCAAAGAGGCAAGGACTGGTGGAAAATAGATGCATGACCTATAAGGAGAGGGGTTTACAAGAGACCTATCTCCGGGCAGTCTTGCAATTTATTTTGCCCCAAAATATATTATATAGTGGAGGTGMCAGATCGGGGGCATCGCTAGGAGCCCAGAATGTGCTTGAAAACCAGCTTTAGCAAGGGAAGGAGCAAATAGTCTGTTTGTTTACTGGAAAGCTCTCCCAGGGCAGCAACACTCTGCAATATTGATTAGGAATAAAGGGAACACATAAAATGAGTATTAATTTGTTAGATGGAGCTTAAATGATTTGCAAAATATTATGTGGCACAGCTACCTGTAGCTGGTACCTTGTGACTTAGGGGAGCCTTCTGTGTCCCTCTGTATTGTCTGCACCATGCTCTCCCCAAACTTCTCACCTTCCTCTAGCAGGGACTGCCCAGGCAAGACCACATCTTTGGATTTTTTCCAATTACTGCTGATCGGTAGAAGCTGCAGCATATCCACCCACAGTGTGAGGATGGTGTGGCACTGGGATCCAGGCAGGAGTGTTTGTGGGGGTGGATGATGAGAGGACAGAGAACAACCTATTACTCACCCACAAACTAGAGTCTTTGACAGGATGTGATCTGAGAAAAGAAAATCCATGASGAAGTGAAAGAATATCAGAACTGAACATTGAAATGAAAGGTTATAAACRCTTTTTCTCTGGTGCTTTTTCCTCCATGGGATAGAAACAAATGGTTCAAAGTCCCCCATGAAGTTGTCAGTTAAAGACAGAAGAAACACGTCAGAATGGAATTATAGACCTCATGGGCCAAATTCAGTGTTCAGCTGAGAATTGTAAACCATTGGAAATGTTCAGTCCTGGAATCTGAGTCCTCACTGAGGCAAGAAACTAAACATAGAATCACAGAGAGGTTGGGTCAGCACATCCACTAGCAAGCAGCTCTTGGGGCAAAATAAAGAGCACTTAACTGGATCATTGCACTTGGAACTCTCTCAGGAGGGAGGCATCTGGTAACTTCTCCCCCTTGAATCCACAACCTCTCCCCTTTCCCCTGGGGCCCGCAGCCGTGGTGTCCCTTTCCTGCAGGGGAAAGTTTTCTTCCTCAATTCTCCCTTTCTCTCTCAATTCATTTTTTGATCAGGAAAGTGGAAATTGGAGGAGATGTTCATCTCAGCTGCGGAAATGTTCCTGACTGTGTAGTATCACATGCATTTGTCAGTCCTGCTCTCAGCAGCTGAAGCAAAGAGGCTTCCATCACTTTTGCTATGGCAACCACTCCATGCACTTTGGTTAAACTTCACTTAACTTCCTTTCCCTTGGTGATATTCAGCTGGAATTGTCCTGCCCGTGGTCAAAAAGCCACTCTGAATTCTACCTGCATGGACAGAAATTGAAGGCTCAGCCAGCCCAGCCACTTTGACAGTGCACACTGCCTAAATTAAAACATCTGCAGTGTCTATACCTGGACAAATAAATCCAAATTAATTCAATCTTACAGAGCAAAGTTTGTTTATTCATTAAATAGAGTAAAATGGTGAGTCAATTTGTAGACCTGGGCTGGAAGCAGCCTTCTGACACTGCAGTGTGAAACCGGCAGCCCACGTTCAGAGCAAGCTAAGAAATCCCACTCTTCCATCTTCCAGACAAACAAAGAAGGAAGGAATCAATTTTAAGATGTGTCTTTCTTTTTTTGGGGAGTGATGACTCATCAAGGAACCTTCTTCAGAGTTCACCTTCTCCATCCCACTTCTGGAGGAGTCTCTTTCCAAATTTCTGAAGATAAGAAACTCTTCCTGTACTTGTGTGTCAGCCCCCTCCTCCCCGCCTGAGCTGGCCCTGTGATCTGTCTTGTCCACAAGATATTCCTTATCAGGGAATGACTAATGGCACACTGATGTCAACTGGAAAATATCCCCAACCCTTGTTGTCACTGACCTAGGTGCCTGTCATCCAGAATTTGATCTGATCCTTTGGAGCCATCTTATGAAGAGGAGCATGTAAACTTATCCTGCTTCTGGTGAAACAGGGAAGAAATTTAGGAAATATGAGCCTTTGAGGCACAAACTAAAAGTAGTGGCATTTCTGTTAATTCCCTTAGAGTCGTTGCCTTTATTTCCTGCTTTGTTGTTATTTAATCTGTTTGTACTATTTGTACATTTGAATGTCACGGGTTTGAATCTGATCCCAATTACTTTCCAATAAATCATGAGTAACCTTGGGGAAATCAGAGGTGTGCTGGGGAGCTCAGATGAAATCATAATTTCCAAAAGCTTTCTCCCCAGTGAAATTTCTCTCCCCCAGAGGATCCGGGGAATGCATGCAGGCAGTTTATAGTCTAGGGATTAGATTCTTTGCAATGTCCCGATCCAGTTTGTTTTACTCTTCCAGTCCTCTCCGGCACGGAATTTTACCTGGTGGTAAATCGATTTGCCTGGGATTGCAGATTGCTTTGCAGCCTGGATATTTGTAAACCTCAGGATATTTGTAAACAGAGAGAAAAACCAAGAGGTAACTGTATATAAATAAAACATATACATATGCAAATCTTTTCTGCAACTTCACTCACACCTTGAATTGCACAGGTTTAATATTGGCTGCTGCTGAGATATTGAGATTCAGTGGCTTCGAGTCCTTAAGCAACAGCTCTGAATTGTGCAGAAATCATTGGTGACAAGACCAGTGTGTGCAGGTGCTGGTGCAGTTTCCTTCCACATGACTTTGCCTGTGCTGAAGGGCTCCTGCTATTCCAGCTCCGGATTCCAAGCAGACACAGTGTCACCTAGAGGAGAAAGCATGGCCATGCACATTGAGATATAAAGGGAATATATTTTTATGGGAATTAATGTCCCAAATGAAAGCAGTGTCCATACTGATGCAGTTTTCCCTTCCTCATTATCTTCCTGGGTTGTGTGTGTGCGTGTGCACAGGGCATGACATGAAGGTCTCTTGGGAAACTCCTTTGTGATAAACCATAAAGAATATCTCACTGATTTGGGTCATTTATGTCTTTCTATTATCTCCTCCTTATTTCCCTTCTCAAGAGCACGGCAGGCTAACAATAACTTTTGATACTTCAGTGCCCAGTTTGAAATGTAGAAATAGCTTGGATAGTGAATTATTCCTTTGTAATTGGAGACAAGAGCCAGCAGGAGCCAGAAGGAGGATGATTGGCTTGCATTCACGTTCTCCTTCTAAAGGCCCTGCTATTTCTTTGCTTCTACTGTACAGGAAGCAGACAAGCTGTTATTTCTCGTTGTTGAGTACAATAGGGCTTGGAAGAAATGTGTTGGGTTTATATTAACCTCCTGTATTGAAAATCTTGGCAGACTTAACTCAGCCCTGTACCTTTGCAAGATGTGATAGATAAATGAATTATTGAGCAGTTCACTGCATGGGAGGTGTTTCGGCCCTGCTGTAGAATAAAAGCATTTTTCTGCATGGGCATTTCAGGTAGCACAGAGCATCGTGCTGGTTTTGGCCAAAGTTGCCTTGTGCATGTCCCTGCTGTGCAGCCTCTCCTACTTTTGGAGAGCCGGTATAATTTGTCCCCACAGATGGATATATTTATTTTATAAAGCACCCAGACAACTCTCTGGCATTTATACTTCTTAATGATAGGCATTAGGAGCACATTAAACGTAGTGGTCCTGGGGTTAGTTGCTTGATTGCGTGTTAGGATTTCATGCCGTGTAGGAGGGGGAAATGAGGAGTAACAATAACACAGCTTTAAAAATGCTCTTCTGTTAAAGTAAGAGCAGTTCCCAAAAGGCTGTCGTGTGGGAGAGGCATTGACACAAGCCTGGCAGGAAAGGTGATCACAGTCCAAAGCTGATTCTGACCAGGCCTTGGAAGATAAGCACCCATGGGCAGGGATAATTTTGCGTGAGTGAATTCTTCCACAAGAAATGCAGATGTCAAACTCATCTGGGGAGCATTTCTTCAGATGCAATCAGCTGCCTCCAGGCTTTGGAGACAGCATGTTATTTAGATATGACCCCATGGGAAAAGGGGTTTAAGAGACCCTTTGTTTAAAAGTATTTGCTGTAACCAAGCCCGGTAATTACAGTCAGAGCTGTCCTAGGACATGTTAGGATCACAGGAGGCATACAAAGGTCACAGGAACCCCACTTGGTTTAAGAACAATAAAGGCACTATTGGTACAAACAAAACTAAAAAGGAAAAGAGGATAACCCCGACAAAAACATTCAATTCAAGATAAGTGCCAGACTTTCAGGCACTCTGGGTTACAGAGTTTTAGGATCACCATTAGGGGACATGGAAGGTCTTGAATCTACATGAGAGGAGGAGAAACAGCAACTCTAATTTTCCTGCTTCTATTAATAGAGAGCAAGTCTCAGTCCTTTGTACCACYGGATCTCATCTCTGCCAGGCACCTGCTGCTGGCAGGCATTGAATCCATGGCGTAAGTGTCCTGCTCTGCAGCAGGACATATGAGGAGCTCAACARTAAAACGAAATTCTTGCAAGATGACTGGGCATTTTCTAGGGTTTTTTTCCTTATTAGAAGCCACAGAGAGTTTTTAAAGGTTTGGTTTGGCTCAGCAAGCATTAGTTCTTGCACAGAAGCACCTCACTCGTTAGCTGGCACAAGAGCAACTACAATTTACATGTAGAGGACATGAGAAAGAGGTCATATAGGCATTTCTTTGGCAAACAGAGCTATTAATCATTGTATTTATAGTAAGATTAGACACAAGGCTGAGATGTGCTGACCATGAGCTGACCACTTGCAACTTCAATTGATATGAGAGGCAGTTTGCAGGATTTCTGGCCTCTCTGGATTGGATCTTCCAAAGCCACGACTGTTTCAGAAGGTGGCAATGAGTCATTTTGAAGATGATTTTATGACTGGTTCCTGAACTGGGAGCTTGTCTGCCCAAACACTGCTTGTGCTTGYTCTGTAGTTGCTGGGATTCAGTCACCTACAGCATAATATTGAGACTCCATAAGAACAGCAGGCCTGACTTACAGATGTCTTCAACATCTGGTACATCAGCTCATTTTAATTCAGAATCCTCTACCCCTCCAGCTCTCCCTATCCTGAGCACACATTGATGGTTTGGAAGAGTCACTCTGTGTTGGCCACTGCACACAATCGTAATTATACAGGTGRTTTTTGAGCAATTGTGTACAGTGGGCTACACACAGTAACTCCTGCAAACATGCTCTATTTTACAGTCCAGCACTTTTATGCTGCAATTGTTCAGATAAAAGCAGTTACCTGCAGAAGAGATGGGGTCACTTGGTTCAAATCTTGATGCTGAAGCATCTGGGATAGCTCATGAAGGGTCTTCAGCTGTTATCATGGCAGGGGGAGTACACATATATTTTATAATCACATGGGATCATATTCCTGGACTGGGCTGTTCCTGTACCTTAGTAGGTACAGCAACCTCACAATGCCTTACTGATAGCAAGGTAATTGATAATGGGTTGGGGACTGTGCCTGACATATGACAAACCTCACATTTTGGGAAAGGGAGAAAAGGAGAAATCCTATTAAGTCTTGTCCTCCACTAACACCGGACATAGTGCACATCAAATCCTCTGCTTGTGTGTTAATCACCCCACTCATTAAGCAGTAGAAGCTGATTAAACAAAAGTCACTCAGAGGGTCTGATGGTGGAGGCTGTATTAAGTTCCAAAGCAGATCAAATTAGATGGCTGGATAAGTATTTGCATACATTAACATTAACTAGCCCTTTCTTTTGTGAAGATCCAGGCACTGTCTTTCTGGGTGAAGCCTACATCAGCATTTTAATCATATTCTCACATGATTTGTTCGCTTGTGTTTCTAATATTGCAGGTCTGTATCTACAAAGTAAGAGATGATACCTCATCAAAAGATCATGAATAAATATATGTTAGGTAGATGTAAAGCTTGATAGGAGGGTTGTCCCTTCTAAATCAACGTGCAAGGAACAGTTAGAGCTATATTTTTTGTTGCTATTAGATTCAGGAGTCATTGAGATCCAAATCCCCGATGACCCAGAGATTAGACGTGCTCAGTGTCCCGAGCCATGCAGAGCCTCTGTTATCTGTGTGATGCATTAATGGCAATGCTGCTGCAGTTCAGAGCAGGYGTTATCCAATCTTGCAGTGTCATTTCAAGTCCCAGCGTTATGAAAACCTGTGGTGCCAGTTCAGGTGCTGTTAGGTAACCATATACAGAAGTACTGTTTGCCAGTGTTTTCTCTACTGCTTCTGACACGCTGAACATTCAGGGATCCTACTGAAATCCATGGGAGCTGCATGTCTTCTGCCCCCCGGTAAAGGAAAGGGGGTGCTTCTGGCCCTTTCATCACCTGTGAGTGACTGTGGGAGCAGCACTTCACACCTTGATGCACATTGGGAACGGGACTTTCTGCCATGGATTGCTCACAGGCAAATGATAGGAAGCACTAAGCAGAAAAACTTCTTCCATTGCTTCMAATATGAGAATATCTTTGTGTAATCGTGGTCACCCTCCATTTGTGCCGCCAGTATATCCACACTAACAGGTTTGTGCTGTCCTGTGCAGCAGTGAGTTCCCATGTGTTGAAAGACTTTTAAAAAATAAGCAGAAGAAGAAAGGTGACAAAATGCAGCTATTGGCAGGTACAGGCAGCAAAGTAAGGGGAAAAAAAAAGAGCAGTCATAAAGCTTTATCATTTCTTTCCTGCAGAATAAATTCAAATGCACTCTCCCCTATCAGTTTTAGGCAGACAGATGACAGATGCCTGCAGACTAGAAAGGCTCAATAATATTGCATTATTATTATGGCTCCTTTAGAGAGGATAACATTTCAACTATTAAAATGACTTGCTTTGTGCTGGCTCATTGTTAACGACCTACTTTATCACCATCAGTAACCTGAATAGCAAAGCTCTCACTGGATATGGTAATCGAGAATCGATTTGCAGCYGGAGCTAAGCCTGGCTGCCACTATTGGAGTCTCAGCTGGCTGCAGATGAGGAGTGGCTTCCAACCTGTTCATTTTTCATTCTCCTTTAAAAGCTGGTTAGGAACAGAGCAGTGTCACCTCACTGGTACATACCTGAATCTCTCTTACTGCAAAATAAGCCTGTGTCATGCTTCTGAGATGAAACCTCACGAAAGCCCCAGTCTATGAGGATTTGCTGTCAGACTGGAAAGAGTTGACTCAGCCAGTAACTCCTGACTGGTATAAAGAGCTGGGAGAACATCTTCCTGGGAGAAAAAATCCTTTTGCCTCATTAACAATAGGCTAAATATCCCTATGGCTGGGCTGAATCCTGGGCCCGTCAGAGAGTTCAGGTTCTTTGGCCATGGTGTACACAGAGGATCACAAACTACTTCTTGCTGCTGATGTTATCCTTCTAACACACAAATATTTCTTTTCAATCCATCTCACTAGTAGGGGTAGCTCTCAGCACCGAGCCTCTGTCACTGTATTTTAAGCATGGCAATCAATAATCAGAAAACCTCACAGGCTTATGAGATAAATAAATCTAAAACATAAAGATGGTTCTGAAATCAGATTTAAGCTGTCTCCAGTCCACTGTATAACTTGTGTTAAGAAAGTGAGGCTGGTTACTTTCTGCCTCCAAAGAGAAACAGAAGTTACAGATGTCTGGTTTTCTACAATGAGAGGTGTGCTTTGACATCTGCATGTCCCAGTCTTAAACCTGACAGATAATCTCCAAAGCAGCCTGTTACAATAAATGTAATCTGTATTCTTGACCCCAAAGACCCTCTAAATTCACACYCTCCAGATACTCAGGATGTCAAGAGATTCTTTAGTCCATCTGCCTGCCCTCAGACACAGATCCATTGAGCAGAGGATGCAAAGTTCCCCAGTTTGCTGTTCCTGAACACCTCAAGGGTTCTGCTCAAAGCATCAGTGAGAACAGGCACTTTCTGAGTTATTTTAGTGCGAGTGATTGGGTTCCTCTGAAGTGCACAGAAAGCACCATCTCAGGAGCCTCCTGTCCTTAGAAAGGTCAGAGAGTGTGACAGTAGTTTCTGCAGCAGTAGAGTGAAAGAGCTTGGATTACCTCTTAGGGCACTGAAAATATGATCTGAACCTTAACGTAACACAGCTGAAATTCCTCCCATACTGCAAAAGAAGGAAAGATGTTGCTACCTAGTGGTGACTGACTGTCCTGTGAAATATTGTCCCACCAGTGTCAACGGGACCAGGCCATGACAAGCCACAAAAAGCACTACTGATACTGGCTACAGCAGAAATCCTTCCATCCCTGGGCTGAGTGGTGGAGAGGAGGCACAGTCTGAGCTGCTCCAGTTGCTCCCTCAAGTCTTTATTTACATTGTCACTAGATAGAGACTTTCCAAAGCTCTAAGGAAGAAGAAAGTCATCACTCATAATTGCTTATTATGAATTGTTACAGTTCCTTGAGTCCAGTCAGCATTTGTGAGCCAGTCTTTAAGCACTGGCATTACGAGGTGTATTTATTCCATATTAATTAGTGCACATGCACACATTTGAGATTACTGAGCATCTTCGTCTTGGGATATTAGACTTCCAGAGAAGCTGCTCACCTCAGGCACAGATATCCCTCAGTAAGCAGATTCCCACTGGGCAAAGCTCATTAATTAATCAGAAGCTCTGGATTAGCATTTTGAAGGCAGGCATGGAAGTGACCAGCTTGGAGTAGCTGAATGAAAATTAAACCCGACTGCCTCACGACAGCAGCACACAGCTGCACGCTCCCCATTTCCCTTCTGACTTCTCCATCCCCCTGTGAGGATATTCAGCTTCAGCAGAGCCTGTCAGGTGTTCTTTCACTTGCTTCAGAAACTCCTTGTATTGCCTGTAAGAACAGGGGGGAGGGAGGAATTTGGCAGCACAAGGAAATGACAGTGCCAGAGGTGGCTTGAAAACACTGTCAGTCTTAAGACCGTGTCAGCCTGGAGACTTCAAGAAGATTTTTAAGCTCCTTAATGGGAGCAGTCTTAAAGAGGGTGATATTATAAAAGTGTTCACAAGGAGAAAAGCCTTCTGTTGCACAGAACTTATATAATGCTGACTTAGCTTCTCTGATGGAGGAGACAAAGGGAGGGTTGGCAACCAAATGGACCTATTGCAATCCACTGTGCCCTGGTGGGAACCACCACATGCTGGTGAGCAGGAGGTGATGGAGGATTTATAGATGCAGATGACAAAGCAAGTGTTAGATTCTAGCAGTTCTACGTTGGCACAAAAAGATGCACTAAACACTCTTCTGTCTGGAGTAGAGTGATGAAGCCTCAGCCTTGGTTTAGGAAGATGAGTGTCCCACTGCAGCCAATGGAGAGAAGTTCAGCCCCTGTTGAGCCTCCTTGCACTGGCAAAGTGGAGTTTTATACACATTCCCCAACGTAATCTCCTGTTCTTATGGATTGGCCTCCTCTTTAGATGACTGCYGGGAGAAGGCAGCAGTCACCTTCTTCTAGTCTGTACTTTAGTTTTTATAAAAGGGAAATTTAGACGTTTCAGGGGTTTCAGACAGACTCATTCTTTTTGTCCCTCATCTGGGAATCTCAGCTTTCACGACCACAGGTGGAAGATGCAGATTTCCCTGTGAGGCCCTGGTAATCGTGTCTGCATCAGCACAATGAACACTGTTCGTGTTCAGCCCAGGAGCATGACCTGGCTTCTTCTTGAACTGCAAGCAAACTTCTCAAGTGCTGGTTTAGGAGTTCTCTGTCATGACTCTTTGCCCTGCTTGAGGCAGTGCATTACACACCCTGCTTCAGTACCTCGACTSAGAGAAAATCCCAAATCAGACAGCTGGGTAATACAGTCAAACCTCACAACAGACTTAGCCACTGCCTAATGAGTTTTCAGTTTAAGCAGACATGACAGATTAAGGGTAGAAAAAAGACTGCTTTTCCTCCTATATCCCTATATTCATTCTGTCAGACAGAAAAAAGACAACCTCGACTGACCTAAAACCCCATCAACTCTAATATGGGACTGAGGGAGATGGGGACACGGTGGCAGTGGTGGCTTCTGTGACCGGGGCCAGCAGCTGGCTGGCGTTGGGATGTCCTCTAGTGGAGCTGGGGGAAAGAAACTCAGCTTTCTGGAAAGAGGCTGATAATAGCTTCCCTAAGCATTGCTTTGGCTTCCTGCAGAGAGAAGTCTGGAGAGTTCCAGATATTTTTGTCTGTTGTTAAATTCAGCATACAGTTGCCATTACGGGCCTCTCTGAGAGCCTGATCACTCCCAGCGTGAATCCCACATTGCAACACTGAATAAAGCGAAGTACTTGCCATGCCTGCAAGAAGGAGAGAGATAATGCTCCTACATTTCCGTAGGGGCTGTAAAGCAGATCTGAAGGTGCCAGGCTTCTCCGGGTGCTTTGAGCTTAGTAGGTGTGCAGGCACAGAGCTCTGGCTCCATGTGAATGCCTCCCCACTTTAGGATCAAATAGTGGACAGGCAGGGAGTTTGAAATGAGGCCTCATCTCTGAACAGGAGGGATCTTGGTCACACACACAAAGCAGAAAGTTTGAGGGATGCTCACGGTAAAACTTGGGTYGCAGCAGCACATTTCACCTGTCTGAGGTGGGAGGATAGATTTAGCCTCTGCCAGTTTTTAAAAAGTCATAGTCAATTCAAGTTGCCAAGTGTTGAGAAACACTGTAAAATTCAGCTGGTGGCTCTGTCTGGGAGGAAAGTGATGAACAACTCTAGTGTTATATTTCTCCATAGGAGAAGAAATAGGTGCAGCCTGAAAAAGCCAAGACTTATTTTTCACCCAAAGTGCCTTAAAATTAGTTCAACTTGAAGTAAATGTTCCACTACCCAGCCTGCTTTGTTAGGAATGCAAGAGTAATAGAAAAAATATATTGACAGAACTGTATCTGCAGACTCCAGAGCAGAGCCTGCCCATGCTCACAGGGAAGACTATTACCGATTGCTGCAAGAATGTTTCTCAAAATGGTTTATAAGGCATCAGCAAGTCTTTAATTTAACTGTGTGCCATTATTACATGCTGAGTGTGGTTTATTATTGTGCTAATAAACCATAAAGAAGACTCTATAACTTCATTACCACAGTCAATTGCCATGTGCAGTGTTAATTTGCCAACAGATCATTAATTGCCGGTACTCGCTGCAATGTAGACATAAAGCAAAACTATTGGGCAGAGTTTCTTTTCCAGATTCTGTTCTGCTGACAGCAGTAAGACTGAACACACACAGAAATAGCTGTGATTTGCCAGTAGAAAGGCTTAGGAGAAGGAAGCCACGGAGGTTTCCAATCCCGGCAGTAGAATCAGAGAATCAGAGAACAGTTTGGATTTGACCTTCAAAGGCCATCTAGTCCAACCCCTCTGCCATGGGCAGGGATATTTCAATCAGATCAGGCTGCTCAGAGCCGTGTCCATCCTGACCTTGAATATTTCCAGGGATGGGGCAGCCTGTGCCAAGTTGTTATCACCCTCATCACAATAAAACTTCTTTATATCTAATCTAAATCAACACTCTCTTAGATCAAAACCATCCCCCCTTGTCCTATTGCTACAGGCCCTACTAGAATGTCTCTCCCCATCTTTCTTATAGGTCCTCTTTAGGCACTTAAAGGCCACCATAAGGAATCCCCAGCAACTTCTCTTCCCCAGGCTGAACAACCCCAACTCTCCCAGTTCTGTTCTCTCAGCACTGCCCTGACCTCTTGGTGCAATAAAGGCAGTTTGCAAACAAACCCAAATTTATTCTGATTTGAACCTTAAAAATGTGTGTTTTACCCTACTTAAGGATTTCACAAATGTAGCTGTTCTGGGAAGTATCATTTTTCCATAGGGGAAAACCAAACCAAAATACCTCATTTGACTGAAATAATCTCCTCAATAAAGTGCTAAGCATTGTCATATTGGGGCATGGGGGATCTGTTTTGTACATAAAGTTGTTTTGAGCCCTCCTCAGCTTTCTAATGGACAGTACCACGTGCATACATAGTTGTATGTTATTGACCCCTTGGTGGTCAGCAACAAGTTAAAGTGCATTGGGAAAGCTGCTGGAGTAGGAAAATGCAGTTTAATGTTGACAGAAACAAAGATGTTTACATCAGTCCAGCAACTCAAAATAAAACATTCCAATTTTGAAGTAGTGGAAATGCCCAAAACATCCACAAAAATCTCTGAGCCTGGGGGAAATTCATCTTTTGCCTGATTCACAACAAACCTAAACACTGGGATTTTATCTGGGGATGACATTCCAAATGGTACTCTGCTTCATCAGTGGATTTTTTCCAGTCTCAGAGCAAAAATGTAATGATCCTGATGCTGCATGCAGTGTAGATCTCACTCTTAACGATGCCATTACAACAGGGAATTTTTTAAGGCTCACTTTCCCTGGAGATATACAGCCCCACTCCGGYCAGGTGCAGGGTGGGGTTTATTAAGCTTCATGGGAGGTGATCTTTAAATCCCAATCTGAATTGCTGGCACACTGATGTCCTGTTGTAAAGGTTGTCTTACACTTTCTTACCTAGAAATCTGAAAGGTTATAAGGTGATAAAAAATTCCTGCCAGAGCCAATGTGGGATATTCCTTTACACCCCAGAGGATTAATAGAGTGGGATTTGATACTGGGAGGCAGACATGGAAAAGCACTCTGCAGCTCTCACCACCCTAAGGGGGCCCTGACTCCTGTGCTGGGGAAAGAGTTGGTGTCTAACTGGGAACTTTCTGTGGTCCTGATGACAAGGTGGTGATGTAACACCATGGTCAGCTTTACCCTGGAGCTGGTTTCTAATTAGTAGGAATAAGGCAAGGGGAAAAATACAAGTGAGAGTGTGCTTGAAAGTTTAAGGGCATTAATTGCCTCCCAGCTGTCAGGGTAGTAATTAAATTCATCTTGTTGACTTCAGCTTTGTTGTGATTATGTGAAATTAATCTTCAAGCACACTGAAGATTCCAGTGCTGTACGTTTTAGTGCTGAAACCAGCAAATCTCAAACAATATGCAGAGAAGCATTGGCATGTCTCTGGCAGTCATCCAACTAGAAATGTCAAGTTAGAGAAATGCGATTAAACTTTTTTCCCAGGTTGCTTTTGTGCATTATATTTTCCCTTTTTTATTCTCCCAACCAGGCTAGAACTGCGTCCATCTGTCTGGAAGAGCAGAACCTCAGCCAACAAATCATTTGCAGAGGTCACAAAAGTCCGGCTGCAATTCTTCTCCCACTCCTTAGCTCAAGCTGGATTAGATGTAAAGGATTACTTGGAAATTTCAGCTCTCAAAGAACAAATCCTCCCTGCTTGTTAACTTTCGATTAGTGCTGTCAGCCTCCCGGTGCTATGCATCACACACAATTAAAAGCAGTTTCTGCCCCAGAAAGCTGGAACTCAAACTCCCTGCTTAGTATGCAAATGCATTACCTGACTTGTGCATATGTGTTAAAAATTTATGCATCAATGTAGTCAGTGAAAGCTTGCTATTAACATCAACTAGTACTCTAAGCCCTTTTTATGTAAGTGAGGTGTTCATAAATACATTCATGCATTTTACATCCCTACTTTCTGAAGAAAAAAAAGTCATTTTTCCATGAATATATAAATACCCTTGTAGCTGCCGTTACTGTATTAATTAAATGATGTTCGCTCCCAAGCTGTGATGTACCGAGGAGCAGTCRATTGGCTGGGTGCTCACATCTAGGCAGAAACAATGTTTATTATCTCTGCTTGCTGCTTTTAGCTGCTAGGTTCTGCCGGAGAGAATTTGATAAAACTGCCAGCGTGATTTAGATTTTTCTGTCATGTTTTGATGTCATCTTTGAGAAGCCAGCAACTTCAGCCACCGAAACCTGCAGCAACCTCACCCACTTTGCACGGGATGAGATAATCTGGTACCCCACGGTGTGGGAGATCTGTGTGGAGAAAACAAACAGTGAAATCTGTAYTGTGGGGATGAGAAGGTAGCAGAAGAACAGCAGAAATCAGTATTGTTTTCTCTCCTGAACGTGGACGCTGAGTTAATATTGTTGAGTTACATCCRCTGAACAAGTCACTGCAGGTGAACTGAATGCCTGAACTTCCCAGGCTGGAATCAGTGCTCCCTTGTACCTGCTTTAACAACAGAGCAGCTCCCTGGAGGATGCCCTTTCTCTTACCCTTGGAKTGAGCAGTTGGCGCAGGAAGAAAACTGGGATGAAGGAGTTTGTAGTGCTGAATTTCCTGTGTCTTGGTCTCCCATGGCAATATTCACCAGCCACTACCAAAGGAGGACACTCAGTGGTCCCAGAGGTGCTGCACCCTGTGGAAGGCAGCTGGAAGCAGTGTGTCACATGGTGGAGAACACTAGGAAGTGCTAGGATCCATCTGGATCCATCCAACACTCTCTGACTCCCCAGAAATTTGCTAGAGTGAACTGCTCCACGGTCGGATTGACAACTCCAGAGTCCTCTTATCTGGATATTCATCCCACTTCTTTGTAGCCCCTACCTGATTCTTTGGCTGGTCRGAGAAGGTTACAATCAATACCTGCCTCTTTAGGCTGGCTACAAAGGCTTCACAAGATTCCTTTGGGGATAATTATTTGACATCAGTCTGGATGATGGAGGACTCTGCTGCCTCTTTTTYCCTTCAAGGGCCTCCTTCAGTCCTGTGATGCTGTGTTACAGCACATAACCTCTGTTCCTCGTCTCTAATACAGATTATGCTGTACGAAAAATATCAGCTGAAAGAGGGCAGAACTCAATTTTCCAGAGCTTGTATTACAAGGAAAGGGTTTGCAGGTGARACCAGCTACTGGGTGCACAGCCTGGCTGCTGACGTGGCCAACCTGCTTCTGAAATCATTTGTTTTCCTSATTCTTGCCAGGTATTGCCTTATAGCCTAAATTTGCAGAAGTCCCGGTACAAACTGGAAAACACTGGGGTATTTTTACCCTTCTGGCAACCCAGAATTCTTAATGAGCCGTGATGAATTCCACTGCCATTGGCTACACACCTGACAAGCCTCCCTGGCAGCCCCAAAGCACAGGCTGGTGTTCTAGCTGAAGGCAGCTCGTGGCCTCACTGTTTGTCAGCTCCCCTGAAGGGAAGAGAGATAAGGAATTACTGACAATAATATTGCAGGACAGAAGTCTCCATCAGCAGAAAGAGATGAGACTGGTATCCCAGATAAATGTTCTTCACTTCATGGTCTGCATCATCTCAAAGTTTTCATTTGGCTTTCAAAGGGCAATACACACTTTATCCATGGGGGCTTGAGCAGCACTAGATCTCTGGGTAAACCTCTAAGACAGAGGTGATAGTAAACTATGAGAGCTTTGGGAAATTCAGTTRAAGTCCTTGTTTCAAAGAGGCTCAGGTGTGCCCTGTTAGGTCAATCTGACCTGGCTCCTTTCCCAGAAAGCCTGACCTGTTTAACTGGGGTGTCTGAGGAGCCTGATTGCTGTGTGCTCTCTCTGCAACCTGTACATAGAAATAAGCCTGTAAAAATGAGGATTAGCCCACCTGAGGTATGGTACAAGGATAATTGAAATGCAGATTGTAAGGCATGGTGTGGAGACTGAGGGTGCTGAGACAAACCACTGCAAAGTGCATTGTGTTCTGAAGGAAATGTTGGAGTTCCCGGAGTTCATCGTGCCAAGACCTGCTGAGACCTCATTCAGCAGAGCTCACCCCAGGCATTTSGATGGTTTTGACTCATCTTCTAATAGACCTAAGAAAATAAATTGCAGGCTTTGGGTACAACCTAACTGTTCATTTTATGACCAAAACTAATTTATCCTTGTTCCTCATATAATTAGACTCTGCTCAGCTGAAAGTCCTCTGGAAGGCACGGTCACCAGGGAAGTTTCCTCGGGTTATAATTGTGCAATCCCATACCTACTCCACAAACAAGCTTCTCATCCGTCCTTGCAGTCCAGTCCTCCATCCCAGCACAGGAGGGCACCACAGTTTGGGTTTGCAGTAACACAGGATACCCCGTGGGGCTGCTGCTGCTGTCAAAGCCCGGCTGGAGCATCTGAGGCTCGGGAGGAGCTGCTCTGCCACCTTCCCACCGCTTCTGGCTCCCTGTGCTGCCAGAACTCCTGGAGCCCAGCGAGGAGGCTGCAGCTCCAGGGTCAGCACAGCACAGGCAGGGGCAGATGCTGCCCAGAAGGTCCAGGCTTCTTCCTCCTGGAGCTGGCAAGATCTGCACTGCAGATGTATCCTGGGATCTTCTGGGTTTTGAGGATCTTGAGTACAGGTTCCCTCCTACAAGGCTTTTTCCGCCTTCCTCATTAAAAAACAGGAAAATCTCTAACCCTAAATTTAACCCCAAGCTTAACTTTTAACCCCAATTTCTTTCAGAACTATTTATTTTAGACTGCTCTATTATATTTTGAGCAGTGCTGACAGGAGATAGTTCTGGAATAGTGAAATGTCTTGCAACCATGGAAACACAATRTACTCACTGGAAAGTTTTCTGATACTAAAAAAATTAGTTTGCCACAACCTCGCCCAGCAGGTTTCCTGTGATATTCTGTGGCTTTTTGTTTGAATGCACAGAAGACTTTGAATGATTAGGTAACATTGCAGAGGATCACTCTGACATGCTACACAGCATTTGCTCCTGGAGCACACGACAGGAAAAAGCCCAAAGGAATCTGCTTTTGAAAGCCATCAAGCTGGAAACATTGGAAGTATCATCATTAAACAGTGGTTTTGTTCTGATCCACGGTAGAATTCCCTTGCTTCAGATACATATACAGATAATAAAAAGTGTTTTTATAAATACATTAACAACAAAAGTAGGGYCAAGAAAAATATCCATCCTTTTTTGCACGCGGTGGGGAACATTGTCACTAGAGATGAGGAAAAGGCTGAGGCACTGGRCAATTCCTCCCCACTTTATCCCCTTTCTCCCAGTGGGATAGAATTCCTGCTTGCTGAAATCACCACTACCTCCACTGTAAATATTACACGGTTTACCTCTCTCCATTATCCCTGTCTCTCTCCTGAATTTATATCTAATCCTACTCTTTTTCTTCTGTATTATGCCAAATTAAAATCTCCTAAGTGCATGAAAAGTGGTGGCTGTAATGCCTGAACAAAAATTAATAAAGCCAGGAGAGAACATGAAATCAATAATCTGATTCTGACAGCTCGCTTTGTCTCCGTGGCCAGGCTGTAAGGAGGTACTAGTGTTTCCCTCTGTTTAAAATTAATTGAACTATTTTATCATATCAGATAGGAGTGCACTCTTTGTGCTATTGAAATGATAATTATGACATGATAATTACAGTCGGTGGCCAGCATGACTGTGTGAATGAGTCAGCACAGGCAATTAGTTTGAGACAGCAACTTTGTGGGAATGTGTCCCTGCAGACRGAGCTACAGGGTAGTCTGGCTGCTGATTGTCTCTGTTCCTCAAGCTTCCTTATTCACAGGAGGATAAGGCTTTTTTTATTTATTGTTGTTGTGGTTTTGGGAGGGAATTGAGGGGTTTGTTACTGATTTTGTTTCCAGCTTGGCCAATCCATTCGTATAAATATAATGACTGCAGGAATCAGAGGCAGAAAAAGACAGCAGCRGGGCCAGTCTCTAAGGCTGTGGGCTGTGTGATGGTGTCCTTTGAGAAATTCTGTTTGATGCCAGGATGATTTGGGCTCCCCATGCCTGCTGCATCTTAGTGTGACTCCACTAAAGCCGATCCTCCTCCGAGTTTTCTAAATCATCCGTCACCGTAATTTCCTGCTGACAAGTCTGTGCCCCCCTGAGCTCGCTGAAAAGCCTAAAGAGTGTCCTGCTAGAAGGAAGACAAAATACTTGTCAGCAGAAAAGAGCAGAAGCATCACATGCTGCTGAAGAACTGCTTGGTTTCGGCAAGCTCAAAGCACAAGGGTGTTTCATCCCAAGMCGTTTACAGCCTGAACCAGGAGTCAAGGTAAGTTAGAGATATGTGCAGATGATGAAATGAAGAAACAGTTTGGGGAGGCAGGAGAGAGTGCAGGGAAGTAAAGTTGTTAGATCATTTGCTTCTAGAGGGAAGGTAGGAAAGCAGAGTGTTGTTTGATTCTAGGAGCTCTTGTCCTCTGTGATCTCAGGAAAGGAGGGAATAATCCTCATCTCACGAGACATCAGTAATTCATTGCAGTAAATGTTATAAAGGGCAACAAACTGAAAAATGAAGAGAAAACACAACATGGACCAGCTGCTTACTAAGGGAACGTCATCCATCCAGTGAGCTGATGAGACAGTGGAAGAAGCAGTGTGTGATCATGCAATTAATGATGATGCCTAGCAGTGTGACCCAAAAGAGCTGATTTAGGGACACCTTTCTGAGCTTCTCAGGGTTTAATTTTGCAAACCTAATTTTCTTTGAGTCTGTGTGTAATTACATCTTAGTTGTGTTATTCATTTTTCATAATGTTTATTTCAAAGCTGCTCCCATCTTAGGCATGCAAATATGAATGCCATAAGATCAGGCCAGATCCCAGGCAGCAAAAATGGAGAGGACATAATTTTATTCCTCGAGTGCCATGGTGTGTTACCATCTGTGAGATTTCAGAAAAGGTGCCATTGCCTCATCCTGGATCCCTGGTGGATGTGATGAGCTACAAGGAAATGTCAGCAAGAAGGGTTTGTATAGAACATATTGCCTCCTGACAAAAGGAACCAACACATCAACACATGTACAACATGTCACCGCTAGGTCTGGCTTTGGAGTTCAAGAGACAGATGCTCTCTCATATCCACAGAGCTCCATGGAATTCTGCGTACACGAAGTGAGAATGTGATTCACAGAAAACCAGGGGCTTGTCCCGTGCCTCGGAGGAGAGAAAAATTGTGTCCTGTAACACACAAAACAAAGGCATTTTTATTTACTGGGAAAGGCCATGTTGGCTTGAGGATAAACCTGTGCTGTGTTTGTCTTGGAGGTCAAAAAAAAAATTGGAAAGATTGTTCCATGCAGCCTAAGTGACAACTGTGACACCCAACAGAACTCCAGGACATGTAGTGCCTGGCCTGAGACCCAAACTCAGTTGTAAGAAGAGCTCAAAGATCAATGTCAATTTTTTTTTTAATAAGGAATTACAATTCCTTATTGTTCCCTTGTTCTCTTCATGTGGCTGCAGTACCTTTACAAACACCCTCTTCCCTCTGCTTCCCCCACTGACACACGGAGAAGATTGTTGGACACGGTAGCCAGACACATCTTTAGTAGCATTTTCCCTTCACTTACATAACTGGATATGAATATTGATAATTGCTATCTCTGACACTCTTCTTGTTAACAGGTTTCAACCTGCAAAAGAATCCAAAATACCATGCATAAAATCCTAAATATTAAAATTCCTAGTCTCTGCCAAAAATAGTGTTTCTGGCTTCCCAGTTTCTTCCCCTGAATAAAAAGGGGAACAAATATTAAAAAATAGTTGGCTGGAGGGGACCTCTGGCGGCCAGTAATTCAAATCCCCATTTGGAGCAGGAATATTGCCAACAAAACCGATAAAGCAAGCTCTTACAAAGCAGAGATGCTCCCCACTTGTGTTTCTAAATTATGTATGCTCCTTCACTTCACACAATAAAGCAGGTTTTTATGTTACTGGAGAAACCACAGCCTGGGAACAGAGTGCAGCAGTCCAGGTCTGGGCAGGGAAGGAGCTCTGAGCTGGGAACGATGAGGCACCACGGGTGGAAAGGTGGTTTGTAGCTGAAAGGTGGTTTGTGCCTGAAAGGTGGTTTGTAGCTGAAAGGTGGTTTGTACTCAGCCCTGCTGCCTGGTTGGTTGGACTCAGCAGAAGGGGCTGCTCCACGTTGGTGTCCCGCAGCAGGGATGTGAGGGATGGAGATTCAGTACGTCCCCACCATGTCTGATCCTGTGGGATACGGCTGGAAGGTCACAATGAATAGCTGGAGTTATTTTGGCCAAGATTTTGGTGTTGAATAAGTGTTATTTGTTGATTTACACCAACGTAAGTTCTTCTGAGAGTGACAGTAGTGCTGAAAGCACAGCAGGGTCAGGATGTGAACAAAAATGTCTGTACACAGGGGTGATGTTTAATAGAGCCACTGGTACAAGTGCAAAAAAGTCAAATAAAAAAGATTCCAGTGAAAAAGAAGCAGCACAGTTGGGACTGTACAGTTGTGGCTCCTTGCCCTGAGTTTAACTCACTGAAATCCAGCCTAGAACTTCGATCCAAGTTCCCCAATTCCCATTATGAGTGAGAGTAAACAGGACCTATGGTCCCAATGATACCCTGCACAGGATTGCTGGGGAACCAGTGAAGTAATCTGAGCTTTGTTTGTGCAGGTCGAACAACATTTCTCAAACAATTTATCCTACAATGACATCTGGTGGTTGTTTTCCTTCGACAGGAAGCTCTTGCAGAAGTTTCCTGCCAGGAGTCACCTGAGGGTGAATATTCCCATGGCAATAATTCACTGGGGTTCTGCTTTTGGGGAACACTGAGACCCATTCCCTGCTCCTGGCAGCAGCCTGGTGCCCGSTCGGGAGCTGGCGATGCCCAGTATTCGCCAAATCCAAGAAAATCTGGAAGGCAGACCCGGGGGTTTCCCTCTCCTCCCCAGTGCTGCTCCCATCCTCACGTCCACGCCTGACCTGTGCTCCTTGGATGCTTGGCCATCGAGGTGGACACGCGGGTGCTGTGGCTAGCACAGGTGATCTCCTGGCCACCAGGTGGAACCCAAGCCATGCCTGTTCTTCCCAAAATCTCGCTGCCAAAGGCTCCTTTCAGAACTCGCAGGCAACTCAGTGCTCCTCTTCCGGGGGTTTTCCCCTTCTGGGGTCGCGTGTCCTGGACAGGCTGCAGGTGCTGCCCTGTKCGAGGAAATGCCCAAGGGAAAATTACACAGGCAGCATCAAGATGTGGAGTTTTAAMACCGGACACGATGTGGAAGGAGTAACACAAATGAGTTTCATGGACTTTGGTCCATGTTAAAGGGATGCAGCAAGGTAAGAGCTAAGTCCTTGGTGTCAAATATTGCCTTGTTTCTTGGGGAAAATARCAAAGAACTGCTGAGCTTGGTCTATAAACGTCTCAGTCATACAGTCAGGATCCAGCTAGCCTGGCCTGCATTGCTCTCTATAGCCAGCATATTCAAGCCCAACATTGCTAATGATTAAAATCGAATATCCTTTCATTTTGACTTCAAATTAGTTCTTCACGGTGGCGTCCTCTCACTAGATACTCAAAGGTTTTTGCTTTGGACGTTCACTGGTTAATGCTGGGAAGCACCAGTGATGGTTAGTAACAACTTTTGTTCGCTACGATTTTTTTTTTTCCAGCTTCAAGTTATCACAAAATATTTGTAAAATATTAACGTACAAAAAATGTGTGTTTTTTATAAAAGATTAACAGAATTTTCGTTGTTGTGCTTTATTTGTTTTTTTTTTTTTTCCCCTGTGTCCTTTTAAAAAACTTGGGAAATTCTAGGAAAAAATACATGTGTATGTGCATATATATATATATATATATATATCCCATTAAAAAACATTTAAAGTGTATATATATACTTTTCCATCTTTCTCCTAGGGTTGAGAAGGACCTCCCACTTGCCAGAGCAGGATGAGGATGCAGCAGCTGTTGCTGTTTATGCTCTCGGACTGTGCAGGCTCCCCCCAGAGAAGGTCTCTGCACAGYAGCTCATACATTTGGGACCCCTGTAGCTCTGCCCCGTGTCTCCCTGCCGGGACCAGCACTTATGAGCCTTCCCATTCCTCCCYCCGGAGATGAAGCCCAGAGTAAGCCCAGGAGGATCATACATGGTTAATACTCTGTGGCTTGTTGACTCACACGTCAAAAATAATTTCTTAACATCTTTGTACTCTTTAACCTCCTGTTTCTTCTCATTACTGGCGCTGAGGGAATCTCTGTGGTCCCTGCTGAAATCCCTGGCTGCTCGGGATGCGCCGCGGGTTCCCTGCTCAGCGTCTCAAAATCTTCATCATCTTTACGTACTTCACTCGAACGTTTGCTCTTGTTTATTTGCAGTCGTTTCATGTCGCTGGGGTATCAGGACCTGAACCCATTTCTTTCACGGTTTAACATTCTAAATGTGTGAGCAGCAACGATCCGTAAGACGCCGTAACCCAGCTCTGCCATCTGTCTGCTGCTCGGGGAGTGCAGCGCTGGGATGTTTCGCCAGCAAGCGCCGCGGTTTCGCTTCAGCATCAAACCCCACGAGTTTTGCTCTCTTGCGCTTTTTAAAAAATYTCGTTCTTCCGTTAAAATCTGACCTAATCAGGCCGAGCGACTTGAAATGAAATATTTCCTTTCCAGACCAGTGAAAACTCTCTAATTGATTTGAAATTTGATCAGAGTGTGTTTTTATTTTTCTAGAAGCCTTTCTTGAACTTGCCTGTTCTTCTCTCCTCTTCAAGGAATACACGGCTTGAAGCCAAGGTGGGTGGAAAGCCACGTTGTTTGGACAGTGTGGTGTTCACCCGTCCCTGCCTGTCCCTCAGGGAGTTTCTCATGTGTGGCATTTCATTTCCTGAGGTGTCCTGAGCCCAGGAGTGGCATTAGGGCTCTGACAGCTCAGCCCTGTCACCTTCCAGCAGCTTTCCCATCTCTGCCTCTGCCAGAGGTTGTGTTTGCAGGTGAGATGGCAGAGCTGGGGATGTGTCACCTCTGCACATTCGGCTCAGCTCCAGCTCCAAACCCCTCCGGAGAGGGTTTGTGTCAGCTCAGGGATGAGCACATGAACATTCCTGCAGCACCTTGAACCAGGGCAGCAGTTTCTGACAGTGACAGGGGAGTGACAGTGACTCCAATGTCCTTCCTAGAGCAGAACCCCTGGCACTTGTGCACCCTTTCTGTCAGTGCTACTGAAATAACCTGAGCTGCACTTGCAGCTCGTTCCCTTCCAGCAGCCAGGTAAGTGCAGAAATGACTGACAGGCACGAGATGATTTAAATGAAATTCTTATAATGGCAAAAAGATTCAGGAAGCTACAGGAAAAGTGGTTGGATACCGTATAGAATTAAATGAATATGCAGAAGGGTGACAGATTGTATATGGAGATTTTTTGTGTGTGCAAAATCACTCATCTCCACTGACATCACACAGCAAGGGCCTCATCCCTGTCAGTAACTGGCATCAGTGTCACCATCTGCTCCCTGCTGCTGCCACTGCACAATGGCCTCGCTGTTCCCAGCCTTCCAGAAAGTCAATTGCTTGAAATACAATTTTAAAAAGCCATCCTACGACCTCTCAAACCGTGGCCAAGAAGGAGTGAGTAGGAATGAAAGATTTTAGCAGGACTGCTGAGAAACAATCAGGAAACACTCATAACACACTGGAGTGCTGCAGGAGAAGGAAAAGCCAGAAGTAGCCCCAAGCAGTCCAGGCAATCRTTTCCCCCGCTGTGGATTGAATTTATTTACACTTTTCTGTGCTTGTGTTGAGCCAAGCCAGAGCAGCTGAGCTACCTGGTGTGGTCATTCATCCTCTCCAATCGGCTAAATCAGGTTTGGTGGGAAGTAGAGATTTATTTCAGCTGCTTTGTGAGTGCCATACCTCAGCTCAACACTTCCCTGCACAAAGCCTGGGCTCCAGCCCCTTCTGTGTCACTGTCCCAGCTGGATTCTCACGCTCAGCAGCAATCTGGAATTAATTCACAATCTGAAGGTGTAGGTGGGACGTTTGCTGAGAAGTTGTGAATGGCCCCACTGCAGTCCTGGGTTTATGACTTAAAAAGACAGGGAATAGCTTCCATTTTCATAGGACAAAACACTTAAAATATTTCTTTGCCAGCAAACTTTGAGCCTTTGGGGAAAATTTTAAAAAGAAGGTATTTTTTCTAAGAAATGCAGAGTTTATGTTGTTGCTACAGTCRTCACTATGTGCTAATATTGCCCAGCTGAGAAATATCTGAGCTGGGGAAATKGAGCTTTAAGGCCAAATTATATTTGTTATCAAATAAATAAGAAAAAAAAGCCCATAAGGTTCCTGAAGATGGGGAGGGTCTGATTGTCCAGAACAAAAAAAAAAAAAATCTCTGATTGAGTTCAGGTTGGAAGTGGCCATGAACCAGCAGCTCCAGAACCTGGATTTTCAGCTTTAGAGGAGCAAAATAACAACCTGAGTGAAGGCTCTGAAAAAGCAGGAAATGAACCTTCTGTCRGGGTGTGAGAGTAAAGCAGGGGAAGGGAAGGGGATGTGTTGCCTTAGACACTCAGGAATGTGATTTATTACCAGATCCCTGACAGTGAACTGGATCTGCCAAGAAATCCTCTTCTCATAACTCAAAACCCCAAAAGGTGTTTTTCTTTGTGACAAGTAGAAGATGTGGATGGTTTTGGTTTGTTTTGTGGCAGACTGAGATCCTTATGTCCCTTTGGACAATCTAAAAAACCTGCGTTGTTCTATGAATTATTACTTTAAATAAATATTTAGTTCATATTTATTCATATTCATTCATTATTCATATTCATCCRTTTTTTTAGTTTTAAAAGTGCTTTTGCCTATGTAGTCAAAGAAAGAAAGAAATGTTGAGAGCACCTGCTCCTGCTATAAATAGTGGTGCAATAATCTATGGAAAAAATGGGAAGTTTTTAGCAGGTTAGGCTGGAAAATCCTCATTAAGGAATATTTCACAGGCTGTGGCAGAAGGAGCTACTGGGCCAGACTGTCTCAGGATGATGTGGGAATTGAACTGGGCTAAGAAAAGATTCTCTGTATTGAGCTATTAACTTGCAGAAAAGAAGAGCTGCTCCCGCTGGATTTGATTACAGAGCTGATGCTTTGYTTTTAGCTCCTACTGTTGGTTTTCTAAACGTCTAAAATTAGAAAATATGAAAAACCTYTTTTAGTTGTTGTTTCTAGTGAGACAGAAATATTTATTTCAGTTTGAATCAAACACAATCACGCTTGTACCGCCTTGTAAAGCAACGATCCCTGGACAATTGTGAGTCTGCCGATTTGCATGTCCAGGAAGGGTGAGAGGAGTGGCCAGATGAATGCAGTGACACTTTCAGCAGGACACACTGGATAGCTGAGCCCTAATGGTGAATGTTCCCCTTTGTGATAGGGCCATGCTCATCAGCAATCCAGGCAACAACCTGYCCTGGGTTGGATGGGCAAGTCTGGGGGTGTTGTACCTGAACAGAAAATCACCACAGCTTTCTGTTATCCTGGTTTTGTTAGTTCAGAAGTGCCACASATTGACCAAGAAATTAGTGAAATTGGAAGGTTTAAATTTCCAATTCATACATGTAGTGCCACGAGAATTTCCTCTGGATTCAGCACTGCAATTTAGCACAGCAGCACACGACTGGAATAAAATGATTTGCTGATTAAAAAGTCTGAACCTCTCAGCAGCAGCCCAGCCAATATTTCCTGAAAGAGCTGTTGCTCCACAGACAGACACAGTGTGCTGGCTCCAGGGCACTGTCTCATCTGGAAACACCCATTCCACAGTAGTCATGCAATTAATAGATATATTCCCAAATAACTCTCTGTCTGAATATTTCAACCTTTTTTTCCTTTTTTTAAAATACTGTTTCCTTCCTTAAAATTTGTCCAGTACTCTTTAAATCGCACAATGTCTTCCAGAATGGAAAGGATACCCCAAAACCTGTTCCAGTTGCGTTCCTCTCCGCACAAGCATCTCTGCCTTGCTCTTCCTCCCCCCACTGAGAGCCATCTCTGCGTCCACTCGGGAAGCCTCAGCTGGCCACATCCACAGTCTGTTTGGAGCAGAGTGATTCAGAGCAATCTGCCCATTAGCAATTAATTTCTCCATGGCTCGCCCCGGGCTGGCTGTGGTGCCATTCCAGCAGCAGTGGTGCAGTCAGTGCCCACCGTGACCGGGTGACTGTGCTGGACCACGACCCCCTGGGTGCTCACCCTGGCCCTGCTCATCAGGGGCTGAGTCACTGCCTCAGCTTTCTGTAGGTTTTGCCAGTGTCAAGCTTTGTTTTTGTTTTTAAAAGAATTAATTAACATATTTTTCTGTTGTTCATCCCAGGGAACTTCAGTTGTCAGGGGAACTTGATACMTGGAAAGGTCGGTAGAGTATGACCGAAGACTGAGGCAGCACAGCTCCAGGAAAGATGTCTTGCCTGAAGGTTTTGATAGCAGACCTGTGCAGGAATTACCAAAAGTTTTCAGCTCTCGAAATGGATGAAGTCGTTCCCCAACTTTTCTGAGTTTTGAGGGGTTTTTTTTCGCTCGTTTGTTTGGGGTTGTATTTATTCTGAAGTTGGACAGGCTCTTGAGAACCCATTAAGGTTTGTAAAAGAATAGAAAAATYTGCCAATGCCTTTATGAAGGCCCCAGGTATCCTGAGACAGTTCCTGCTTCTCCGGAGGATAGTGCCTGCATACAGAGAGTGATTTGTTCATTTGCATCACAGATGAAAAGGAGGATGCCACCAAATCCTCACTGATCTGCCCACTTCCCACCCAGGGAAAGGAGGGTCAGGAGGGTGGACATCCTGTGTGCCAGCTCCATCTCGTGATCTCTGAGCAGGCTGTGGAAGTGGACAGGGTTATCCATGTCCTTACTGGGCAACCAACACCTTCCTACTGAATCCTCTGGTGCCATCACAACATCTGTTACTATTTAGTCATGAAAGTAGAATCATAAACCATTTTTTTAAAAAATTTATTGTGAAATTACAATCTTTTCTACTCTGATACTGCTGTCCACAGACAGTCTTCTGAAATATTTTTTTAAATTTTAACCAAGAGTGCATATAACTGCCCTCTATTAATACATTGGGTGTGATTGCCATGGAGCAGTTTCTAATTGCAATAATTACAGAAGAGCGATTAACAGCTAAAAGCTATGAAAATGATAGAGAGCGGCGAAAGACAAGCTGCAGTGTAAAGTAGAAAGAATTTAATTTGTTTCTCCTACAAAAGGAAAGTTACAGGGAAAGTCTGATAAGCCTCCAACACGATAAAAGGGATTTTTCTCTTTACAGGGGCTGTGATCTGTGTTTCACCATGTTCACGAATCTGGGGCTTAATAGGAAGCCAAAGAGCTGTAATTGAGATACTAAGGAAAAAAAATCTGACTAAAGAGAGTCCAGCTTTAGACAATGTCAAGTCACATTTGGGATTCTTCATTGAAGATCTTCTTCAAATTAAATGTCTCAGTTATTCCTGATGGATGTTCCTGGTTATGCCTCAGGTTGGTGGAAGGGATTTAAGCCATATTTGGAGGTTAATGTGTCTGTTGCAGGACACAGATAAATTAAGGCTGAAGGAGGGGTGAACCTCGGAGCCAACTCTCTCTGCCTTCCCTTACACCTTTCAAGTACCACTCCACTCCCAAGGTTTAGTGCTGAACTATGAAATCATCCCCCAAACCTTGCACACAATGGCCTGGCCTGTTAGTCTGGCACTGGGGAGAGGCACATGGGGGAAAGGGAGAAAGATTTGGGTGACAGGACAGCCTTGAAGGCMTCTGTGACTGCCTCAGCCCTGCTGGCTCGGAGAAGCGAGCCATGGATAATTCGGTGTATTTTACCTTGCTGCAACGGGACAGGCATTGCTGAGTCTTGCTGGCCAACAAGTGACTTGGAGCCACTAAGCTGTCATGCAGCATGCAGGAGAAGAAGGGATTTGGGGGATTAGCACCGGCTGGATCAATCCTGTCATATTTAAACAGCAGCTGAAGTTATTGTTGGCAAGGAGAGCCAATTTGGGAGAATTATCCGCCTGTTAGAGTTCAGGTCCTGTCTTCATCTCATTGTCTGACGTTTCCCCGTGGTCTGGCCCTCTGTGGAAACAAATAGTTTTTCTGGGAGCTTGTTTATGGTGCTTTCCTCACAGGCTGAATTCATTCCCAAAGACTTTATGAATGTTGTGAAAGTTGATTACTTAGACTTACCTAGACAGGAAATTTGAAGAGGGCCAAAGTGTGTAAATAACATCCTTATTTCCTGTCTTCTCTGATGCCACTTCTAAAAATCGCTGGAATACTTTTCTTACCAGACTATAATTTTATTTTTCCTTTTTTTTCTCCTTCTCCTTGTCTCATTAGGTGGAATTTTGGGGGCAGGAGTTAAATAATATTTGTAAYGAGAACTGGTAGTCATGACCTTTTTTGAGTTGTTTGTTTTTTTTTTTTAAGGATTTATATGAAAAGCCATTTTATATTGGTCAAGAAATTACTTCCAAAGTCCTGGTATTTATAGAGACATGCACTGAACATGGCACTTAGGRCCATTTTGAGAAAATGCACCAATATCCAGGATGTCAATCCTGGGAACCCCTTGCTCCTTGCTTGGTGGAGGACAATCACTGATGGAGCTGCAGTGGGAATCGTGGGGGCGTTGGAAACGAGCCCGTTTCCTTCTGATTGCACAAATGAGCTGTGATTTCACAAATGCCTCTTCAAAATGGCCCCATTTGGAAATCCTGGGCAATGAGCTGGCTGCTGAACGGCCCRAATTGCAGCTCTGGATCCTGCCAGGCAAGGGACAGCTTGGAAACACATCCCGGGAAGGGCAGCAGAGCAGGGGCCCTTGCCCCGTGTCACAGAGCACGKTGGTGACACAGCAGGTGGTTCCCAGGGCTGGCTGGACTCCCAGGCTTGGTTCCCTCCTCAGATCATCATCAGTCCATGCATCGCTCCTTCTTGCAGTTTAAATGGTCACAAAGTGGTCAAATTGAAATTGTGCCCCAAAACTGAAGTAAAATGTCACTTTGTTCAGACAAAATTAAAGAAAAATCAAAGAAAGAGAAACTGTGTCATTGTTCCTTTTTGTTGGTGGTGGGTTTTGTTTAGGTTTTGGTTTTGTTCTGAGAAGAGAGATATTCTCTTTTTTGGCTTCAATTAGAGTGGAAAAGCGAGCCCTACATTCTTGGAGGTGGTTGGGAAAGGAGCAGCTTGCAGGGTTTGTTCACACAGACACTGAGAGCTCCTGAGTTCCAGAGGGTTCAGGCTCACTCTGGGGAGATAATTCAGACGARCCCCTGTCAGAGCAATGGGATTTTCCAGGCCTTACTTTTCTGGCTAATAGAAAGATTGTGTTCTGATTGAAATATTAGCTTTTGTTTATCACATTGTGCCCACCAGAGGGAGAAATTCACTGAGCAGTAATGGTCCTTATTTATAGGATTATGTGAAATTGAGGCACTCTTCCTAAGAGTATTTGCTGCAATAAGAAGCTAATAGATTTTGCAGATAAAGTGTTTGCAAATATTTGGTTTTCAAAAAGCTCTCCCGTTTCCTCATCTCTGTGCTTGCTGCGTGGTTGATTTTTTTTTTCTTTTTTCCCCAGAAAAGTCAGATCCTTTCCATACACGAAGCTGAGGAACCACTAAATCAGCCAATGTGGACTCAGGATGAGTTGGCATTTTGTTGCCACAGACATTTGTTTTGCATCTTCAGAACTTTACCACAGCAATTCCACTACCTTTCCTGGGAAATTGTCCCAGGGCTTGGCATTCTCCCTGCTCAGATATTGCCTTGTGGTATTAAACAGTGGCAGGAATGGAAAGAAATGGATGCTGTTACTAACTGGAGTTTAAAGGTTTTAATTACCTCTATTTCTCTTCCATGGCAGAAGGTTATTACTCTTTGTAGGCAGTGCAGAATTTTGAATAAGTTGTTTCTCTTTGCTGCCTGCTTTCTGCTCATCTTTAAATAATAAAAACAGTGCCCTTTTTAGAATTCAACCACTTTGCCACTAAGTAGTAAACAAACTACTCCTGCTCTTCATGCTGGTCTGCATTTCCAAGACACATCAATAATAGACACTATGTGCATTCTTCTCAAGTCATGGAAGACTTCTGCACAAAAATATGCAAATGAGAGCTGAACGCTCAGCAGGTGAGGAGGAGCCCAGCTCTGAGGGAAGAAGGGTTGGGATGTTATTTTTTAGCAATGGTGGATCAGCATCTTTAGGCCTTAAGCTCCACTTTCCTGGTRTCTTAATAGATCATAATATATAAATTGCCAGTTCTCATCCCTTGGGTTTATAGCACGTTCACACACACAAATGTACATCAGGTGAGGCTCGTGGGAGATGGATATCAATGTTAATGAATTTAATAAYACACTCAATATGGCAGGGGTTATTTGATTCTGAGCAACACCCGAGACAGAAAGGCTGAGCAAATGTCAGCCCTACATCCAGGAAAAAGTTATATAGGAATGGATAAGCTTGGAGGGGTGAGACACCTCCCTGCTGCAGAGTCCAGCAATTGGAACACTGGCAAAGGACTGCAGCAGTGCAGGCAAACCCAGCCATCCTCACCTCCCTGCAGGGCAGGAAGAGCTTCCTGAGCATCTCCTGTGCTAACATTTCAAGAATGCATTAAKTAATTTGTGATTTTTCGTAGATGCAGTCTGGTCTGGGTTTGGGTTTTGTCACTYTTGCTGTAATAAGTGGGTAAATAGATTCATTTAAACAAGGCATTTGTCACTGAGTTCAGAGGAAAAGCAGGAGTTACCAACTCCTGAACACGATCAGAGGCAAAACCAAGGCACAGTCTTGTCTGCAGTTTGGTTACTTGTCACTCTCATTTCATTGGGCTTCTCTTACCAGGCTTCTCTTTCTCCTTCTAGAAATCACCATCCTGAACTATACACAGAAAAGATCTAGTCCAAAGAGAGTCTCAAATAAGAGCCTGACTTTGATGTAAGCATCTTGAAACAAGTGCAAGTCTATTTTCATKAATTGGGCTTTTATGTTCCTGTTACATTCAAGCCATGATGATGATTGTTTTTAAAAGTGAAAGCAATCGTGCTGAAAATTATGCAGATATCAGGTATTAGTACAATATTTCATTGCTTGAAGTAAATTTCAAAGTTRAATTACTAGAACATCTTTCTAAAGACGCAAAAAAAATTTATGTGTGTAATATTTTTGTTTGTTTGTGTCTAAATAAGATGTAAATTAGATGCCACTGCTTTTTTATTTGCTTTAAACTGTCTACCTGTTTACCTTTTCCCTTTCCAAGCTGGTGGGCTTTCATTGCTTATGGTATATTTCTGAACTGTTTCTGAACACTCTAACATTTAGAAGATACTCTTGATCTATCAGTTAATAATTTCAAAACTATTCTAAAGAATCCCATTTTTGTCATTATGTAATCACATGTTGTTCTTAAAAGATCCTTTTTATACTTTAGGGCATTTTCAATATACAAGAGAAACAAATAACATAGGGAGGCAAAGAGGTGTCTGGAAGCCATAAGCATTGCACCGTTATAGAAGTTGAATTACTGACCCATTTTCCAGCCTGAGGAAAGTCACAGAAGCTTTTACATTTTGTTTGTCATTATTAATGGCCTTTGTTTGCCATATAAGGGAGAAAAAAGGAAGAATTCTTGCTYATTCTTTGGAAAAATTTCAAAGCCCTCTCTGCTTACTGTATTTGCTGATGCTTGGTGGGAACATATCCTCAGCAGAATTTCCTGTGGTATCCTCTCAGCTACCTTTGAAATAAATTTCAGATCTTGAGAAGAAATGCCTCCTCTACCACATCAATGCTTTAGGGTCAGTTTTTAGTTAAAACAAAGGCTCTATAGGAATGTTATSCAGGGAAAACCCAGAGCTTATGCGAGCACCAGCCTGAGGGCAAGGGCTCCCTGAGYGTGGTGGTGAATCCAGCTCAGGCTCTCACAGCTCCGGATCAAATGCCTGAATCTGCTCACCACAGGAAGAGCTCAAGTGCCAGACCTTTGGCTGCTTTGGATTGAATTTAATGAGCGTGCAGGGGTGGAGAGCTGCAGCTGCTGTCACACGTGCTGTGTCCAYACCCACAGCACTGGGCTCATGGCTTTTCCTGGAAAGGGGCAAAGTCCTTCACTGGCCTTAGAAACCCACCCTGACACGGAACAAACCTGTCTCTAAGGGTTTCGAGCAAGTGCATTCACAGGAAAGGCTTTGAGAGCAACAACTTGACATGTTCTGATGTCAGTCTGCTTCCTACTGAAAAAAATTAGCAGTTCAATGAATTGCATAATGAAGTTTAATGCATTCTGTGTCCCTACCCTTCCCCTCGCTACTTTGGGATACTACCCACACAAAACTGCAAAATGATTTCAAAATCTTCAGCCAGCATCCCACTGAGCTAAAAGAATTCCATCATGGGGAAGARCATTTGTATTTGCCCGCACTGGAGCAGCATAAGGGAGTATTGCTTTTTTTGTCTGCACTGAAGAGGTTTAAGACCTCAATCTTAAGGAGTAGATATTGTGAGCTCTGCAGAAACTGTGCTTAAAATGCTATTCCCCAAATCATTAGGAACTATTAGTCATATTCAGTAAAAGCTGGGCAGATAAATCCCCAGAAAATCTTGTGACATCTCACACACTTAAAAATGTAATGGAAATGCAGACAGTAAGTATGAACTGGTTTTCTTTCAAACACCACCAATAGTTTGACCTTTTTTAGAGTAACACAAAAGTTTTAAAAAGTGTCAGAAGCATGACTTATATTTTTGTCTTTCAAAATATAGCCTAGCATGGCTTGCTGTAGTRGTCAGGTTATCTATATATTAATATTTCATTTATTTAAAGACTTATTTTATGTTTAGAACCACATGAAAGGGAAAACTCTCCACATATGTACTTTCACAGCTACCCTTTATGTAAAGACTTTACAAACATACATCTAGCTGCACACATAGAGTTCAGAATGTCCTTAATGCACCTTGTTAGAAGCTGAACAGGTTAACTCTGAACTGAGCCCTGCCCTCCCTGCCCTCTGCTCTGTGTTTAACTGTGGCCCTGCCTCTGAGTTCGCCTGTTTGGCACRAAAATGAGGATGAGGCAGCCCTCAAAATCTCCTCTGCTCCATATGGAAATACAGCCTTGCCCACCTAAAGACTCCAGATCCTGTTTGCAAAGGTGGCTGTGGAACTTTTTAGATGTCAGATACTCACATAACCAGTCTAAGGAAAAGGAAATTGAGGGTTATTAGAGTTTGTCTGAAATTTAGGTTCATTGGAAACATAAAAGCTTGAAGACTCATTTTCTTTCTGAAGCAGGAGGAATAACTGAAATTTCAGAAATACTGAAATCTGCTGCTGTGTGGGGAAAAAAAAAAGGCTAAAATTCAAATTGTTTTTATAAAAGTATGTAATTTTAGATATATTTWAAAAAATATTCCAGGTAAACACCAGACTACCAGAACCAGCTATTCCCTGGGTAATGTTTTCAGTGCTGTTCTTGAATAAATGAGAAACAATCTGAAATTCTTCATGGTGCTTTTCCAGTTCAATCTCTACTCAACAGTAACTGTACTTAAAACTTGTTTAAAAGGTGAGAAAACATGTAAATGTTGTGCTATTTCTGACTCGATTTCACACTGTAACTCAACACATTCCTAACGAAGCCTATTGAGTAATATTTATGACAGACCTGAAAATAATATAGAAATATTCRAACTAATATAAATGAGAAGGCATAACAATATTTTTTTTATTAAAACCTTTATTTTGACATTGCCAAAGCAGATCACTTTTTACTTTCAGAAGTTTTCTGGAGGGAAGTGGTTTCATTAAAATCAGTAACTCCCCATGAGGCACGAAACCCTCTGTCTTTCATCAAAATATTATTTCCCAAAAGAAAGTTGGTTTAACCACAAGATTGTGACTTGAACTGATTCCTACCAAGAATTTCATTATTTTGGCTTCTATACATCCATTTGTCAACTCAAGATGGATTGACCAGGGTCAGGACCAACTAGGGAAACGTGCAGGAGCAGAGAGTTCCCATGCTGCCAGGAAGGTTTGGAAAGAGAACAACAAAGAAAGACAAAGTAGGTAGAAGCAAATACCTTCATTGCATTGAAAAAGGATGAAATATTCCCAGTGTCTGATCCCATGCTGCTCCTGATCCACACAGACTTAAAACAACTTACAGCAACACCTTGTCCAGCAATTTGGACAGGTATTGAGGGGCTGTGGGGTTGATGCTACCCACCAAAAAGGGGCAGTGCCCAATCAACTCATTCTAGTCCTGTTAAAGCTACAGATGAAACAGCTCTGATGGGCTGCAGCACACGCTCCAAGCCTTGGGAYGCCTCTCCAGCAGAAATGGGAAAGAGAAATGGGTCTTCATGGCACTTTTGTGACACTGCAAGCTCATTTGAGGGGGTTTGTCCTTTCTTTGTCTTGAGTGCCCCAGCAGAGATTAGAGCACAGTAGSAGAACTTTGAAATTAAAGTGGAAAAGTAGAAACTTTTTTTTTTTGCCCAGGTAAGTGGGYAAACAGCCAGAATTAATGCAGGTATTGTCAGAAAATTATGTGGTTTCAAAAGTGCATTAGGCTGATCAGTTCTTTGGATTTGGGTGTGGGTTTTTCATCCTGCCTTTCAGGAGGTGCTTTCACATGCTTCCATGACAGTTGTTTGTGATTCAAATTTGGGCCCTTTCTATCTGAACGATGCAGAACATGTATTTTGACATGCTCAGGGTAATATCTCTTTGCAGTGAAATACAGAACTATTCAAAAGAGACTTTTTCTGATTAAAGAGCATATTTAATTTTGAGCCTTGTCTTTTTGGCCCACTTTTCATCTTGCAGTTGACTTCAGATCTCAGAAGGCTAGCTGCAACAGAGCAGTACATCAGGCTGTTACATGGAAACTACATATTTTCCTATTTTTTACCCTTTTCTTTAATGTGAAAATGCAGTCAGAGAACATCTTTCATGGCCTGCATTTTTAAAATGCCAAGAGCAGATAGGAAAAGCACCCACTCCATGGTCAATATGCATAAGGTCTGAAAAAAAACCTTCAAGTTAATGTGTACAAAATCTGTTAGCAGTTAAAAAATGTTCAAATTATCATGCAGCAGACTCAAATGGGCTTTTAAGTTCTCCAGGGCTCTTGACATTATGGCAATTGTCGTCAGAAAGGACATAATGTCTCTCAGAGCAGAATCTACATAATGCTCCAAAAAGGGTGGAAGAAAAAACAGCATTTCATTTGGAAAGAGGCAAAAATGCCTCAGGAAGTTCCTCCAATGGATTTCTGGTGCAGCACAGGACCAAAGGCCACAAAGTTTAAATCACTAYGAATTTTTCAGAACTTTAGACTTCCTCTGTATCTCTGACAGAGAGGGACCATCTTTCTTTGAAGGGCCATCTATAAAGCACTTGAAAATCTCACAGGAAATTTGATAGCAAAGCAAGGGTGGGTGTGCTCAGGAAAATGAGCTTTTACCCCATCAAGCACAGTCTTTTTAACCTGTGAAGCAGMACCTGCATTGCTCTGTAGAAGGCTTTTGGAAGAATCACTGGCAAAATGCACAGGCCTTGATTCTCACATCTCAGAGACAAAATCATGGCCTGCCCCACTTCATCTGAAAAGTGCCTGTTCGGCTCAGAGCCAGGCTGGGAGCTGCACACTCACCATCAGAAGTCTCATTTAGGGCTGGGAATAAATGTTCCTCAAAAGGGACCAGAGATGAGCAGATTGAACACTTTTCCACCTACCCAGTAAAAGTGGCTATTCTTCTTTTCTATCTGACTGTGAGATATCCTTTAAATCCTGTACCTTCAAAAATATGAGGAAATTCACTGGTTTTCCATAAAACCAGTGAGGTTTGGAGGTTCATATTCTCCATGTGTTCTCAGGACCCAATAAAACCATCAGCAAACATGAAAGTCACACGAAGAACTGCCTGCACCTCTTTCCTTTCAGTTCTGTTTGCTGTTAAATCACTCTCATGTCAGCTCTGAGACTTCAGTTTATATGGCTGTTGTGTAAGACCATGGTGATTGTCAATCAAAAGAAAGCAGTAACACCATCTTCTGATGAAAGGAAGGGAAACCACAGTTRATGCTGGAGGGTTTGGCTGCTGTGRGACACCCGGAAACTTTGGRAGTAGCAATGCAAAGGCAATCAGYATGGCAAGGGGTGAGGAGTTTTGTTGTAATTCTGGTATTCTTTTATTCCTAGAGAAAAAATCCTAAGTGTTTTTCATTAGTGCTAGCAGACTATCCAGTACCAGCTCGTCATGYATTCTATCTTCCAGGAAATGGCAAGGTGGCTATTTAAGCAGGATATTCTCAGTTCCGGGAAAATTTGTGTTGCAGTATTTCTCTTCTGTTACTGGTTACATAAGCCTGGGAACCAAAGCTCTGAACAGCCTTTAAGATTCAAAATCTCATTACTACCAGAGAGACTTAGGCTCCCAGACACCTCATAAATCGAGCTGTGGATACTGTTCCCTTTCACTTCTGGGATGATTGAACGATATTGAAGCAGAAGAGAGAATAATGAATAACAGTGTGGGGCTAATCAGGTTTATACACAGMGTTGGCTTGGAAATAGCAATGCTAAAGGGCCATTCCTTAAATTTTAGAGGTGGTAGCTTCCACTCAGAGGAGTGCTGGGAAAGGCAGACAGGTGCACACCACAGTACAGCTGGCTGGGGAGCAGCTCCGTTGGGAAGGACCTGGGRGYGCTGGTGGATCACGGTCTGACCAGGATCCAGCTGTGAGCCTGCCAGGCTGCACCACTGGGAGCGCAGCCTGCAGACTCGGAGGTGTTTGTCCCATCCAGATCGGCACCCACTGGCTCATATCCTGAGCACTGCAGCCAACTCTGGCTCCACCAGCGATGAACCGGAGCAAGTTTAGGAGAGGTCAAMAAGGGGTTTGGTCTGGAGCACCTGCCCTTGAAGGGGTGCTGAGGGAACTGCTCTGTTTTAAGCTGGGAAAACAAAGGCTTCAAGGGACCCCAGAGCAGCCTCTGCAGCAGCTGGGAGGTCACCCTGTGGTCTGTCTCTATAGCAGACCCTGATCTAAGCAGGAGGTTGGAGTAGAGCCCTCTAGAGGTCCCTCCCAGGCTTCATCATCCTGTGATCCTATTTCTGTACAGGTCACTTTTTGCTTTTGCTCTTTCTGTCTTCCTTCCTTATCTTTGTCTTTATGTTTATGTATGTTTTTAATTTGGTGTATTCTATTCATTTTCATATCTAAAGTCCATTTTGTCCTTTTCCACTTCTAATCGTCAGTGTTTGTTTATCTTCCTACCAGGTTATTGTTTCGAGGTTCTTGGCTCCCCTCCTCCATTTTATTTCCCTCCTTTGTCCCACCAGCCATCATTAAGCTTTTCTTGTTTCAAGCAACATTAATCTTTAGCCATTGATCTCTACATAGAATTGAAAAATAAAACATCAGACTGTCTATTTCTGTTTTCCTTACCAAATCTATTTCTGATACCATTTGGCTTTATGTTACTACTTATTTAAATACAACCTCCTGTATTGAGAGGAGAACAACTTGACTCAGATTTGAGTCATTTCTGTCTGGTGCAGAAATTTCTTTCATTAAAGGTGCTGCAGAACACGTTCGGATGTTCGTCAATACAAGATGCGTTCAGCATTTAGGACAAYCAGAGCAGATCGATGGAGTCCTGGGTCAGCTCAGATCTAATTGCTGATCAGAGTTTGCAAATTTGCAGATAATGAAGGTGTCTTGGCTAGGTAAAATATCTGACAGCCTGGATGCTGAGCTGGTGTCCCAGTAAAGGGAGGTGGACCAAGGCAGGTTTGTAGAGCTGCAGCTAAACCAGCTTTGAGGGAGGATAGAGAGAGATGCACTGCAGCAGCTGTGGCCTCAGTGCCCCTGCTATAGGAAAATCATAGAATGGTTTATGTTCATCATCTCATTCCAACCCCCTGCCATGGGCAGGGACACCTTCCTCTAGACCAGGTTGCTCCAAGCCCTGGCCAACCTGGCCTGGAACACTTCCAAGGATGGGGCAGCCACAGCTTCTCTGGGCAACCTCTGCCAGGGCCTCACCACCCTCACAGGGAGGAATTTCTTCCTAATATCAAATCTAAACCTTCTCTCTTTCAGTTTGAAGCTACTTCCCTTTGTACTTTCGTTTGTCCTATCACAAAAGTCCCAATTGCATTGTTCTCCATCTGAAAGGAGGAGGGCACAGCCTTCATCCCCTTGTCTGTTTGCAGGGGTCTTGTGGGAAGCTCCTGAGACTCTCACTCACCTTCAGCTTCCATGAGGGAAATAAGGCTCCAGACTTGAGCTGGCCGACTGATCCAAATCCTGGTGGAGGTGAACTGGCCTAATAAAGTCACTGAATCCCAAATCTCTGGGTTATAGGGATACTCAGGCCATCAAACCCCACCTCCAGTCCTGCAGAGGAGAGCTGTTCTCACTGCGTGGGGGCTGCTCCTGGTTCTGCTCCTCAGCTCTGGAAGGCATAGATGGGATATTTTACCTTATTTTGCACTTCTGCCTGGGCTTATCTCAACTACCGAGTGGGGTGCAAAGCACAAAAATGTTTTTGTGGTGTCCACCACGGTTTGAAGAAAGCTTTTTAATAAGTTGATCCAGTTTGCTTTCCATGYGTAAGGCCTATTAGATTATTTGAAAACTACGGTAAATTATCCCTCTGGCTCGTATTTTTGCATCGCTGTTGTGTCTAGAGATTTCTTTCTCTCCCTAACCTTGTAGCAGGAGACATTCAAAAGAACATTACCATCCCTCGCTGCATTTAACTTAACCAAGATAAGACTCCTGAGGATAGTTTAATGGGGGAAAGAGCAGGAAGAGAACATCATCTGTCAGCATGATAATGTTCTAAATTAATGCACATCCTTCTTCATAAAAATGGTTTCTTCAATTCCAAGTCAAATAATATTGATTCTCAATGTGACACAAAGACAAGTGATCACTGTAATGCAACTTAAAAAGCAACCTGAAGAGCAGCTGAGGCAAGAGGTAATGGAAACTTGACAAGTGTTTTTGCCAAAATGTCAGTAGAATGATTCTTTGACTGGAGAAAAGAAGTTTAAACATGCATAGGTAATTTAAACAAGCCTTTTCTGAAATTCCACAAAAAGGAAAAAAATGCCCCCTAATTTCCAGTTTCTTAAATTGTGATACAATTATTATTATTATTATTATTATTATTATTACTATTATTATTACTATTACTATTACTATGTAAGTAGCTCTGAACAAAATGTTTCGTAGAATATAAATTAACACATCACTGTCCTTCTGGGGGAAGGTGTATGTAGCATTCCAACAGGAACAAAACATCTCTTAATGTTTCTCTTACTGTTAGATTTATGTATGATATGTGCTTGTAAATTCCATGTGTCCCATTTGCAGTTTTCATTGATGGATTCAGTTGTCCTATAACAAATTCCCAACCATCTACCACCTCCAGTAATACAATGCATCACTACCTTTCTTTGAACATGTTAAGGTTGTCACTGGGGTTCCTTCTGTCTCAGGAATGTGTATGTCTCATACATATCCAGGCACAATGCAGACTCTATGATATGGATGGCTTTTTTCATTGGACAAAATTCCTTTCCCAAACCCCAAGTGTGGAACAGAAGCCAAATGGATGCGAGCTGAGAAATAACACTGATATATCAGGGAAGTTAAGTCTCTTTTGGGTCCAACAACCAAGTGAGTCCAGCTCTCCTGAGAAGCTTATCCAGCACGAGGAGAGGAAGGGATGCAGGGGAGTGTCAGCACYGGAATGGGATGCAGAAAGCCACAGAGAGGTGCTGAATCATCTGATTATTCCTACGTAAATCTGAGTCCTGTAGTACCAGATCCCTCCTGACTCAGACAACCTGACTCATCCTGTACCCTGCTTGTGACTTCCTACACTTTGTCTCATGACAATCCTTTCATCTTCCCCCATGTAAATCAAGTCACTGTGACACGATGGACACATTCAGTATGACAAGATTTTCTGGATCAGGGTTCTTTTTCAGCTCTTTTTGCTGCCTCCCTGTATATCAAGCCTGAACCACATCCCTGGCTGTTACCCACTGCCTCTTCAAAGCATGAGAACACATACACACACAAAAAACACAAAGGGCTTATTAAAAATGAAATACATCACTGCCAGTAATTTCAGGTATCAATTCTAACAAAGCAACCCATTATTGAAAAATGTGTCAGTAGAGAACACCCCACTAGATAAGAGAGGATAGGGAGGAACTTTTAGCACTGGACTGGCCTCACTCTCCACCTGCTGGCTGCCTCTCTGGCCCTGTTCTCAGCTGTCCCAACAGCTTCTCAAAGATGTAGCCTCTGCATGGCTCCCTCTAAAGACTGACGGGAAGGGGATGGACAAGACTGTATGAAACTGAGGTCTAAATTCGTCTCAGCTGTTTAACAAGCTTGCTGTTAAAGTTATTATCCACTTCCCCTCTGCAGATAATAGGAAAAATTAGGCTACTCCTTTTCGTGTGTCTTACCTTGTGCTGTGGTTTAGGACAAATCYCTTGCTGGAGGTTCCTCTCTCCATTATCGACTAACATAGGAACCTGAAAACTCTGTGTAGACTCATTTGCTGGTTTTAATGCCTGAAGTTAGTCAGAATGGGTTCCACTCTCAAAGTGGCCTGTGTCTGCACTGCCTGTGCAGGTTGCCAGCTGCTCCAGGCAAAGAGGTGCCCTTCTTGGTATTTTGTGCTGTCGTCATGACACTTCTTATGTGTGTTGATCGATATCCTGGGGACTTCAAATATCATGCACAGCCATGGAAAAGCTCTCTGTGAAGAGCCAAGATAATTGCAAAATGACTTGCAATGAGGCATGGAAAGGCTACTGCAGATCCAGCGTCTGTTATAGTGCAGCTCGTTGCTTCAGCCTTGAGGGAGAGAAAATGCACAGAGTGTATCTACGTGTTCGATGGCATGTTGAATGTTATCCTGAATGTGCTTAGGAAAACAAGGATTCACATTCCAGCTACTGTAGTGAACATTTCGAACAAGCCTTTAAAAGGAGAAGAAAAAAAAGGTCAAATCCATGATCTATAATTATAGCTCAGGAATTTATAAGGGGAGTGGGGCTATACTTTTCTAGCAATTGTGTTTATACCTTCAGTGTAGTGTGGCTTAACATTTCCGCTTTCCAGCTCTGCACCCTCTAATTTGCATCCTCTTCTTTGCATTCCTATGGAACAGAAATACTTGGTACTGCCAAGTGCCCCAAGGATTAAATCAGGGAGTTTGAATCTGCAGCTCAGAATATTGTGTGGCCCCACGGGCAGCTCTGAAAGGCTCCGTGAAAGGAGCAGGGAATGCAGACTCAGACAGGCTGAAGAACAGCTCCCTCACACAAAATCTCTAAAGGCTTTTGYGCCTACTTTCAGTATCCTCAAATTGCAGAAGGGGAGAAACCACTGGAAAAACAGGATCTGCAAATGGAAATCAGAAATAAGAAAAAGACCAATTGCACCTGCTGAAGATAGAAAATATTGGACCTTCTTGTCGAGAATTCTGGCAAACCCAGCATGCCTCCAAGCCCTTCCAGTGCAGCAGGATGTCTTCCTAAGGGTGTGTGCAAAGTAAGCAATGCAGCACTTTCTTTCAAGTGCTGAGCAAAGTCCCCTGCAGGTCTGCTGAGAGATGTCAGCTCCAGTCCTGGATGCCAAGTGGACATTTCAGTGCAGGATTGCACTGACAGAATTCAACAGAATTGATTAGCATGGCACACCAGGGTTTAACACAGTTCTATTACCTCCAGTTCCACAACCAGAGCATATGAAGCTGRATGAGAAATCTCCTTGTCTCACCATATAGATAAAAATATCCAAAAATAGATTGTTTTGCATGAATAAAATTCTCCATTCTGAGATAAACAAATGTTCATCATTCAATGGACAGAATAGTCCATCATAATGGCTCATTGTTCGAAGTACACCCCTCCATCAGCATGGCCAGTGGAGCATTTATCCATTTTCTATACTTCACATAACTTCCACCATTCTCTGCCTCTTTTGATGAATGTGTCAAATTTTCCCATTTTCCAATTATTTGCCATGTAACAATATAAAGTAGTTAATAGCTGCCCTTACAAGAGCTTTGACAAACACAAAGGAGCTTGAATTCATTGAAGCACTTCTTAAATATGCACTTTGCTGTCGGTGGAACCCAGGGATGTGCTGTAGCACACTACACTGGCAAAGGGAGAGATTCCCCAATGTAACTGTGGCACAAGAGACATCACCAGCACGAGGACACAGTCAGYGCCTGACTCTGACTCTTGCACAGCGCCAAAAAATCTTGTCTGGGTTAATGTTGCCAATATTACATTCATTACATTACATTCATTACATTACTATTACATAAAGCTGCACAATTCCAAGGCCAGCATGCAGCACGCCATCTTCCTTCGAGTGTATAAAAGCAAGCACCAATGAAGTTTGCTTTATAATGAAAAATGCCAAATGCTTTAATATTACTTTCATAAGGAAAATCTGTTTTTATTTTCTGTCTCGGTTGTAAAAATAAAATATTTCCATTCATATAGAGCCAGAGCTAGTCTTTGGTTGGATACATTCTTCTATCCTTATTGAGACAGATATGATATAGAATACAAATAAAGCTTTGAGAAATGAACTGAAATATATTTCCCACTCTCCTTGTCCTCTCCATCTGCAACATAATTGTGGTCATAGCAACATCATTCCATGGGTTATCTGTTTTTCTTCTGCTTCTATTCTTACAGGTTGTCAGCATCCAGGCTCAGCGGGATCAGAAAAGACTGAGAAGGGAGAACAAGTGGAAGTAGGCACAGGTGGGTCTGGCACATCCACACTTCCAGGTGACCTGATGTGTTTCTACAGCCCATTGCTTTCCTCTCATAGAGATCATAGCGGGTGTGAGTGCCCTTTTGGCTTTTTAGTAAATAACTCAATTCTTTTTGGTTTCCTTTTCTGTAAGACTRGGTTCAAGCTTAACAGACCTCAATCTTCCACTTCAGTTTCTTTGCAGAGGTCAATGTGCAAGAAGAAAAGTGAAGCCAATTTGGTAACGACTTCAGAAGAGCTTACTCGCCTCAGTTGTGATGCAGCATGTGGAGCAGTGGAATTTACTGGGGAAAGAAATGGAAAGAAAGTAAATATTAAGAGATTATGGGGGAAAAACCAAATAAAAAACCCCAACAAAACTGGAAATTAAGCAGAGGTACAGAAAATGTTTAGTTCTGCACGAATTCTCAAATACTTGTGTTCTGCTGTGCTCTGAAAGAGTTAATCTGGGTGTCAGCCAAGCATCCTACTAAAGATTCCTCTGCTCCTACCTCTTACATCAACAGCAGATCAAGATCAAATTCAACATTGTTAAATTTCAGGGAACAGCTATAAGAYGAATCCTTAATGAAATGAGCAATAGGTCAAAAGAGCACATTTGTTATTCACCAACYCAGTAGAACTTTTCAATCTGCTGAAATAAAAAATCTCTGTGCAATGCTAAAATAGATTAGTTGGGTCCTTCTGATGGAGACAGTTATGTGTGAGATAATTTCAGCAGGTCTGAAAGTTATCACAAGAGACTTGCTTCTGCCCTTTAGCATAGCTGTTGTGGTACCTTCCATGCTTTCACATTTGAAATGATTGCACAGTAATTCCCAGGCTCCACACATCGGATATGCCTCAAAGGGAACAACCCTTGGTTCTTCATGTACTGCTGCTACTTTTGGAGGCAGTCTGTGCTTATTGAAACAATCATTTTTTTCTTGGGAGGTTAAGCTAAAGGGTCAAACAGAGAAAAGAGATGCACACATAAATAGCAGATTCAAGGAGCTGCTTGCCAAGAGATGTCAGGGATATAAAAAGTTTACATGGCTTCAAGGAGGGGACTGGGCAGGTCTGGGAGGGGCTTCAAGGAGGGGACTGGGATTCTCAAAAGTGAGAGTTAGTGAGAGGTTCTGGGCAGACAAATCACACACCAAGCTCACAAAAATCCCATAAACTCATCCTCAGGTCTTGCACCTCTTCAATTCCAAACAGCTGAACATTTTCTGAGCCTCTGAAAATTATATCCACAGACTTGGAAGCTTTTTTAGAGAAATTCAGTAAGGAGTCAAACATTCATATAGAGCTGAATGATCTATTTTGGCACAGCCATGATCCTTGCAGGATATACTTTTCTTTTTGGCTCAGAAAGTGTGTTTGCAGAATGCTTGTCATTCATGAAGTAATAAGAGTCTGTAAAAGTTCATGTCCCAGAGGCAATAAATATGGAATAATATGGGGTACAGAAATATTCCCAAAACAAGGCTATCTAAGAATATGGGATCAGATTCCAGCATCCTAGGAAAATGAGAAAATATTTTGATGTCAGTAAGAATTACAATTAAAATCCTTTGTCAGGTTTCAGGAGAAAAACAATTACAGTGTTTAAAAAAAGGATGAAGTATTATCATAGCCTAATTCCATATAAATGGCTACAAAAGCTGTTTGGCTTTCTGCCAATCAAAYTCTGCCTCCAAGTACTTGCTGCCATAGACAACAGAAAATAAAAATCAGCAGAGATTTGAAAAGTAAAATCACGCCAGTTTTTTGGGTTTTGTTTTGGTTTGCTTGTGGCTCGTAACTGAATATAGCACCATTATAATTGTGTAAAAGCTTTTTGTACTGAGTTTTGGGTGGGTTTCTGGTCTGTTTTCTCACCCTCTGACAAATACAAATAACCTGCAGCTGGTTTTGTATCCTACATTTCAGATTCCCAGCTCTCTAAATCCCGCATTTCTGACTCTGTAAACGCATCAGCCGCGGGAGCTGATGCAAGTGGCTGGAACCTCTTTTGGTACTCTCTAATCTAACGCACTTAGCGAGCCAATGAATATGTGGGAAAGGAGGGGCTTTCTGTCTGAGGGGCTCCGTGCAGGGGAACAGCTGTCGAGCAGCACAACCTTGCCCAGAGCCAGGCAAACACGCTCGTTCACAGCCTCAGTGGCTCCGTGCAGCCAGGTCTGGCAAGGCAAGACCCCTCCTTCTCTCTCTGCTAAAAGTGAGCAAACTTGCACAGAGAAACGCAAAGGAGAGCGAACCTCAGCTGGGAAACGTTTCAGCAGAGCCAGTCATGGCCTGGGGCCGTAACTTCTCCTGGTTACACCACTTTGCTCTGCATGAGGAACGTCTCAGGAGGTACTTAAACAGCACCGAGGATTATTTAACCTTCCTGTGCGGGCCCAGACGGAGCCATCTGTTCCTGCCCATGGCTTTGGTGTACTCCCTGATCTTCGTTGTCGGGGTGGTGGGCAACTTCTTGGTTTGCCTCGTAATCCTCAAGCAGCGGAACATGAAGACCCCGACCAACTATTACCTGTTCAGCCTGGCGGTGTCGGACCTGCTGGTGCTGGTTTTCGGGATGCCGCTGGAAGTGTACGAGATGTGGAGCAACTACCCCTTCCTGCTGGGGCCCGCGGGCTGCTACCTGAAGACGGCTCTGTTCGAGACCGTGTGCTTCGCCTCCATCCTCAGCGTGACCACGCTCAGCGTGGAGCGCTACATCGCCATCCTGCACCCCTTCCGGGCCAAGCTGGACAGCACCCGCAGGCGCGCCCTCAGGACCATCCTGGCCCTCTGGGCGCTCTCGGTCCTCTTYGCCCTGCCCAACACGGGCGCCCACGGCATCGCCCTGCAGCACTTCCCCAACGGCACCCGCGTGCCCGGCTCCGCCACCTGCACCGTGGTCGTGCCCATGTGGATCTACAACTGCATCGTCCAGATCACCTCCTTCCTCTTCTATGTGCTGCCCATGGGGGTGATAAGTGTGCTGTACTATCTGATGGGGCTAAGAGTAAGTCCTGCTCCGAGTGTGCTCAGTGTTTCCTTGGCTCATTCTCGTGTATTCGTGTCTATATGTGGCTTTTGAGTGATTGTGTCTTTTTCTTGCCCGTCTGTTTYCCCCCCCCAAAAAAGCAAAAGTGTTTCAAACCTCTGAGTACAGTAGATMCAACTGCTTCTTTGGTGCGATCCCATTTGGAATTTAATGTAGCTATATTGGGGGATAATTTACCCCAATCTTCATATAAAAACTTACYACCACTGCTGCTCACAGCTGAATGTGAATGAAACAGCCAAGTCCGTAGATAGATTCCAGCCTCTCAGAGATTTACACCTTTGCAGCAGGGACTAGAAAGAAATGGACCAAAAGACAAATGTGAAAAGAATAAAAAGAAGCAAGCTAGTGATGGAATCTTGCGTACTATTTGTTTTCCCTTTTATTGTGAGTGTAGAATTTCCATTGCATTACTTTCTTTTTTTCCTTCCCTTGAGATGGAGATAATACTCACTTGTTAAAACTCACAAATCTCTCATAAACTGAAATGTTACCTTATTGCTGCAGCTAGCTGGCAAATTCAGCAATCATTTCTGTATATAACTACAGCCTCTAAGGCTACCTTAGAGCTTATATTCATTCTCTCTTCAGAAAGTGAGACTACTTTCACCAAGTATCCATCATGTAAATGTGGAGATAAAACAATCAGGATCACAGTGTTATAAAACCGTGCAGCAGAACACTGAAATGCACTGCTAATCATAGCGACTTGATGACTTTTTGCTTCTCATAAGTTACAGACATTTAGACAATATAAATCCTATCTCATGGCACTGAATATAACTTAAAGTTTACAAAGATGTGCCTGATCCCACAGCAAGAAAGGGAGACGAATGAACATGTTAAATAATGTGCAAGAAACTCAACCAAATGTCAGCTGGTGTATATATCATTTTGTTGTGCTGGCTGATATTTACTGTTACCTGAAACTATACAGAAACAATTTTTACTTACCCAGGAAAAAACCCCAAGGATTAACTGCCAGAAATCCATAGCAAAAAGCAGATCCTTGAGGCAGAGAATGAGTTAAACTATCCCCACCGTCTGCAGGCTGTTGTGGGGTCTTTACATAGTTTCAATGGAAATTTTACAAAATAAGACCTGAAGGGAGGGAAAAGTGCTGAAAATGTAGTTGTTACAAAATGAAAAAGAGAAATCCCTGAATTAATGAAAAGAAGGCTTGAAAGTTGTAATAGCTTCTATTTGCAGCAGCAGATATTCCTATACCCCATCCCAGAAGAGAAGCTTGGTACCAGATGAGGGCTGATCCCCCAGGACTTCTGCAAATTCACAGATATGTTCAAGCTGTCTTTCCTAAGGAGAGTAATGTTCATTGTTTGTGCCTCTCTTTTTCTATATATCCAGCTCAGACTTCCAAATTTTAGCAGGAACCATCCTGGCTAGATCTGCATTATCTCCAAGCTGCACCAGGCAAGATGATTGCATTTCTTCAATAGAAGTGATGGAAGAATGATGTAAATATATATAATTTTCCAAGAGGAGACACTTTTTTCTACTCACAGAGGATGAAATCTGTGAAGCTTTAGCAGCACTCTGCACTCTCCTGAGTGCCACGTGTCACTCACAGATTGTAGTGGAAGAGCTCAAAGTTGATGCAAAGGTTGTGCAGCAGCTCAAATTCAGCAAACAGAGATGTAACCTTTCCATGTCCAGGCTTTGTAGACAGGGAATTTCCTCACCACAATTTCTCCCTCAGGCTTTGCCACTGCAGGAGAGTCTCAGGATGCAATGCAAAAGGGGACAGGTGACCTGTCAAGCAGCCGTGAGAAGGCAACAAATGTGGGTCATAGGGTATCTGAGTTAATTTTTATTTTTATTCCTTCAAAACTGTAAAAATACATTTGTCTTTTTCACTGGGAAGTGGTTGGTTACCTCATGATCGATTACCTCATTATCTACTTGGGTATAATTTTAAGGATTGATGGTTTAATATTGCATTGTTATGGTCAATAGATCATTCCAGCATCAGCGTGAAGGACTCTGATCGTTACACTGTCAACTCATTAGACTTGATTGTGGAAGCTTCCTGCTCCCTCTTTCCTGGGCTTCTCATCACAGAGACCTCTAGGACCAATCCCCAAACCATCCAGGCTCTTTAAACCCAGTTCAGCTGTTGGGCTACTGATTGCAACCCATAGCCAAAAAGCTGAGGAGGAAGAGGAGAGGGAGAAAATAAGAACATTGGGAAATGGCTGCTCATGGAAGTTCATCCCTGCAGCTCTGATTGAATCGGAATGGGATTGCTTAGGGAGAAGTCTGCATTGCAGCAGGATTCACTGGAGGTCCCTGTCCATTTCTTTCAAATTGATCTCTAAAAGGACACGGGGATAGGTGCTTATCACTGCTTGTCTAAAAGTCCTACTCTATTTAACAAGCATTTCTGATAGAAAGGCTGGATGATTCTTCTCCCAAGGTTCCAACACTTCTCTTAGTCTCTCATCCCCTCAGTAACTGGCAATAGTAACAATAATTAAAAAATAATAATATAATGATAATAATTATAATAATCATAATAGTAATAATAGTAAAGGTTGTAATAATAATAATAATAATAATAATAATAATAATAATAATAATAATAATAATAATAATAATAATACATATCTGGTCCAGATTTTATCATCAGAGTTTCACTCCTCAAATGCCCAGTTGTTAAAACCAGAATCCTCTGTGACTGCCTTTGGCCAACTTCTGCAGAGCCCAGCACATCTCTTCCAGGGCCTGTCCCCTTTCCATGGAGGTTGTTCAGCAAACCTTGTCCCCACTGGCTCGTTCAGCCAGGGGGATGAGCTAAGGCCACACCAAGGCTGCAGCTCAGCAGCACCTGCTTCAGCCAAATGTCCAAAACAGGCAGGACTGCAGGCTTTAGCACAAGCCTTGTGAGTTTTAAATATCAATTTTTCCATCAGCTGGAGAGAAACTTTGATCCCCACTAGTGTCAGACAGGCCAAGGAGTTTATAGAAAACAGTTCGATTTTGCAGATTACAGAAAACAGTTCTTCTGTTGCAGATTGGCCTCACTAGGTTTGCGTGGGGAGAGGTGAGACCCTAATTTCGCTCTGCCTTTTGATTTCTGGTATGAAATGCTGCAGCTAATAAAGACGTGGGGGGGAAATCCAATTTTCAGCTTCTTGCTCCAGTCACTTCTAATTCTTTTGCAGTGAAAGGGTAACATTCATCTCCAGACCACCCTACACAGCCTCATACATCACAGTGATGTAAAAGCGACCACTACCGCGGCTGGACTTCTCCCTCTGTCAAACCACTGGCGTTAACTCGAGTTACAGCCTTTGCCATGGACCCATTTATTTAATTTTTTTGCTCCCTCTTTGTAATGATTCATTGTTTTATTAAACTGCAACTGCTGAGTTATTCTTACTAGTTACACCTTCATCACTTGAGGCTAAAGAGGAGCCTTCCAGCATCATCAAAATGACAGGAGGAAGGTGAGAAATAAAGATACATGTGTCTCTGGTTTATTACAGCATCAGCACACTGAACTCTCTGAGGCTTTGGAAGATGCCTGGAATAGATTACTGTTGAGAATGAAAACCACTGGAGGGGAACCAGGGGTTTTAATCAATCTGATCATTTATCACTAGATGTGTTACGAATCAACTGAGTCTTTTCCTTGAGCAACTGTGGCTATGACTAAAAGTCACAAAGGGAATGATGTAAAACATGAGAGGCTGAATTGCACTATAATTGACTATAACTCCACTTACATGGTTTTTCCTCTTATAAATAGAATAAAGACAACATTAAATCATCCATAGATGATTTCTTTGGTATTCAAAGCAATTGTCCTGTTTATCTAGACCTGGTCTTTCATCACCAAAGCACCAGTGCTCTCATCATAAGCATATTGGGGAAGGATTTCAGGGAGGATCTGTTTCTTGCTCTTTATGTCCTTTTTTTGGAAGTCCAGGAAAAAGCTACTGGAGAAAAACCTCACCTTGCTGTACCTGAGCAGTGTGTGGCTAAATGTGTGTGCATCATGYACCCTGCCTGTGTGCAAGGCAGCATTTCTGGGTTTTGTTCACTAGATGGGTTGAATATCGACTGGTCCAAATGCTCAGGGGATGGAACAAACCCCCTTGAATTCTACAGGATTTTTTCCAATGATTACAGCTGTGTTGTACCGAGACCTCTCCGGGTACTTTTTGGATCATTGGTTTGTGCTTAATTGTGGGGAACACTTTTAGGAAAATAAACAAACAATATTTTGCTGAAAGAGAAAATAATGCCTAGCAAAATACCGTTGAAATTGAACACAAACTGTGAATCAAATATTGACTCATGGAAAAAAGATAAGTGGGGAAGTGAAATATAAATTTGCTGTAAATATGCATGTTCAGATGCACAAAATCTGCAGAATGYTTTGAACCTAAAGCTTCAATGTTTTTCTAGACAAAAACTGAAATCTAAATGTAGATTTTTCTTTTCAGTGAGTCCTCAGTCGCCCCAAATTTTGCTTTCTCATACTACAACTATCAAAATATCAAAYAGGCTGTATCTGGAGGGGATGTGATCTCTTGTCTAAGGTCTCATTTGGTTTCCCTCCTTTTGCCAGTTGAAAGGAGATGAATCTTTGGAAGTGGAGGAAATGGCTGTGAATGTTCAGAGACCATCCAGGAAATCAGTCACCAAGATGCTGTGTAAGTAGTGAGTCCTTCTGTGGTTTATTTGCCGTGGACAGGAGGGTGACCACGTCCTGAAGGGTATCGAGCAAATTCATTGGCTACAAGAGTTATGAGATGAGTAGCTGATATATATATATATATATATATATATATATATATATATATACACACACACATATATAAAGGCTTATTGCTGTTTTATCTGGACTTACAGGGCACAGGAGTGAAACACCAGGGTAACCACCAAAAGACTCAGAAAGCAAATTTTCCTCCCCAGCACAAGAGGAGGTTGAGCAAACCTGTGTGGCAGATGCTTGTATAGCAATTGTCCAACATCCCTCGCTCCAAAGCAGCTCTTGCAGCCCTTTGGGCAGGATTCCTTTTTTTTCAGAGTGCACATAGTCTACCTCGTACATTTTGACAGAAGAAGGGACATCTGTTTGGCATCACACCCTGAGCTCTGCTCATGAACAGGAACCCCAGAATGGTTCGGGTTGGGAGGGACCTCAGTGGGTCACCTAGTGACCTCCCTGCTCAAGCAGGGTCATCCCAGAGCACGTGGCACAGGATTGTGTCTGGATGGTTTTGGAATGTCTCCAGTGAGGGAGACTCCATAAACKTTCTGGACAACCTGTTCCAGTGCTAGGTCACTGCACAGTGAAGAAGTTCTTCCTCATGTTCAGGTGGAACTTCCTGGGTATCTGTTCCTGCCTRTTGCCTCTCGTCCCATTGCTGGGCCCCACAGAGAAGAGCCTGGTCCATGCTCTGACACCTCCCTTCAGATTTTATGCCCATAAATGTAGTTCCCTCTCAGTTGTCTCTTCTCAAGACAGTCCTGCCCAGCCACATACATCACCTACTGCTGACTTAACCACTTTGACCTTCAAAGAAAAGCAGGCCCTAAGCAGACTTGCACATTGTACACCATTCAAGAGAATTTACATTCCAATCACCCTGAAAGCATTCATGTTGCTTCCTAACTTGGGGCTGTCTCTAAGGCAAAGATCACCTTGCTACTGAGGTGGTGTTTATGCAGGAAACATAAATCACTTTCAATATTTCCAGTAAAAACGTTATTCTTTTAGGCAGCTTAAGTCACTGCCTGACCCAGGAAACTGTGCTTTGGMGCCAGCCTGATTTCCTGAGCCTGGGATGGGTTTAGGCTTTGTACATGCCCCACCATTGCCTGGCTGTTTYCAGCTCTGTTTGAATGTCACTGTGTGTGCATGCATTGGTTGTTCAATAGTGGAAAGGTTGGTTTTTTTGCTGGTGATGGTAAGACAAAAAGGATGGCAAAAGTTTTGAAACCATGAATATAATTTGTATATTTAGTCTTCCATCCAGCTTTCAGAACTCTGTGCAGGCTAATGAACCATATCCTCCCATTACTGACTTGTTTTTCTTCTCCCCTTTCTCCATGCCAGTTGTCCTCGTGATAGTTTTTGCCATCTGCTGGGCTCCTTTCCACATAGACCGAGTCTTCTTCAGCTTTGTTGTGGAATGGACTGAGCCTTTGGCCAATGTATTCAACTTAATCCATGTGGTGTCAGGTAAAGCTTTCTTCTTCTGCTTGCATAGGGACTGGCAAAAAAAAAAAAAGTATTTTCAAGCAGTTTATTTGGAGTATATGGTCATTTATTTTGTAGGTGACATGAGAGTTGCATGGAAAACCTTCCTGAGGTTTGGTGGGCAGTGATGAGAATAGAGCCTGAATAAAAACTGCAGGCAAGTTTCTGCAGCTTTCAAGAGCTGCACGTGTTGTCCAACACAGTGTCTGAGCATTCACAAAGAATGAAAGAAAAAAAGGATATCATGCATCATTGCTAGCTGCTTTTCATTCTTGGGAGTGTTCAGAAGTGAAGTCTGCTGTCTTTCAGCTGCTTTTAGGAAGTGCACAGGAGGAGGCACCATCCTCCACAGGGTCTCTGGGACAAATAGGAAACCTTACCAAATGCAAGACRACAGCCTTACCTACTGCTCAGAACTGGGTGATGAAACCAAATGTTTACAATCTTGCCAACCATAATATGAAGGCTTTTTCAAAGAGGAATCTCATTTTCAGTCTGCCATGGGAAAACACCGAATGTGGCCATTAGGCAGCTCAGACAAATCCAATCTTGCGCGATTGTCCTGGTGAGTCGTAAGAAATTGGCTTCCCCTGGCTGGAAGTTTTCCTCTGGCAGCTCTGATGGGGCTCCAGCTGAGCACATCCTGCTGTGGGGATGTGGCAGTGCTGGAGGCAGGGCAGGGCAGCTCAGGGGAGAGCTGCTTCCCGAAGAGCTGGAGAGAGCGAGCTCCAATTAACATCCTCTCCCCCTTTCCTTTCACTGCAGTGCCCGTGCTAACCTTGGGGAGACATCCCTCTGCCTGTGCCARGGAGGCAGCAGGGAGAGCTCCAGTGCTGCTGTCTCCCCCCTTGCACCCGAGCTTGGTGGAGCTGTACAGGCAATGAAGAGATTTTCCTCTTCTGAGATCATTTCACACACAAATGAATGTGTCTCTCCTTCCCCCCACCCTTGTTCCCCCAGGTGTTTTCTTCTACCTGAGCTCTGCCACAAACCCCATCATTTACAACCTCCTGTCCCAGCGCTTCAGGATGGCTTTTCTCAGTGTGATTTCCCCCTCCTGCAAGCACTGTGCCCCTGAACATCCCACTTGTAAGATTTCATCCCAGAAAAGCATGGTTGTGGTTGAGGATCACAATCTCATGGACTCTGCTGAAAACACGAGTCTCCCTGGCACACACAGGGCATCTGTCAGCAGCTCTCAGCTCTCCACTGGTCTGTGACTTTCCATGTTGTGATCCAGGTGAGAGAGAAGTTAAAGAAAATTAAGAAACAAAAAGAGAAGAGATCTTCCTAAAAGACTGACTTCAGAAAGAATTGCTCAAGAGGTGTCTCACTGAAGGAATGAAGGAGAAGACTGTATTTAGGATGTGTTTGAGAAGCACTGTATTACCCTCGAGCTAATGGGAGGGCTGGAAATCTGAATTTGCTCACTGCAAGCTGTGCCAGCAAAGAGCTGCTTTAAAAAGGTGAGACACACACTCCCAGTGTTACCAGCACAGGGGAGAGACCCAGCTTAGCCAAGTCTTATCAAATGGCTTTTTGTGCACCAATCCAAACCTCAGTYTTCACTTATTTTGAAACGGGACAACTCGCTGCATAAGCCCTGTCTACCCACTTCTGGTTTTAGGTGAGCCAGTCCCACTTCCCTCTGCCATGACCCTCTTGAGGTATGGCTGTTCAACATCAGCATCTGGTCAACATCAGCAAACAGGCAAGAATGAGAGCAGCTCTGAGCTGGGCTGATAAACACCAGCTGCCAGCAATGGCTGCTTCTGGGCCAGAGGAACCGGGGAGCCAAGAACTGTAAAATAAATGTAAAGCAAACTTTTGCTTTCTGAGCTTCTTATCATTGCTTCAACTTCAGATACTCATGTGTTGTCCCCAGCAGGGAAGCCCCCTGGTTGTGCTTCAGCAGACTTCACTCCTCCCACGCCAGGGGGATTGCAGAAGTCGGAGATCTACATGGGTTAGCAAGCACCAGGGAACAGCCTGCACAGCATTCAGACAGAGGGAACTGGGACAAAGCTGATGCAAGGGCAATAAAAAGGGGAGTTTTGCAGTGATATTGTGTCTACTAAATCTAGGTTTTGCCACAAATCACAATGTAAAGTCTGAAAAACTTTCCTGCACCGCAGTTGTGCAAGCAGATCCTGAAGGCAGAACACACATCCGAGCKGACAAGTTCCCGAGCTCTGCTGACTGCGGGGACAGGACCCCATAGAATTTTGTTACGGGAGTTCAGGGAGAGGCCATTACGTGACAGAGAATTCTGTAAAGCTCTGTCCCGCAGGTCTCAAAGCCTGCTCGTTGTGTTCCGGGGGAATGTCTCCTGCGTGCATCCTGCCGCAGGGCTGGGCTCAGGCCCCGCGCTGGGCCCGGGCTTGGCACGCACTGCCACGGAAAAGCATCCCCCGAGTGTCATCGGGGGACCGGGAGTTACTGACACAGCCGGAGCACACGGAGTTATCACAGCAAATAAGAACACTCGTTCTGGAAAGATGATACGCTGTATGCATAAAGGCATTTTCCATTCTGGTCGCTGGGGAGCCAGATGACATTTCCCACCACGGGAGGAAGGGATTGCACTCCTCTTACCRTGGCCTCGTACTTTGTTTGCCCCAAAGTTTTCTGTTTGCCTCTCGCTGTGGGACTCCGAGGTGGGAGGCTCACGGCAGCTGGYGAGTCACCTTTTCCTGTAGCAAAAAGGGAATTTTAGTCGCTGTTTTCAGACCCATTTTGCCATCTGCAACCTTGAGAAACAAGCCGTGGAGAGGGGAAGAGCTACACACAGGGCCTGCAGAGCAAAGGCCATTCCTGCTCCCTCAAGACACAGCTGAGATGCTTTGCCACCCCCAAGTGGACACTTGCATTTTATCAGTGACATTTACATTTCTAACTGGATATTTTGCATTATTTTTCCCTCTGCCAGACATTACAGTGTGTTTTCGCTCTGGACAGGCCRTGCCAGTGGTGCCTTGCTGCCTGTGGGCTGCCCAGGTGCCTGTTCTCCCACTAACTTATTTTTTTGTCCTAAGAGCGCATTTTAACACATTTAATTTGCTGTCAGTCAAAAGAAGTGATACTCATAAGCAAAAATTACTGAKCTTTTTCGGCTATATATCAAAATCAAAGCTGAAAACATTTAGTCTTGCACCAAATCATACCTTCTATGAAAGTGTTGTTGGGAAAGACATCAAAATCCATCTGAATTCTGCTAAAAAATAAAATAAATGCAGTGAAAAAAATGTGGACTAACTGGAGACTCAAATTTAAGTTCCCTGTGACTGCACAGCTTAGTACCCCCTTGTTCCTGGGGGAGGATCTCTAGAAAGTACAGATGCACTTTGTCCCTAAATGTAGTCAATGTCCACCAGAGGCTTTTCTTCCCAAAAGGTCAGTGCTTGAGTTGTTTATCACTCTGCTCTGATATTTACCTCCTGCGTTTTGAAAGCTGAATCCAAAGATGAAAAAAAATGGGAAGATGGATAGAGATGTCATGAAAGCTGATCCAATTCCTTTATTTATATATTATGGAGCTTTCATAGCCAAGAGCTGAAAAATGTTGGCAACTGGCTGAGAAAAACTCGCTTCCCTCAGAGTGGTCTGATGTGATAAAACTGTATTTATTTGAAATMAAGCGTGACTTTGTAGACAGAACTCTCTATTGATTTATCTCCCTGCTTCTGTTGCCCTCTGGGAAAGGTGCAAGTGTGTGAGCAGAAGGTGTGGAGAGCAGGGGCAGTGCTCCAGCACTGTGAACAAAACACGGAGAGTCTGAAATGTGCACAAGGAAGCATTCAAAGCAGAGGAGAATTGTGCTCATTGCCAGTGAGAGATGCTCAGATCAAACGGCAGGTTCAGCTGGAAAAAAACACCACGAGAGCAGGTGGACAGTTCTGTTAAGTTTATATGAAGAGGTTTTGAACACTACCGTGTTTTGAAGTGTTTAAATCACAGCTTATCAGTAAAGCTAAATGTGCACTTCAGCTGCAGAGATGATTGTATGTATCTGTATGTAACATGAAAATAAATATACTGGAGTCTCTCTTCCTGAGCCTGGTCCATCCTCCAGCAATCCTTGTGCTTCTTGTTTCTCCCTCTGATTTCACGTGAGCAGCAGGAGATGGAGATTCCCCAGAGGTTCAGCCAGCACCTAGTGCAGGACACTGAGAACTCATCACAAATGACAGGACTTCTAAAATAATGCAGATTTCAGCAGGTATATATGCACAAAACCAGCACTGATCCCCATGGGACTTGTAGCGTCCAAGAGCTCTGCACAACTTCTACAGGAGAGGAGGTTAAAAAGTGGGCAGCACAGTTGTCATAGCCAGGAGAGGAACCCAAAGCAAAAACTGCCACTTCCCAGACTGTGGAACAGCCAGGTCTGCTCTCCCTCTGTTTTTCTACACTTGTCTCATTTTCTCTGCTGTTCATTATGACACTTGCTGGTTTTTTCCCCACWGAGGTTTCTTCTACAAACCAGCAAATTGCTGAGCTGTTGGCATTTCCATATCAAATGGATATTAATGTAAGGAAAAATATGATAATGAAAACAGAATGATAATTTGGACATTTTTTTTTCTGTGTATAAACTGCGGAAGAATAAGAGGAAAGAACGAGAAATCAAACAACCATGAGCTCTTGAAAGGATTAAAAGCTGGGTTTAGAATTTGGTCCAAGTCGATGCCATGATGGCAAATGTCCTTCAGGGTGAGCTTTGGGGATAAAAGAGTTTGCAAAGAAACTGCATAAAATTACCCAATCTGGGCCCTGCAATTTTCCCTGCCTGGGAAAAAAAAACACTTCTGAGGTTGTTAGGGTAGGTCACCATGCACCATAAGACAGTGAGCATCTTGTGCATGATTCCCTGACTCTGAACAAGGAATTTGCCATGTACAAAATGGAACATAATGTAAGAACCTCTCCAGGAGAGTCAAGKGTTGTTGATTTTCTTCCACATTCCCTTCCATTTACACTCTGGGTTGTCAACAGCCCACTTTGGTCATACCCCTGACACAGAGTTAAGGTCTCTTGCCACCAGAAGTAGAAGATTTTCTGTTACTGTCTAGACTTTGTGAAACCCTGAAAAGCTGCTGATGTTTTTAAGGCAAACTAAATCCACTTAATTTTTAAAGAACAATTAATTTTAGGTGTGTGGGAGCTGTTGGAATAATTAGCTTCCCACTAGAATAGATAATTCATGAATKAAATACTGAGGTGCTTATTGTAAAAGCCCAAATAACTTCTTTTTTCTTGTATCCTCAGATTATACTATGTTAAGAAATGCAAMAAATTCCCTCCCAGAGGAACAGGCTCTTGTTTGATTTTTTGGCCAGAAGTGGGTTTCCCAGAAGACCCTTTGACTCAGATGTCTGCACCATGAAGATCTCTGTCAGAGGAAATCTGTATTCCTTTTCTAGACAAATGAGGGGGAAAAAAAAGCTGTGCTAAAGTCAATTTATCTGAGCTATTTCAGCCATCTCCTTTAGGTGTTTTACAGGTAGTTTTTACACATATCTTCTGCAGCTGAAAAGCACAGCTAGGCAACTAAGTACAAGTCACCTTGGAGTGCCGTGTGTTCTTTGTTGCAGAGCAGGGATGTTCATCAGACCCTTTCAATTTGTTTCATTTCTTCAGAACCCAAGAGACTCCCTTAGAAACGACTCATTAGGAAAATCACGCTCCAAACGAGCAGAACAAATGGCTAACAGCTAAATCACCACCARCCAGGGGGAGAGCAGCATCCTCAAGGGTTCACCCTCCACCTTCTCCATCAATCGGGGGTTGGTGCCTCTGGGACACCTGGGCTACACTCAAAAGGCAGAGAAATTCCAGGGAAGCACTTGAAGAATTTGCAGCATTTGTTTGCAACCTTTCAGTTGTCTTTCCTTTAYTTGTGTAGGAGCTGGCAAGGGCAGGAGAGAGATCTGTCCTGCCAGAGAACGTGCTGAACAGCCAAACGGCTGCCTGAACTCCACRGAAAGTCTCCAAAGGGAAGTTTTTTCATGCTGCTGTTGACTGCAGTGCAGGTGGGTTGGGCAGTACTGAGCAACTGCAGCAAAAAAAACTACAAGAGTCATGGTTTTGGGAAACAGAAAAACTCACCAGAGTTTCCGTGAGGAAGGAAATAAAGCACTAACACCTTGGAGGTTTATTTAACYGTGTTTATTTAGCCAGGTACAGACTGGGGTTTGTTAGCTGGCTCAGTGTTAGGGAAATCCTATGTGCAGAGAGGTTTTTTGAGTGTGAACAAACTCGGTTACTACCACAAAACTCAGCTTCCCCCAAGCCCTGCACCACTATTTCCTCTCAGCTCAAGTTACCTGCTCCTGCAGACAGACCAGGGAAACAGCAACACATATAAATTTCCATTTCAGTGGCAATGGCAGCACTCTCCATTGGAACTGAGAGGCAGGCAGCATGCTCTTAGCTTGAAACGATGCAAAGCAGAGTGTTCCTGTGTGTAATAAAGATGAGCAGGCMGTTGACACTGGCCCAGATCCATCTGGTTTGGTTATGTATCCCAGTCCCAAGACGAGGGGCTGAGCCATGTGGAGCTTGCTCTCTCTGTGTATAACACTAACCAGTCCCGAAGCTGGGGCTCCCATGGCAGCCTATCAATTCCCAGCAACCGCCTGCATTCCKCCAAGGACTGCCAGACACGATTCAGCCTCAGCACACTCCAGTTTTCCTGTGTCTYTTATAACACTCATATAAGTGTTAGTCTCAGCCTGGTTCCTTCCACTCTCGTTTCTTTCCCTGCCTTCCCTCCCCTCCCATGAGGAACAGGTATATTGAAGAATCATCTCTCCCCCCACCCCAACCATCCAGTCTTTTTGCTGCTAAGGAATTCCACTGAGGATTGTGTCTTTTCTCTGCAACTTTATTTGCCAGCTGTAGGGTTTTCACACCGTTATTTGTATTCTGGTCCCGATTTCAATTACCTGGCTAACCTTTTCAATTTTCACAGAGAGTGAGAATCAGAAAACAGCAGGTCCTTTATTACAGCTCACACTGGCGGGGAGTGCTTCACCCCTCTTCCCTTCCCCATGTTTGCAGGAAAGCTCTGTCAAATTCAAACAAACTCATTGATAATAACTTGTCTATTTACTTAGGCTTTGCTGGCTGTTAAATATTCTGGTCCTTTTTGCAGACCTCTCTTCCATCCTCCTTTGGGCTTGAACACACTCGATTTTACACCACTTCTAAAAGCCAGGGAGAAACAGTTTTAAGCCTTCACCCTGATGCTTGACTCCAGCAGGAATCCTCACCAGGGTCGAACACTGGAGAAGGTGACAGCCTTGTGCTTTGAGAGGGGCTGATTGCTGATCTTTGATAAGCAGGACATGGCGGTGGCCAGTCCTTATGTCCATGTCTCAGAGCACTTCCCAGTGGAGGCTCAGGGCGTTGGAGGGGTTTCCTCAATCGAGGGGGCAAGTCAGGCACAGGACACCATTCTGCTGATCCCAAAGCCACTGCTCTGCCACTAAATTGTGCTGGCCACAGCTGTCGGCTTTGCCTTTCTCAATTCTCCAAGTCACACCCCTCCTCTTACCTCCTTTATTATTCTGAACTCTTGATCTAGCAATCATTTCTGGCTGCCCCATCACTCAGCCAYCCAGATCCTAAAACTGGTTTCTTTGACCGGGGAGGGGAGAAGATTTAATGCAATAGAGCTGTTTCTTAGCAACACCTTCCCATCTTTCTTCTTTTGTTATTTCCAGCTCATTATCTTTGCCCACGTTCAAATCCAAATTAACTTAATTACAGACAGATTTCATATCTCTCTACACCAGAMGGGGCACTTGTAAAACATCCCTCCAGTCAATAGTAAATGAGGGCCTTGGCCTATGCTAAGTAGGCTTTGGGAAAGGCAGCTCAGCTGTGCCCACCCTGCTCCCTCCAGAGGCCTCTCCYGGTTGCTCCCAGCTCCTGCTGTTCCTTTGAGCTGCTTTTAAGTGAGGCATTTCATCTCTCTGTTTTGCAGCCTATYCAAGCTCACCACAACCCTTGAGCTCCACAACAGACATCAGCATAAATCACCAGGTGAATGCTTCTCTTATGCAGATGCCAAGGGCATTGCAACCTTTCCACCTTCTCTTTCCAAATTCTGACAGGGGGAAAGTCCTCAGTTCAAAGCCTATGCCTGTTGGAATCTGTCCTGGGTACAAATCTGAGCCATATTGAGTCTGAACATTGGATATACTCAGTCCAGGATGATCTCTGATTACTTACACAATTGGGAGGTCAAAGATCTCTTTTGGTTAACGCAGCTCTGGTTGCCCAAAAGTCACACACCAATGATAGCTCCCTCCTTGAAAATCCCTCTGAGACAAAAATACAGCACCCAAACTAGGGGCAGCCCCTCATACCATATCCTCTCCTTAGCCTGGGATACCAGGTTTCCTTTGGAAATCAGGAGCAGGATCCATCTCTAGCAGCTGATGTGTTTCTCACCTTCTCATGGGTAAGGCTGAATTGCTGTATCCTACCATTCACAGAAATTCTCCAGTGGCAGAGGAAATACCTGCTTCCTTCTGTTGGAGGTCCAGTAGCTATTACCCAGCCAGGACACCTCTTCCTAAATCCATCGAGTGATTCCTCACTGGTAGAAGCCGGGTGCTGCACTGAGAGGAGAGATCTGTATTCACACAGGGAGGGAAGTGTTGTCAGAGAGGGCCACCAACAGAACCGTGTTGGGGGCATATGAAATACAAGGAACCCTTCTGTAAAGATATAGGGGGAACCAAACTGCCACCAGCAATATGAAAGTCAGGGAGGGCTCCGTGTCAGCTTTAGAGGAATCAGAGAGCTGTAATTCTACCATGAGAAGAGGACACCTAYGGTTTCAGGAGAGGAAGGAAAGCCTGGGTGATTATGTAGGTGGTTTCTCCTCATTCAGGTGAGCACTTCTTCCCAGCAGTTTGCCACCCTGGAAAGCAGAACCACAGGTTAAATTGGGATGTGTTTCTCCTGTCAMTCCAGAGGCAGAGCTGCAATTCAGGCAGCATCCTGGAGTTAAGGACCTCAAACTCTGGCAGCAGAGTCTCATTTGCAGAACGAAACTCACTCTGCCCCAAAAGCTTCGGGGTCTTCCCTTTCTCTTTTGCCCCTTTCTTGCTCATCACTTTGGTCTGCAGGGAGAGAAGCCATAGGTAAGGTATTTCCTCCCTASTTTGTGAGAACATTTTCAGAATTTCCTACCGCAATTGAATCACTTTGGATTTACCTTCTCAGCAGGAGACTGTTCCCARCGTCTGTGTTCAGGCTGGACAGGTCCGAAGAAGACAAGGAGCAAATATCTGCCCTGAAATCGGAACGTGTGGCYTCTAAAGGGCATTTGTACACCCCTTCCCCAGATTTACATCCCAGCCACACTAGTCAGAGCCACTGGAGGTCAGCCTTGTGCCATGGAAACCTGTGTGGGAGTGAGCACTGGGGTGCCTTGTGATTCCCAGGAGCCTTGGACGCTGAGCCTGCATTTGTGGTGTGCAAACACCCCGAGAGAAAACGTGTTCCAGCTCCCTCGGTGTTGATTTATGATTTAGAGATTCTCCATGATTCCATTTCTTTTTTTCCCTGCTCAAAAGTACCCGGTGTCTGTTGCTGGATCAGCTCAGCAAGAGATTCCTGTGWGTTCAGTCAGCACAGCGCAGGCTCACAGAAACCCGGGATGCTCCAGGTCCCAGCTAGCGTGAGCAGTGCTAACACATATGGTGAGCCAGGCTTGGCCACGTCGTCCAAGCTGACTTGAAAAATACCCTTGTTTCGGGACAATTCTCAGTCCTTTGTTTCACAGGGCATGGCAGAATAATTATGTACAAGTTGCACGCTCTGAGTGAGAAATCAGGATATCGATTCGTGACCAACACAAATACAAGCCCAGATATACCTAATTCAGAGCCACATTCCTGGTCAGTGCCTATAATCAAAACTTCCTACATGGAATCCCATTCAAAGAGTCAATTCCTCATACTCCTTCTGTGAGACCCTCCAAGAAGGGCTCAACAAATATTTGACTGGAAACAAAACCCTCCAGCTAAACATTTCTGTAAAACAGACTTCCCCTCTCCAAAAACAAAAATCTGTGTTTTTACYACTGGATGCCACAGGTGCCAGTGCAAAGCCAGCTCTGGCTGTGCCAGGTGAAGTCAGCTCTTGGTAACTCTTGTGCCTGTATAAAAAATATGCATGTGTGGTCTGCATAGAAAATGGAGACTGAAGTGCTCAGCTGTGATTTGCTCAGGTTACTATTCCACACATATTCCTTATTTCACCTTCATGGTGACTTCATTTTTCTTTCTAGATTGAGGATGGCAGAGCTTTTCTCTTCCTTGTCTCCAGCCAGGCCACATCTGGAGTGCAGGATACACATCTGGAGTGCAGGGTACACATTATCCACATTCACTGAAGCTCAAGACTGAAATGAGAGTCAGCACAGAACAAACCCTCTGCAGGCCCCTGCTGCAAGCAGCATTTAGCACAGACTTCTGCTTTGCTGTAACAGCTAAAGAGCCATTCCTCTTCTCCTATTTTTCTAGCACAGCAATAGAAATATTGATCTCCACCACTGGCTTCTTCWCCGTGAATGATCAGTTATCCTTTGGTGTTAAACAAACTGTGATTATGCATTCTAAATAACCAGAAATCTCAAGGGCCCAGATACCTTCTGATCTCTTACCTCTCATTCCCATTTGCATTGCTGTCTGCATGGCTTTGGGCACAGCACATCTTTCCAGGAAGTGAAAGGCAGGATCCATCTCCCTGTCCCACACTCACCTCCTGCCCCAAGGAACAGCAAAGCTCTTCCTGAACCCAGGCAGTTCTTAAGAGGGACTGGGGCAGACAGAAAAAAGGAGTCAGGGTGGGGGCACTGCAATAACTCAGTAAYAGTGGCTCTCCATAGTTAGGAAAGAAAACCCACAGCATGGCCACGGCACTGGAATCATTACTTGGAAGATGTGCCCCTAGGCAGCCCAGGACCTTGGCAGCCACTGGTGGCACAGACAGTCAGAGACAGGCAGAACCCAGGCATGCAGTGGGTAAGGACAGAGACAAGGGGACTGCTGACTTTGGCAGAGCCCATCAGGTGTCCTTGCAGCGCTGCCACCTCGCTGGATGCTGGAAACTGTGCTGGGAGAGTGGGATGTGTTATTGGCAGTATGGCCCACAGTAGCAAATCACACACCAGTGAGCTCAGGCCAAGGGGAGATTCACATCCTTTGCTTTGCATATTGATTAGCTTTTGCTTGTAGAGCTGAAACAAGCTGAGCTAGGAACAGAGCACGAGCCTCTGTCATTCTGCCTTCAGTATTCACCACTAGAGCTTTTCCTTCCTCTCACAACTCACACATTTTCATTCCTCTTCAGTTTCTTTTTTTTTTTGGTGGTGGTGGTGGTGGTGGTGAATTTACCCCTCTCCCACATCCTGTGCTGCAACCTCTGTGCTGTGTGCTACAGCAGATAACACGAGAGGTTTTCACCTGGCTGTTTGGGAGCTTTGCAACTGATGGTTCATTACCACTTTCCTATGGGGTATTTATTTTCTTGTGACTATTTTGTACCTTCACAGATGGGACTGAACCATTGACCACTGTCAATAACTCACAGGAGCTAAACCCTTGTTTACTGCCAGTTGGCTGGACCAATTGTGGACTTTAAGGGTGCTGAAGACAAAAGCTTTGAACCAGGGATCTGTTTAGCTGTTCATATTTAAAGAAGAACTGAAAGAAAAGGAAGAGTTTAGGAAGTATCCAGGTAAAAACTGTCTGTATGGAAGCAGAACAGCTGCTAATCTCTGTGAGCATCTTCATACCTTTTACCGCATTTGCTCCACTGATCTGCCCAGCACATTTTGGAGTCAAGATTTGCCCAACCTTCCTAAGACCATCTCTCTCTCCCTCTCTCTGTCTCTCTGCCCTTGCTCTCCAGTGCTGCAGGCTGAGTCCTGCTCATGACCCAGTGATGAACTTCTGCCTTGGATAAAAAAATCCCCTTGTGGAAACACTCAGGGGTACTGGTGCATCGCTCTTCAGTGGTGCTCCGAGGGAAATGGTGCTTGTTTTAGGAATGCTAAAACAAAAGGTCTTGTGGATATTGAGGGGTTTTTGTTCATCTGACTCTGGCAGAAGCAGCTTTTCRATCCATTTATCAAGCTGCCTGCAGCTCCTGTTTCAAGGCTGATGAAGATATAATAAACACCAAGCCAAAAAAAAGTCCTTTGAAAGGTGCATCCAGAGCAGTTTAATAAATAAAWGATCATGGGGGTGAGGGGGAAGAAAAATCATCTGTGCAAGTTTTGGCTTTCCTCTGCTGCTCATTTTATAGCATAAATTTAAATAAATGAACGATGCAGGTTGGTGGAATCACTCTTTCATTCTCAAATCCACTCTCTAAAAATTTCTGCTTGTGAATTCATCTTTCTACAATGTCTTGCTGCTCCCGTCTGGCCAGCTACCCTCCAAACCGCCCTCCCAACTACCACTTCAACATTTTTAACCACATCCATCAGGCTCTGCAGAACCCAGGGCTTCTCTGAAAAAGCACCTGCATTCCTGATGGATGAAAATTCCTTATGGAGACTCCAGTGCAGTAAACCTCAACACTGCTAAGCACCCGGATGCCAGCGAGCTCAGGCGATTCCCAGTATTATTGTTCCCTTTCCACTGCCCATGCAGAGGTGACCTTGGAGTTTGCACTATGCTTTAGTCTCCCACAGAGGAGACATTTCTCCTGCAGAGATCCCTGGAGGTTTCAGTGCTGTTTTTGCTGTCAGTTGTTTCTCTGGATACAAGGACAGCCTTTGCTCACACTGGGATTAAGTGTCATTTACCATGTTCTCTTTCCTATTTGGATTCATGGATATCAGGCAACCTTTTCCAGTCCCTTGCTGGGTGTTTTGTCCATTGATCTCTGGCATGTGGCAATGAAGTTATTGCATGTCTTCCCTGTGCATTTTGGTGATCAACACCTGATGGACACTCAGACTGGAAGTCCAGTTTTGAGTTTCAACATTCTTCTCCCAGAAGCTGCCACCTTGTTACTTGGAATTGCAGGAACTTTTCTCCAGGTCTGATTCCTTCTTCGGATGGGTTAAGGCTCATGGATTTCAGCAGATGTCATAAAGATCCTGTTTGCAACAGAGAGAACAGAGAGGGAGTTGCAGACAGAAAAAAACATTGAGAGGTAAGACATGGTGAAAGAATGAGAGGAAAGTGGGAAGAAAAAGACAATGCCAGAGGAACAGAGAGAAGAATGGAAGAGGAAAGAGAAAAATTTAAAATAAAAAAGAGAGAGAGAGAAATGAAGTGAGAATAAGGACGAAAGAAGAGAGAATAGGAAGTAGAAGGAAGGGTGAAAACAAAAAAAAAGGCCCAGGAATATGCATAAAGAAAAATACATGCTGGTTTTTATTTTTCATTAATGCTTCACCAGATGGAGACGGTATCAACAATAATAGAACCTCTGGGCTCCAGAACAATAGGTGAAATAATCCAAGCACCACTTTCAGATTAAAAAACAGTGAAGGGAGTTTGATTTATTTCCCAGTTTTTCTTTTCCTTCTCTATATATAGAAAATAACCTCATCCGCTTACTCGAGTTCTGTGGCTCATCACCACAAAAATATAAATAAAAGAATGAAACCACCCTTCAGTGCAGACAGAAAATAAATCAGAGGCCTCAATGCTTTTTCATTGTTGCAGCTGGGTCCTGTCTTCACATTTATTTATCTTTAAATTTCTCCTTGCACTCTAGAGACCATATCCCATAAAATGCCGGGTTAACAAGTTAACCATGAATAATTCATGAGATAATTATAAAACATTTACACCAGAACATTATTATCTTGCAACTAAAAAAACCCCAAATACTTAATGTCCTCCAACGTTGATGGCAAACCTCTTGTGAGTGCAATGTTCTTTTTTCACTAAAATTAAATGGAATTAATCTTCGATTTGCTTTGGTGCCTACTAGCAGAGAATCACAGGGACAAAAAACACCCCCAGGTGATATGGAAACACAAAAACACATAAATACACACATACATTTCTCTGTGTGTGTGTTTGCACACACATTTACATGGGATTCTGAAACGTGCCCACAGAGGAGATCCAGGTTTAGTCTTCCTTCCCCAAAGTGACTCTGAGGCAGGAGAGCCATGAGCCTTCGGGCTGAAGGGATTGATCCAGAGCACACGTGGAGAGGACAAACACAGCTCTGCACTCTCTGTGCCGTACACCGAGGGACTGTGGCTTGCAAGCTGTTTCCTCTCATCCCTTTCCACTGCAAAGCTGGTCTTTGGTCAGGTTCTGTTCCCAAAGCAAGCCTAGAGCTTACTCTAAAATTAATATAATAATAAATTTCACTTACACACTGGTGTCACCAAGATCAGCATTTGGCTTTGTGTACACACCCAAAATTAAGGCTGTCATGTATGTGGCTGCAAAGCTCCTCCAAAAGCCCCACCAATAATGCAAATGTCTAGTACAAGCATGACAGGCCATTAGGGCTCCTGCAGCTCCTGCGTAAAAGCTCCTCTCTCCCCTTCCCTCTGGACACGAGGCCAGAGAAGTGTCGGGAAAATTCTCCTTCCATCCTTCACCGTGTGCTGGTGATCCCCAGCTGCCACCATCYGCCTGAGGGCTTTAATGGGCACACACACAAACAGCTCAGGGAGGTTCTTGCTTAGACCACAGCAACTGTCAGCCTGTTGCTGGAGAGACCCAGGATTTCAACAGTGACTTCTCCTGTCCCTCAGGAACACAGGATAGTRGGGCACCACTAAAACATCTCTCCACAAGACACCTCTTTCTGTGGATGTGGGCTGCCATGCTCAGGGGAAACAGGGAGCCACCAAAGCCTGGGCTGGCCCCTAGCAACAGTCCCTGGGGRAACCCACGGTGGAGGAAGAAACTCTGCCAGGGAGAATGCAGGAAACTCTCTCTCTTGTTCCTCTTCCTCACTTCCTCCCTCTTTGAAAGCAGTTGGTCCACATAAAAAACCATCTGTGCTTTCTCACAGACACATTTGCACCCAGACTGAGACACTTCATGCTTTCGTGCATGGAATAGAAGGCCAAGGGCTCCTCTTCCTCACAGATTATTAAGAGGTCACTTTAGGGAATGTAACAGCTACATCTGCCTGACAGCCAARAGCAAGGGCTGGAAGCACCCACTGCACACCCTGAATCCATGAAAATGATTTGGCACTAAGCTGATGGCCAGCAAAGCTACCCAGAACCTGAGGCATTGCAGTTTGATTTAACCATGCACACCTTTGYTACAGGATTAGGAGGACTCAATAATTGTGATGTCTGAATTCTAATTGAAAACCAGTCTGTCCCACACACTTTACTGGTCTGGGACCTGGGAGGAGAGGTGTGTGTGTCTGGGAGAGGTGTGTATGTCTAGCATCTGCTTGGAGGAACAAAGGGGTTCACAGCTCCAAAGAACCATGTTTACCTCCCATCACACCTCAGCCCAGCAAACATCACGGGATTTTACAAAACCAACGGACACAGTTAGGACTGGGGTTGGAATTGCAATCATCTCCGCAGAGCCCATTTAGAAATCTGCCTGCTGCATGTGAGTGTCAACAAACACTCATGAAATTTCATCTCTGCATCAATTTGCAAAACAGAAAAAAATGCTCCACGAACAGCAATATCGCCCTGTGTACACAGCTGCCAGCAGCTGCCCTCCGGGGTGATTCCTGTAATTTGCTGTATTTTGCTCGGCAAGATGTCATTTATCATGAAGACTATCATCAATATATGAGCTGAGGATGAACATTAAGGTCTGTTATCCTCAGCCCTGAAGCACAGAGGGGCTTCGTGTTGGATATTCTCTGGGTACCTAACTCAGCTACACCGCACAAGGATCCACGGTCAAGAGAGTGGTGAGCAGCTCGGATCACCACACTCTCCTGCCATATCCTGTCCACGGAGGGAAGCAGTCTCRATACCAAACTCTGAGCCTATCACTGGCTCTCTAAATGCTCAAGAGTTCCGTTCCTGAGCATTCCATCTCAGTGTTAGTGCTACAGTGCAGTGCTGGCATCAGGAAAGCAACAAGACTGTCTGTGAATGGCTTTTTAGGCGATCTGTGTGACCCTGCACCAATCACGGTGCTAGATCTTGTCCAAGTCCCCCTCAAATGTGTAGCTATAGACTCTCCCTCAAAGGAATTACYGCCTCAGAGCAGAGGTAATGTCAGCAGGCAGGGAGAGGTGAGGACCAGGATGAGACAACATCGATCGGCCTTACAGAATCTGAATGTACCAACAGCTTAACTCACTGTTAATCAACTATTTAGAGATGCTACAGAGGGGACAACCCTTCAGCTGATTCTTCCCAACCACCTCGGCACACGCGGTTGTGAAACAGAGCCCCGCCTAACGCCCGAGGACAATGGCAGTACCAGGGGAAGTGTTTTAGCTCAGGCATTTGCTCGTGTTCTCCCTGAATGCCTCTTCCTAACGTTTGAGACCATTTGAGTGTGAAAGCTTCCCAGGGAAAAGAGCTGAAGACTGCAACATTCATCTCTCTCTGTAAGGACAAAGGGAGAATCGAGTCCAAGCTGTTTCTCCTCAAATCACAGATCAATCAAGCAATTCTGGTGATGTCACTATCCCTGGCACTGGGACCTAATTTAAAATTACCTCAAATCTGAAAGATTGATTTTCACCATCAGCATTTAATGTCTGCTGTACTTTCTTTTCCCAGCAGAGAAGAAAAAAGAAGGGAGGAGAGAGAGAGGGAGAAGGAGATGGTTCAGATTCAACTGCAATTTAGCATTCATTTGCATTTTTAAATTAGTTAAGCTATGGACCGTTGCAAAGCAATGACAGAGAATTTTTGTAATAATTAGTCTGCTGGGAGTGTAGAAATGGCTGTACAGGCAGGTTGCACTGAAAGAGGAAGCAATATCCCAATGCTCAGACTGGGATTTGCACAGGCAAATTTACTCTCCCTCATATGGGGCCAGATCCAGCTCAGCAGACACAGCTACAGCTCAGACAACTTCATCTGCACCAGACACTGACTGCAGCCAGTGGAGAGAGAGGGGTGTTTGCACACTGTGATTCATCTCAACCTCATGTAAAAATCTAAATCAGGCCAGATGATTAGATACCTGAAGTGAGGTGAGAGCAATCTCACCACTGTTGTTTAAAATAAAATCTTAAATTCCTCGGCCTCTTCGTACATGTCATCCTCGCCTCAGTGGGCTCCACACATCTCATCCGTTCTCCCTTCCTCCTGCAGTTCCTACCATGATTCTCTTAGTGTCCGTAACGAGATAAATCCCTCTCCTAAATCCAGTGGAAGTCATCCTTACCTCAATCTGACAGTAAGTGCTCAGGGAAGGGAGAAGTGGAGGATCAGGATGAGAATGAATTAAAGGACCCTCAGTTTTATCAGAGGGACCCACCCTCCCTCAGCTCGCTCAGGGGGATACAACAGCACTTCACTGTACGGTGGAAGCTGCTGCATGTTCAGCAACCTGAGTCAGCGATTCTGCAGTGCATGTTGCTGTTTGAGATGGGTGAATATCATAATGTCTCCTTCCCTGCATGGCAGAACATGGCAGCACTAATGCTCACTTCACTCAGCAAGGGGAAGAGACCACTCGTGACCGAGCCTGCCTTTAGAAACCCTGCACACTCGACCATCCTGAATCACCCAGTGGATGTTCTCTGCCTCCTATCATTTTGTTGCCCTTCGCTTGCCCTGCTCCAAAAGCTGGCGTCTTTTCTCGGTATGACTGCTGCTTTTTGCTGAAGTTGTCCCTCTGGCTGAACTGAAGCACAAGGGACATTCAGTGAATTYCCTGAAATCCTTCACCTGATCTGAAGCACCCGCCTTCAGTACATTAGTGTTTACCCAGCTTCACCACTGCTTTGTCCAAAAATGTGAGCTCATTCTCTTCCAAAGCAGCACCAGCCTAGTCCCAGCAGCTCACCAAGAGCCATGGAATGGTTTGTTTTCTCTCCAACACAATATGGGATTACAGAGCATCAGCACTTTACAGATGTTTAGTCTATAATGGTGTGCCTACCATGTGCATATATATAAGAAACAGCAATTTTCTAGAAGATTTACTTTGTGTTTCCTTCCAAAGAGGTCCCTATGACTAGAAAATCATTCTACCTGTACCAAATGCATTAACTCTATGACTGCAAAATAGACACCCCATTATTCTGACAGCAAAGTGAGTGCAAGTGGATTTCCCTGAACGAACCCAGACCTTTACGGTTTTATTACCATGTCACTCTGAGTTTTCATAGGTATCAATCACAAAGGTACATTTTGTTTCAGTGTGGACTTGACTTGATCCAAGCTATCTCTTTTGAGGACAGAAGAGCAAGAAGAAGATGAAAGCTAAAATAAATAAATGGCTCTTCTTATATTATGGATACCAAGAGCAAAATGTGCACTATTTCACATTTGTTAGTCGTTTGTTTAACTTTTGGGTCTGGCATTTCTGGAGTGTGTTCATCCCTTCAAAGTTTCTGAGAAGTCGTCACCAGTTTGCCCCATGACATCAATGGGTCTCATCTACAACAACTGGCGTTGCCTTAAAAAGTTCAAGTTCCTTGCTTGCTCACCTGTCATTTTGCCTCTAGTCACATGTCCAAATTGAGGTGCAAGCAAGCACTTCCTTAGATTCTCTGTGCATTTTCCCGTAGGATATTCATGCTTTCTTCCTCTGGCACAGAACAGTTGTGGGGCTTGTGCTTTGCAGCTGTCATGAAGGTTCTGGAATGGTTTTTAAGCAAGTATAGAGGGGCACATGGAGCAAATCTTCTGCCAGTGCTGCTGAACTCTGGGTTGGATTCTTCTCAGCTGAGCCTGAGCTGCCCTGCAGGATGTCTTGGTTTCTATTGCAGTCACTGGAGAGAGAGACACCTCCCAAGGACCGTTTGTCTCATCCTCAGGTGCCTGTCCAAGAGAAACGGGATCATTTTCTGAAAGCCTCATTCTATTGCTACCAACTACAGAGCAAACCTAAACACTTGTTTAGACTAGAAACCAACTTTTAGGCATTATATTTAAGCTAAGGGAATACACTCAGATACACCCCACTCTATTTGTTTATTGCTGAGTCTTTTCACAAGGGCATCACCTTGGAAAGGACACCATTTTCAGACAGAACCAAGCCAGTCCAGATTTAGACTCATGAACTGTGAGGAAACATCCACATCCCTTTCACTCCCTGTGATTATGATGGTGTCTTCCCTGTGGGACAGCAGGTTCTGCAGAGACAACAGTGAAAAGAGACAGAAGGGAGATGGAGAAGGAGCCACTGTGTGCCAGTGGTGAGGACAGATCTGCATTATAACCTCCCTTTCTCCCTTTTCTCCCTTTCTGAAAGACTGAATTATAAGAAAGCTTTTTTGAAATATCTCGAAGCATCCAAAGGCTGCCAAAGCAGTTCCATGAGATGTTTCTTTGTCGAGCATCTCCTTTTGTTCCCAGCGTGGTGCTGCAGCCGGGCAGAGGCGCTGGAGGTGCAGGAGGGCCCATGCCCGCTGCCCTCTGACATGTCCTTAGACCCTCACCCGCTGAGGCACAGTGGTCTGTAATGATGTTTTCAGGATATTTCCATACGTGTAACGAGCAGTTCAGCTACCCCGCTGTCCCACAGAGTACTTTTCCACGAAAATAAGATCCAGTAAAACCTGTATCTTCAGACAACCCCCACTCTGACATAGCCCGAGTCTCTCTATTTTGCAAAATAAAGGCTTCAGTGTTCATTCTCCTGAGTTTCGCTGTTATCTGTGTTATCTGTGATTGTCTTGGAAACCCAGCTCACCCTGAGGCCAGCTATTAACATCTCTCAGCATAACAAAAGCCTTTATTGTCCCACTATTTCACATGCACTCTGTCAAGACACGCAGATGAATGAGTTACCAGGGGGTAAGTTTGGGTATAAATTTACAAGGCCTCTACTCCATCATAATTGTCTGTATTCATATTCTCATTCTTCACGCTCATCCAGATGTACTTGGAAGTGATTTGTCCTCAGGAAAAAAAAAAAGGGGTTGGTTGCTTTGCATCTGCTCAGTAGAAACAAAGAAAAGGATGTCCTGGGGCTTCTTGTGGAGAAGCTGACATCTTGGGAGGTCACCCACTAACCTTCCCTGGGAACGTGTTCTTCCTTCCGTGGCATCCATCATGTCTCTCCCACGTTATGAGAAAATGTTTAGTGCAAATGGGAAAACAGCTATTTAGTTTGAAAGACAATTTCCATTCAAGTAGCTGAAGTGTTTCAGTGGGAAGAAAAGGTTTTAGCAGGGAGAAAATACCGAATGGGGTTTTCTACACTAAAATTTTTGACACTCTGCACATATGAGCAACCATCCACAAAGGACATGCACTTTCCATCACCACAAGACTCTTCTGCAAGCCCAGCTATAATATTTCTCCAGAGATACAACCCAAGAATACTTTACAATCTGTATTTTAGCATGTGCCTCAAAGCTGTGGTTAGCATGACTGTGATGGCTGGTGGGCATGATTTGCTCACATTCCCAGCTGACAGCCAGGCCAGGAAAATCTCATCCCTTATCCATGCTCCCTGATTCCTTTTGTTATTCGGTGGATTAACTAAGAATCCTATAACGGCTCCAATGACTGTTGGGCTCTCAATGAAGTAGCAAATAATTGAAAACACTCAATACTCATCATAACTGGTAAATGGCAATACAATCCTGGGCAGGCAAACATTAGACAACTCACTGAACTGAGGGAAGCCAAGTATAATAAAGATCATCTTCAGAGAGATAAGCCATGAAGGGCACTTATCTCTCTAAAGCACTTCAGTGCACCCTTCTAACCCATGGTGCCATTTCATTCTGAGTGAGAACAAAACTAAAAAAGTTCCCCAAGTCCAGCCTGCACACACATGTAACTTACTCAGTGCTTCACTGCTATGTGAGTAGCTGGCTTCAGTCATCTTCAGCTCACACCAGTGTCATTGCTTATTTTATTTTTTCTGACTGCTCTCCCAATCCACCACTGCTGGAATTGCTCTGTAATTGTGAGTGCCATATGGTGCCCTAATTATTGCCGTGCTTGTTGTATTAATGTGTGAGATAATCGGAATGTGGGGAGAGGAGCAACAAGGAGAGTCAGGCCTTTTGAGGGAAAGGCTTGCTCAGTGAACACCACTTACTACAAACAGCTCCAGGATGCCAAGAGCCACACCCAGGAAATGCAAAAGCCTGGCCGTGAGAATACCAAACCCAACATCTGCCTGGGGTGTCGCAGCACCACTGTAGAAATGTGACTGGGACTGGATTTTATTCCTGTTTTAGCTTCAATCTCCCTGTGGCTAGAGAATATGACTGTAGTTTATAGGAATAGAAAAGTATAATGTTATTCAAGACTATGACATTGTTATTCTAATTTGTAAAAAAAAAAAGGAGGAGGAGCAATTAGAGGATGATACAAAACCCCTGGGCTGAATTCTCTTTCTGGCTTATATTGATGTAGSTAACATGCAGGACTGGAAAAGTCCATATTAACAAGGGAATTAAAATGCACTACTGAATTTGTATTGCTAAAGTGATGCAAGATTTAAGAGACATAATCATAAAACAGTTTCCCCCAGTTGTCTCTTTTACATTCATTGACTGTCTTGGTCAAGCCCTCTCCCTTTTTCAGATTTCACAGATAACAAATTACTCAACRGAAGGCTTTAGAGTATGTGTGGGTTTGTACCATTGTAGAGGATAATAGGTTTTGTTCTAAAGAGAATGTGCCTTTTCCACAGTGGTCCTAGAATAGAATTGTGGATGTTCAAGGGCAGAATGGACAAGCAGCTACAAGAGGAACCCAGTGCAGTTTACTGAGAATCACATTAAATCTTAGGAAATCCTGAGCTGAATATACTCAGAAAGTAGAAATATTACGAAGGAAGATTAAACATTTTTTTTCTATCCTTATTCTTCACCAGGTGTCTGCTTATGGCCCCTGCTTAAGACCCATTACTGATGCTGTCAACCTCCTCTGAAAGCTCAAAAATATCCTTTCCCCAGTGACCTTACAGACTCAGCTGCACCATGAACATCTTCTGTACATTGTGAGTCTGAGGAGGAAACAGAAGATGGTGAAGATTATTCACCAGAAAGGAACTCTCTGCATTCCTGCTAATGCCCTGAGCAGTAAACAGAGACAACATTCTACAAAAATTACAGACCTGGCCCTTGGCAGGATGATTCTCAAAGTTTTTCCACAAATTGGACATGGATTACAAGRTGAACAGAGCAAATCCCAGTGTGCCAAGTTCAGACACTTTTTGGTGGAATGAGGATGTCTTCTTACAGGAGTAAAACACCTAATTGACCCRTAATCTATCAGAGAAACAATAGAGAATAAAATTCCCAGTGTAATTGGGTTATAAATCATTCCTTTGATACCAGGACATAGCAATTTATTTTGAGTATCCGGGTGTTTATTCTGAGGAAATACAGTGGTTTAGCTATATTTAAACCCTTTGGCTGGTGCTTAGACGGGAAAAATGACAACTGTGCACAGTGATTTATTTCTCCACTTTACTTGGACTGTAAAGGTGTGAAGACAGAGCTTTTAAAAGCAATCCTTCCAGGAGCCCACAGGCACTGTGCAAGTGCTGTCCCTCCTGGCCCAGCTTCCCAGCTTCCACTCAGATGGAAGTGATGGGCAATCACTTCATCCTCTCCGTGATGCCTGTCACAATGTGCTGGCTTTTAACTGCTCCTTGAAGACCTCAGAAGTGTACCAGAGTCAGTGTCCCACATTACAAATTCACACATGTACACAACTTTTCTCAGGTCATGTCCGTTCCCTTGCACTCGTGATTCCTCTACATTGTATGGACATTGTCAGATGTGTTTAGCCGCACAATGGACACAGGGCATGGTCAGGGCCACATGGGATGGTCATTCCCTGATGTCCTGGTTTGTAAGGCACAGCCTTCACTGCCTAGCAAGAGGAGCAGAAAGGGTTTCTCCATGCAGTTTCTGGAGAAAGTCTTCAAAATTAGCAACAGGGCCAGTGTGAGATAAAGATGTGCGGAAATATTTTATGGCAGTTTTGTTTAAGCAGAGGTTTAGCAGATAAAAGAAAAAAAGATACTCCCATCCTCCATGGAAAGAATAGAAGCCACCTGCCAACCCTTTCCCACAAGCGCGCAGCCAGGACAGAGAACATGACAGGCAATTTCCTTTTCCTGACACTTATTTCCACATTCATCCCTCCAGGAAGCAATAGCAGGGCCATCCCTGGATTTCTGCAGCTGTTCATGGCTCACTCTGTGCCAGAACTGTGACCTCAGTGACAGCAGACAGGAAGCAATACAGGAATATCCTCCCTGTGCCATGGATTTACAAGGACAAAATATCTTCCGTGGCTGGCTTTTCATTAGCAGAATTGCACAAAGAGAATAGCTGAGGTTCAGGAAGCACCATGAACGTACCCAAAGCAGACAGAGATGCTCCTAACAGATGATGAGGCACTAAAATCTCTTAAAAGGGAAAGAGAGGGAAAGGTAAAATTTTGCACCATGCTGTTCTGTGAAGCTATCAAAGGAAATGTGAAAGCACTGGGCTCTAATTGCAAATTTGGTCATGGAAATGGTGCTCTGGGGGGAAAAAAAGTAAGAATTAGAGCTCTTTCTAACTGAGATCATGGAGAATGGGTGAGTTGCAAGGATCTACAGGATCACAGTAATCAGAACGGATTAATCATTACTTCCCAGTTTGGGCAGTGCTGTCTAGAACTGCATTTTTAAAGCACATAATCCTGATGGTATATCTCTTCTGATTAGCCCTTCAAAAGAATATTCATGTAAGCTGGAGCTGAAGCATCTCTGCTGCAGAATCCTGATGACATAATAGGTCATTATAAATAAATGATTTATCCAAGTGAAATAAGTCCAGCTATTTAGGGCAGGTCAGAGTGACAAGTTACTGTGGCATCTCTAACATAATTTTTACTATCTCTTAGGTCAGAAAGATCCTGTTTAAATGCAAAAGCTCTTTGTAATTGCAATTTGCAAAACAATGAGAGAAATATGCACAACATGGTTTGCTGATAAAGCAGAATTTTGTCAGAGTAGGACATTGTTTGAAGGTTTACCCTGGGGGCACCAGCTGTTTTCTAAAGTACTGCTAAATGACAGGAGAAGACACACACAATACAGGGACAGCCAAGAATAAAACCTGGAAACTTTGCTTGTAAATAACAGCACAAACACAAGAAATCTGTGAGTCCACAGATTGCATACTGATGCTAGAGAGACATTAACCATTATATATGCTGCTTTGTCAAGAAGAGAAAGCCTCAGGAGGAGGATATGGGACATCAGCTATTTTATCCTTTATCAGTACATAACAACCAAAGATGCTGATGTTCAGCACTTACCTTTCCATCCATTACTTCCTGTGACTTTTACCTCCTCATATTGCAAACTGCAACTGCTTTTTGCAACATCGTGAGTGATGTTTAATACTTAGATGAGAAGAGAGCTGGGGGCAGAGGAGTATTAAATGTAGAGATGGCAGAGTTTTAACAGGCTGTCGGCCTTAGCTGTAAGTATGCTATCAAAAATTAGACCAACAAAATCCATCAGGAGAGCAGCAGCTTTGCCAGCAGCTGTTACAAAGGAAATAGGGAATAAGTCAAGGCCAATAACTGCTGTTAGGATTAGACTAACTTGTAGATGGTGGAACCAAGAGTGGCTATGAAAAACAAGAGTCCACAGGCAACCACTCACAATATCTTTAACCAGAGAGGGAGGGGGAGCAAAGGGGAAATTTGGACTTGTTTCTCTGTTTGGCCTCCAAGCTGTGGAAAGGAGGTAGGAGAAAAGGGAAGCAAGGCATGACAGCATATTAACTACAGGCAATACGCTGGACACTTTTCTCCCACATCCCTCAAATCTGTGGTGCTGATGCTGCACAGCCAGGCCACCCTAGATCTGACAGCAAGGAGCCAACGACTCCAAAGTCAGARGGAAAAAGATGTGCATAGCCAGGGAGGAGGAGACACAAGGAAAAGGGAGCAACATTGACCTGAGCCAAAATAAACAGAACCACTTGCCTGAAGGGCCCTTTGTTCTGATACCATATGTGAGTTCTGATCACACCAGCCAGGTCTCCAGGAGAGACGATTCCTTGTACAGCATCAGCAAATTAGTCCAGCCTGCAGTTGTGATTAGTGCAAGAGAGAGAAAAAGTAAATGCAATCTGGCCAATTATACACTGAGGAGAACAGGGAAAACAAACAAAAGGTCTCTGAACCTGCAGGTGTCAACACAATTGCAAAAGACTGATAAGCTTGTTTTCTTAACGTGGGACTGTACCTGGTGAGCTCAGGGAATGGGAGTGATTCTTCCAGCAGCTGCTCGCAGGAGTCCGTACGCAGCACGGTGGTCGCCTCAAACACACATCTGAAGGCAGAGCCGCAGGGTTCCAGCACGTGGGTTTGTTTTCCCATTTYTCTGTCTGTGGTGAAGCCTGTGTTGGCAGCCACATGGGAAGAGCCAATTATCTTTCTGTCCATGGCTGCAGCACACCCTGTGAAATCCTGTATCTCACGGTCTCAGAAGCCAGGTCAGCRAGTCTGAGGCTGAACGCACTGAGGGAAACCTGGAGGAGACTAACACCTTATGGGCCTAACACAAGGATTGGAAAGCCCCCAAGCTGTTTTATTCTCTCAGTTTTTTCACTCGAGCACAGTTCAGCCATTCTGCTGKGCAGGAGAACACACACACACGTCAGCACCGGGACTGCAGCGGAGCAGGAGCAGGAGCTGCTCCAAAACACCAGCTCTGAGACCTGCTGTGGGAGTGAAACAGGAGACACTGTACAGAAACTTTCTGCTGTTCCCGATGAAATGAAGTGTTACTGCCTACCGAGACTCTCCCTGTGTTCTGCTGTTCAAACACAATTATTACTCCACCCTCAGCAGTGCTTTTGTGCCCGTCTCAGCCCAGGAGCTGCTTTCTCTGCTGTATCTGATCTTGGATTGCCGCAAAATCCACAGGAATTGCTCCAGCCAGACCTCAACAGACCAGGTAGAACAGACCAGAACTACAAAAAATCTCTAAACAGATTCCTTTCACACTTTCCAGTCACTCACTCCAAGCTTCATAAATACCTGCAGGGTCAAAAAACTGTCCTCAGGAGTTGGAGCAGTGACCTGGATAAGTGACAGTCAATGCAAAGTCCTTTCTCTGGAAGGAATTGCCTCCAGTAGTCTTTTGCTCATTCAGTCTTCTTTCTCCTTCAAGCAAAATCTGCCAGAACTGACTATTTCCAAYTTATTTTTTCTTCTTCCTCCTCTTTTTTATTTTATTTTATTTTGTGTGTTGTCCCAGCCTCCCCTCTCAGAGGTGTTTCCCTGGGGAAATTCATGTCCCTTGTATTTTTTACTCTGTGCACATAATAGAACATTATCTGCATAATTTACCTTACACCACATGTTGTCCTCCTTCTGGCTAAGTGTTTATCTAAAATAAATATATATCCTCATCATGTGCAGTGAGAAAAAGAGCCAATAAGCCTGTCCTATGTGAGAACTTTATAATATCCAAAACCTGAGACACCAAGAATGTGTTTGCTCAGTCCTTTAGGTCAAATGTAACTGTAAAGCTGATCCTCCTCCTACTGCCTCTCTGCATTTTTCAGTGTCCCATTCCTTGTGTAGATCTGATGAAATCCCCTCAAGGTGAATCCAGGTAAAATCCTGAATTTAAAYACAGCCCACAGAGAAAGGGATTTCAATAGGATAAGACAAAAACCCCTCTTCCTTGAACAATTCTTATCGCACCTCTTCATGGCAGGGTATGAAACAGCAGTGGATCTATGAGACTGGGATGGGAGGGAACATTGATCATGGACTAATTATCACAAAAAAAACCCCGTCCAGACCACACAGCAGAGATGTTGCTTCCATCCTTGCTTTCAAGGAGCACAGTGCAGCTCACAGTGTGCTGGGGAGCTGACAAACCACTTCACCGTGGTTTGAAGTTRAATCTGCTGGGGCTGTTGTGGTCCAGTCAACACAACCTTCAGCCAGCTTCTCCTGCACTCTCTTGAGCACGAGGACAGCACAGTGCTCTGCTGATGCTGCTGGGAGTTTCTAGGTGTTTATAGCTACGAGCAAGAAAATTGGACAGAAAAATATAACAAAATATTGAAGCCTGAGGTTTCATAGCAAATTGGAATCATGGCGTATGAGGGTGAAAACATGAATACTGGGGGAATATTTATTTTTACATTAACATGATTAGAAGTGAATTTAATGTTTCTATGTTTCTTCCCCTCTTCCCTTATGATGAATTCAAAAGTGGCCCGGTTTTGTTCCTTACCACAACACTCTTATGGTCCCTGTTTTGTGTCATCCTTCCTGTCTGCACCAGTTCACCAGCAGGATCAGAGCCTTAGGCTGGAAGGTACTGGGTCATAAATTTGCAAATTCAAGTACAAGGCTTGGAGTTTCCTCTCAAACCCCTCACACTTCTACAGATATTTTTGGATGGGCTAAATTGTCCTTGGAGATTTTAGATATCTCCAAGTACCATTTCTAGGATCAATTCAGGTTCCTAAGCTCAGGTGTTTGGTGCCAGTTCAGATAATCGAGCGTCTCCCACTGAACTTTTGAAAGCGCTGAGTCTCCAGAAAGCCCAGTGTGGAAATCCCAGATACTTTAGGGAATGCATAGTAGCATTAAAAGTATAGGCACCTGGATCCACCCCTAAATGAATCTCTCTCTAGACTCAGACCCCTCTTTCTGTTGGCCACGGTTGCACTGAGTCAATCTCAGGAAATGGGGCTTTCTTAAGAGTCACACCCACCAGCAGATTTGTGCCAAAGGAAAAGACACTGCCTACATGCAGGGCTGAAAGCCCTCCAGAGGCTTTGCTGTCCCATCCACAGTGTCCCTGTTTATGTATTCCACAGTGTCCCGTTTCTGATGTCCTCAGACCAATCTGTGTTGGAGGAAGAGGAAGAACCTGAGCAAGGCAATGTGAATTTTGCCTCACTCACTCACTATTAATTCCCCATTGCACTGTCACAAGACTAATGGCCTAGTTTAAAGAGCATTCCTGTCAGGAGGGGCTTTTTTAAAAGGATTCCCACAATGCAACTAGGCAGCCCTTGTATCTAAAAATTACAATATAGGAGGAGAGACCTGGATCTCAACACACTGAATTTGGATCTTATTGAAGATCTTTGGAGCTGGAAAATGTCACCTGTTGGAGAYAGCTGCAAAGTCCAAACATTGGAAAAAAGAGTCTGTCTCCCTTCTTTGATAGCAATGCTCCTCTGTGAATTTTTGTGTTTTAGTAGAACTCAGTCCAGACTCAAAAGCTGTGGAAAATTAACCTGTTTGCATTACAGGCTCTTTGATAATCCCTAAGGCTTTGAGGCTCCAACACAGGGAATGACACAGAGAGCCAAACATGGAGAAGGGCCTCCACATGGACTCAATGGGAAAAAGCAAGGAAGCTTTAACCCAAAACACATCAAAACTTTTCAAAGCTTCCCATCTCCTCTCAACATCAGCTGTTCCTCACAAACCTTCCTTTGAAGTCAAAGGCCACAGTTAAGGACTTCCTTGGAGGAAAGATGTTTTTTCTCTGTCCATGTTTTATCATACCCACCATTCTCCCTTAATAACAAGCCTCTATCTCATGTGCTTATCAGAGCCAAGAAGACAGTATGAGATAGGATCCTGTGCCATCAGGAATACTCTCAGGGCTCAAACTCGGATTGCTCTTTCTCATCCTTTCTGTGGGTGTCTCACTATCACGTTTATGTCAGTCTCAGAGTGGCATCCAGCACGGGTGTCCTTCAGGCAGTGACATCACACTGACCTTTCTTATTCCATTTGCTCTGTCTTTGGACAACAGTCTGGTGCCAGTAATGGGGAGAAGATGTTCCTATGCTGTATCAGCACAGAGCTAATTCTGCTGGCCTGGCTTTCCCTCCAAGCACCCGAAAGGACCTCCAAAACAAAGTTACAATAGGAAAAGGTGAGAAAAGTGACCAGCTGGCTCCCATATGCTCAGCTGGAAGCCCGTGTCCAATATCAGCCACTTTGTTTTTTCTTAGGGGACAGAAGTACCACAGTTCCACCTCCAAACACTCTAATTTCAAAGCCAGGATCTGTGAGACTGGGTAATTCCAGTGACAGGCTGATTCCTTGGAGCTGTCAGCACCCACTCAGATGTCAACACTCAAAGCAGAGACTGATGTAGGTGTGGTCACCTTAGCAGTACCAGCTGTCCTAGAGATTTAATGATTTGGAGAAAGAACCTGAGTTGTAATAAAACTTAATAGCATCATCTGAAAGACAACAGATGAGTTGCCACAAGAAGAAAACAATTTCCTACCTATTTCTGTCTTAGTTAAAATTATCTTTCTACAAGTGTGAGGTGACGATGGGAATATGCCATGAGCCGTAAGCAAAGGTAACTGATTTATTTCCCTCAGCTTGTATCAATAAAACCTCAGTTTTATCCCGTTTTGGGCACTGGACCTCAAAAAGAAAGAAAAAAAGAAGTGAAACAATAGCAGAAGTTCCAGAGGAGAGAAATGTGAACTACCAAAGACCACGATCTATATGGGGCAATGAGGGAGCTGGTGGTGCARGCAGAGAGAGAGAAAAACACTGGCGAGAGCACGAGAGCCATCAATTGTTTAAAGGCTGTTGGAAAGAGAAAGGAAATAATCTGTTTGCCACAACCAGGTGGCAAGCACAAGAAATAATGGGCTTAAGTGACAGCAAGAGATATGAGGGTTAGACTTCAGGAAAAGCTTCCTAATGGTGAGGGGAGTAGGGGATGGAGTAGATTGCCTGGGGCATGGTAGAGTCTCACTGTTGGAGGCTTTTAAAGAACAAACATCCATCAGAAATTATATAGATAGATAGCTGATCCTTGCTAGAGGGGTAGGAAAATGGATAAAGAAACCTCTTAAAACCCTTTCTCCCCTTTTTTTTTTTTTCTCTGATCCTATAAAACTACTAAAGAGACCCCAGCCCATGCAAAATCCCCAGGACCTGGTCAGAGAGCTATAGCAAAGCCTCCTGCAGTGAAGTGGCAGAGTCCTTATAAACCTCTCAAGAAGCCAGAGGGCTGCCCAGAATAGCCCACAGTGTGTCACACCAACATGATGAGGAAACCTCTGCCATTTTAGTCTGCATGGTGCTTAAACCACGGACTAACTTTCAATAAAACAATCAGTTTCACTGATACCCCAAAACTACCTGCATGGTGGAGGTTGGGGGTGTCCTTGCTGAACGAGGATCTAACCTCAGCACTGAAATGTGCTCCGCTGCCAACACAAAACTTTGCACTGTAGAAGTTTTTACATCCTGGAGTAGCTTCATAAAGGACCACACGAGGGAATGGTCCTGCCAGTATCAGATAAGGCCCCAAAATGAGAAAGGCAACATTCCCAGAGTCCAGAGCCTGTGTCCCTTTGTTTACTGCAGTATAAATATATTATTGTTTGTCAGACTGATCTTTCTCAGTCTGTTTCTACATATGAGTGTCAGAGATAGGAGCTCTCTAGGGCCCTCTGAATGTGATTACCTTCCTTTCTGCACGGAGGAAGAGATTCACTTTCATCCAAGGTGCCGCTGTCTGCAGCCCTAATTTAGTCACTTTTATGTGTATGATGACGAATGTGGACTCTACCACAGTTGTATGAAGCTCATCTTGAGAGGAAGCTTCTTGCAACTTCATGCTGCCACCCAAGAAGGGGGAAAGGTTTTCTTTATCTGCCTGGCAGGAGACAAGGAGCCCCAGGGGAGTCCTGCCCAAGGATTCTCTGGCCAGTCACTCTGGGTCACCCTTGCTTTGCCCACTTTCACTGGCACAAGCATTTCCCTACTTTGCAATGGCACTCACAGCCTGAAAGCCAGTCTGTGATCATGGCAGGGTTCCAGAAACMTCTGCTTATTTGGCAAGGGAGATGTTTTCCCCACTCCTGCTGGGGAATTCTCTTCTGCCTTGATGTCCCAAGTGCCATTTTTTTCCTACAAGTGCTTCCTTGAAACTTGTCCTATAAGAAGCCATGACCTGCCACGCACCCTGAAGTGCTCATGAGCCCTGTGCCATGGGAGCAGCACAGCTGGTGATCCAGGTGATCCAGGTTTCACCATTCAGGAGTTGAAAGGGAATGTTGCACAGCGAAGCACCAGGAAGCCAGTGGCTCTAAATATGGTGGGAGTCTTGGGGGTGTCCTGTGCAGGGCCAGGAGCTGGACTGTGATGATCCTTGTGGGTCCCTTCCCACTCAGGATATTTTTTATGATTCTATGATTTATATAGCTGTTATCCCCCAGAGAAATTCAGCAGGAYTCTATTTAAGGTCATAGACTTGTCACACTAATATTGGAATTAAATCCGCTCCTTTTTACTTCATTAAAAGCTTCAGGCAAGAGACATCAAGTTTAACCTTAACATCATTCTGTTTCAAACATCATCTAGTCATGATGAACAAGCTGGAAGGAGAGGCACTTATTTAATGTATTTATTTGTGTGGTATTATCGAATTTGAGGTCCAAAGACTGAATCCTACCCTCCACAGTGCTGTGTACACATTGGTTAATGCAGGTTTTGCACTAGGAGAAGAAACACGTTGAGATATGCCGGATGGTGAAAACAAATATTATCATGTGCAGAGCAGTGAGGCAGGGAATGAGACAGAATGAGAGAGATGAATTAAATGACATAACCAAGGACAGACAGGAAACCCATGTCACAGCAGGGAACTGAACTCACATCTGTTCTGTTCCAGCTCAGCACCTCTTCTACGAGGAGCCTCCCTCAACGTGCTTCATTTGTGGTCAAAATACCAACCAGGAAAAGAAGAAACCAGGAAATACTGCAGGAACTTTAACCCCACTATTGAGTAATTTTCATGGTGTCCAGGTACTTAAGTTTAGTTCTTTAATAATGTGTGACAGAAAGCAATTTAAACCAGGAGAGGCAGGAGCAGGGCAGGGGAGGTAGAGGTGAGTGCTGAAGCACACAAGCCAAAGGAGACAATATTGTAGGGGGGGGAAAAAGGCTGTGAGCCATAATAACAGCTTTTCTTAACAGAACTTAACTAGGTTAGAGTGACCTCTGAGAGGTGCCAGAATTTTAACAGCCAGATTTTAATGTGAAGGATTATGGATATTTCTGTATAAATTGCCCTTGTTTTACATAGACCGTTTTGCTGAGCACTATGTTAATTTTGCAGCTCCGCTGGAGCAGCAGCTTAGGAGAACATAAACAGAAAATGATGCCTTTAGCAGCTGACAGATACCTTGGGATACCTTGGCTGAGAGGGACCATAAAGCCATTTACATGAAGATGTTGGAGACATGAAGGGGGCACCAGCTTTGTAGCTGTGCTGCTCTGAATGGGGTGGGGGCAGGTGGCAGGAGATGGGAAAGGACATATTTTTTCACTTCTACTCTTCACTCTGAAAGCCGAGGTTAAGAGTCTCCCAAGCCTGATCCCAAGGCTGTTCAGGACATGCACTGTCTCCATCTGTGCCATGGCCAGCTCTGTGCTGAGGGAGGTACCCACTCCTTGAGGGACAGCAAATGGGGTAGGAATGGAAAATTGGAGTTGAAAGCAACCAGTGACTTCCCAAAGCACCACCCTCCAAAGCTCTGCAGCCATATCTCCACAGACATAGGAGTCAGGCTGCATCAGCTGTGGCACAGGGGTGAGTGAGCAAGCAGGGCACTTCCCAAGTACTGGGAGGTGAGGATGGAGAGAGGAAGGGGTGCTTGGTGGGGTACATGTTCCCCTGCCTCTCTGGCCCAAGAGGTTATATGCTCCAAAGTCACCCAGACATAAACTCTCTCCTTAATTGTCAGCTAGGCTTGGCCTAATTCCAGGTAATAATGACCTAAAAATGGAGATTTTTAATAAATAATCATAACAAAATATTTTTAATTTTCAACTGTCTATTGTCCTCTTTTTACAGTTCCCCCTCATTAGCTCTTTTTCAATGTGAGACAAGTGATTGGCATTCATTCCAATTAAAAGTAAACACCTTTTTTTCTCAAAGAAAAATGATATGACTGCGGTAGCCACACTTGAACAGCCCCAATAGATTTTCCTGCCCTAAATGATACAGCTGAACTCGGTGGCTCGCAGCAAGGTATTATTAGCTGAGGTACAATCCCTCAGAACTCCACCTGGCCACAGACATAAATTCCTGCCTCCATTACAGCTTTGCCAATACCATTTCCATGCTGGCTGCACAGCAGCTTTATTGCCGTATAACGCACGTTCCACGGGAGCAGCAGCGGTGACAGAATGGGGTTAGGACGCCAGAAAAGCCACATTATTTTTTTATCTACAGGAGCTGCAAAAGGAGGTAGGAAAGGGAAGGGCAAAGACACCAAACACGGCTCTAGGCTGCTGCTGCAACCRGGTGAGGAGAAAGGCAGACAGGAAAGGGCTGTGCTCACTCATCCACTCTTAGTGGAGGAAAGTTTCCAGAGCTATTTCCCACTAGTCTCTCACTTATTATGCATCAAGGGCAGAGCTGTCTCCATTTTATTGCACTCTGTCATTCAGAGCTGGGCTAATCATTGCTGCTGAGGATGGAGGCAGCCGGTTGGGAATTCTCTCTTCAAGTGTCCCTCATGTTGCTCATTCACATGCCACTGCCCCGACTCGAGCTGTCTGGTGACTTTGGAAAAAGGATATGGATAGCTAAAGGATACAGTGAAAACAGACAGGTAGATATGACAAAGGAACCAAAGGACAATTCTGCGACATCCTGAGCCAGAGTTGAGTTATCTTGAAGCAACCTTGGCTCTGATCTCCCCAGCACAGCTTTAGCAGCAACATGTAATGAGCTCTGGGCAGAAATTGCCAAGCTCAGGAGACAACCCAGTGCCCACAGCCCTGAGAGGACCCAGCAGGAGGATTGGAACCAGCACAGCACCTCGGCTTCCCCCAAGTCCGGTTCAGCAAGGTCTGCTCTCACCTCGTCAGCTATTGAGACAGATCGGGGCACAAAGTTTAAATGTGGAATTTTTCAGGCTGCTAAAAGGTCAGATGGGCTAGCAATGATGCCTTGGAAAAAGTTGGGTCTTGAGCAGCTATCTCAACAGCAACGTCAGAGGAGAGTCTGAGGCCATCATCTCTCATCCTGACGTGCCCATGCAAAGAATAACACCTCTCTTTAAAAACTGCAGACCCACGTTTCCGAAGAGAAGAGAGAAAATAGAGAGGAGCTCGTCCAAGGTGAAGAGCACACCTCAGGGTCTGAGTCCCAGGAGGGTGTTACAGCTGCACAGAGGTCGGTGTTTGTGCCAGTCACTTGAGGGAGGCAAAGAGCCACACTGGGTTTGCCCGCATTTCCTATGGTTGGGTCTTCAAGGGAGAAGAAAAGAGGCCTTTAAAGCCTTATGGTCTAGTGCAAGGTTTGGAGATACCTCTTGGCTTCTGGATGGAAAAGAACGAATAGTGAAATGAAAAAATTTGCAGGGAAATAGAAAATTTAACAGGACTTGCAAGGATAAATCTCAATAAGACTGCCAGATATGAGTGAGCTGGTCAGCACAGCTTCAATGTTTGCTGCAGATGATGGCAAGGGCTGCATGAAAGGATCTAAACTCACTGCAACATTTGGTGAGGGAAAGAAGGCCTGAGAAAACAAAGGTCATTTCGATCAGCTCAGCATGATCAAACACTCTAAACACCACAGATGTTTTGAGCAGATGTGTCAAACTTCTGCTCCAGAGTCAAAACAGTGGGAAACAGAACATACCAATGTGCTGTGCACCAGGGAAACTGCAAGTAATTTCCTTGGTGAGTGCTGTGATCAGATCTGTGTCATGAACCCAAGAGGGAATGGTAAAAAATGAACACAATTTCAAAAGAGCTTGTAGGGATAATTGAGATTTTTCTCCATGGAAAAAGGCTACAAAGACAATGGCTACTGGAGAGAAATCAGAAAGATGAATGAGATGATACAACACAGACATGGTCAAGAACATAAAAAAAAACATATTTGGCACTTCTGTTTTTAATCTGACATTTGAGAAAGCAGTTTGTGACAATCTGCACAATTAAAACAGAAATTGCTTAGAAGACTTAGAAAGAAAACATTTTTAAGTGTTTAACCAAAAATAACCACTGGAACTCTGTTCTGTGTGACATAACTGAAGCCACCAGCTACAGCCCACTGTAACCCGAAAACGATATTTAATATAAGTGCCACGCAATGTGATTTCTAACATGAGGGCTGCCTGAACATTTTTTTATTTTATTGGTTCATATTGCATTTTCTTGGCAAGTTTCCATCCTCTCCCATCCAACCAAGATGGATCTTGCTTTATTAATTCACAGCAACACAACAGATCTTTGTGGAAAGTTTTACCTGAAAGACCAGASCCACTTCTCAGCTCAGAGTTTTGCTCTGGAGACACCACAGAGGGAGCCTCTCTCTTGTCATTGAACGGTGTCACCACCTAAACTAGCTGACAAACACCCTGAGATTAGCTGAGAACACCCTGAGCTGGGAATACTCCCAGACAGAACCGTGGAATCACAGAATGGTTTGGGTTGGAAGGGACCTTAAAGCTCATCTCGTTCTACTCCCCTGCCATGGGCAGGGACATCTTCCACTAGACCAGGTTGCTCAGGGCCCTGTCCAACCTTGGACAGTTCCAGGGATGTGTGAGCCACAGCTTCTCACACTGTGAGAAGCATTAAAGGACATGCATGCAAACACTTTAAAGGAACTTCATTCAGCCGTTAAACTTGGATGTATCTGCCTCTTTCTTAGGGGTCACAAATGAGAGCAATTGAGCATAAACCTCTAGGGATTCTGCAGTAGCAAGGCAGCGGTAGGTAAATATTTCAGCTCTCTGTCGAAATTTCTGGTCTGTTTATCACTGCAGTTTCAAAACACTTAGGTGAACCAAAAATAGTTCAGCAGTTCAATAGAGCAAGGCAGGCACTGCATCCACGCTGGACTGGACATGTGTGTGTTAGCTGCATCACCGGCYGTAATAATTCCTTAGGTGTAAGGGCAGTATTCCTGTGTTCTTCCAGTTGACATTTTAGTGTAATTCTACATTAATAAAAGTACAACTGAAACACCAGTGCAGAATCCAGCTCAGTGTAATCCACTGAAGCTGAAGAAACACTGTGAAAGTCCTTTTGATGCTGTGGGTTGGGGCTGGGTCAAACAGACCTGTAAGGGGGTCCAAGGGGTAGCACCCAATCACTGCTGTCCCTGTTACCACGGGCAGTCAGCCCCTGAAACGATGACAAATTGGTTTGGAAATGCTCTGATGCACCTGGATGATTTTAGAAATGTAGAAGCCTGGGGGACTCCCTTTTTGACCAAATTGGGAAATACATTTCTGTAAAAACCAGTCATGTTACTTTTGTTTTGTTTTCATCACTGAGATGTCTTTGGTGACAACGAAAGTGAAGCATGCACAGTCCTGGGAGAGCYAGTATCCCACAGGCAATAACCCAACTTGTCTCTAAGAGCTCAGTCAGTGGCTACACTGCAGAACTGTAGCCAGTTTCTATCCTTTCTTTACTTAAGTCAATCCTCTCATTACCTGTGGGTGGACTTGACCTTGGTTTAGGCCATTTTACACTCTCTTGGACAATCAAATAAACACAGACATGCCATAACCTTAAGAGTTTTCCTCATGGCTGGTTGGGACTAGCAACTAGAGGGGAAAAAGCAAGTAAGTACTAAACCAAATGATAAATTCCATGTCTCAGTCTAAGGAAACATCCATTTCTTACTTCTCACAGATCACCTTGTCCCTCAAGCAAATATATAATTTTCTTTCCTAACAGAGGCATGAGTTACTTTAGACCAGTGCTGGCATTAATACCAGCAGCCCTGGGACTTCTAATACAACATTGGAGGTACAACAGGGTTGTTATCCTAATACTCTGTCTAAATCAAGGAACAGCTCCTAAAATTTAAAGTCAAATATCCTTCTGCCCTGGTGATTCACAGCCAAAGACCCTTTGCTGCACGTTTCAGCAGTAAGAACTTTATGATGAGTAAACAGCATTGTAATATTTAAATTCATTGTCTATTATTTAGCCATAGAAGACCAAAACACTCGAATACAGAGATGGTTTTCTCTCAGAAGCTGCTCTTTTCAAGTGCTGGTTTGAAAGAAATTGACCCCAAAGTAGCATCAAATCCTGGGCTTGCCCTGCCCCACTTATAGAGTCATTTCCAGGTCTACTGCAAAAGTGCAAAACCTTCTCCTTTAGGAGTGTCACACTGGAGGAGGAGAGATCTCTCCTCTCCTTCAGGAGTGACTCCTGAGCATTTAAGAGGATATTTAATGATCCACTGATCCACTTTCCAAGGGATGGCTCAAGGAAGGCAACAGCCACTCAGACCCCAATGAAGTCTCAAGGCAGAGCTGGGTAGTTTCAGCCACAAATTCTTCACATTCATGTTTTCTGCCTCATTCACAGTAGCAACAATTTCAGACACCACCATCCACTCCTCTTTCCCCAGCCCTTAGTGATAATTCATGAAGGGGCTTTGCCCAGTGTTTAAAMAAACACTGCGGAACGGGAGCAGCAGGAGGTCAGCTCTGATATGTGCTCCTTCGGGAGAGCAAGTCAGGAGCTGCCTGGAGAGGCTCTCTCAAATTCACTCAGTCTCTGAGCATAATGAGATGCAGAAGAGAAGAATGGCAGTGCAAGGCCATGGGGGTCCCTACAATCTGTTGTGCTTGGCAGGAAGAGGGGAATGTTCCCTCACTGCCTTTATGGACCTTTCCGTGGGACAAAGCCGATGTCTGGAGCCCTTCAGGAAGGTAATGTTGTCCCTCATTGTTTAACTTCCAGCCTCAGTCCTGAAGTGTGATGGATCTTGAAACACAATTTATCAAGAAGAAGCAGCTTGGGTTGATCATCCTTCTAAATCTCACCTCTCTCTGCTTATTTGGACAAAATTCCAAAATTCTTCCACACAGACGCCTTCACAAAACCGACAGAGCTGAGCTTCTCCTCTGCTCCTGCAGCATCGAGTTCATTATGCGCTGCACTCCCTTGCCAGGCAAACTAACCACCCTGGACACTCTAATCAGACACACGAGGGCTCAGGAGGATGAAAACAGATGTACATAAAATATACGCAATATGCATAATTTCAGCCAGCGTTGAAGCAGGGACTCCTTGCACGGCCCCCTCTCCGCCTGCCTGCAGCTTCTCCATCTCCCCTGTTTGCCAGAGACAACAGGAGGAAACCTGTGTTCAGCTGTTCCCTCTGTGCAGAGATTAATTCATTGACAAGGCTCCTAGGAATGTGCCAGCTCATTAATTACTGTAAGAACGATGTCAGCAAGAAGTAGGCAAGGTGACTGCTGAAAATGGTCTGAGAGAACCATCTATTAGTGCTTGCTACCCTGGCCATTACATGCCAGAATCCAAACCAATAACACCTGGCAGGCCTTTCTTAACTATGAAATATCACAAACTGCACACTTTAGCATAAAGCACTCATGTAGATCAGCACTGGGGGAGCAGACTACAAGGAAATTAGCCCCACAGGCAAGTCAGTCCTGTTCCAGGGATGAAATTATTAAGTTGCTTCCAGTGGAGTCCTAGGAGTATGATGGGTCTCCCAGCAGAGGAAGGTGACATGGAACAATCCCAACAGCTTTGACACACCACCTGAGCTGTGTTTCTATGTCTGTTATTAATAGGGCTGCCTGAAGGTGTCCCATAACAAACCCACCGGGCACAAGGCAGGCAGAGACCAGGCTGCCCAGGCTGAGATCTGAGACCCAACATCCACTTACTCAGGTAAATCCTTGACTCCACCCTGTGTTGCCTACAAAGGCAGAGACGTGGCCACAGCTCATTCCAGATCTCACAGCTGGTAGCTCTGTCTGGTGCCTCCCTCAAAGGGGGAACGGGAACACCAGAAAGTCTCTGATTTGCTATTAAAATTCATCATTCTTCTTGTAAAGCCAACGCTGGGATAATGTGCCGGGGATTAGACCTAGGAAATCCATCAAGGCCAATACTTAGTCACACTCAAGTGCTTTTATGCCACAGTTGCTATGAGGAGCTCTTCAGAAACAGACCTTTAAGAAGCTCGGGAGGGCAGGGGGTCTCCTGACTGCTGTGCAATTGAAGGCAGGGCCCTTCCCCAGACAGAGCCCCTGCATCTGCAGTAAAGGGGCATTTGAATGTCAGGCAGTGGGAAGCAAAGTCTTATCAATGCATCAAAGGTTTTGCTTCCCTTAGCTCAAAGGGAATTAAAGGAATAGAGAGAATAAGCTGGAGAAACTTAATGTTGTTTCACCTTGCACAGAGCTCAGAAGAGCTCTGGAGTATCTGTAAGAACAAAAAGGAAGATCCATGTTACAACTTCTTTCCTTTCATGCTTGTCACGTTGCTGGTGAATTTGTACCCTGAGAGGAAAGGGCTAAGTTAAGAGCTGTGGTGTACCTTGCCATATCCCAAACCATCTACCTGTAACCCCTTCCAATCACCACCCTAAATCAGAGGGGGTCACCTTCCCTCGGGGCCCATAAACAACCCACTTCCTTCTGGTGTTTTTGATAGATTTTCATTTTATTTTTCCTCCTCTTCCTCTTCTTTGGCCAGTCTCTGGTCATAGCACTCAGAAACATTAATTTTATCATCTGATGTAAAAAGGATATGACAGAGCCTTGCTGTAAAATGCCACACACCAAACCATAAGGAATTCCACAAATAACTCTTCAGATGCCCAAAGAGGGGAGGCAGGATATGAATGGCTCCCAAGTGCCTATCCAAGTGCACCAGCACTGCAGGGAGAGAAAGGTGGCTCTGTCTAAGTTTATGAGGGTTCAGGAGGTCGTTGCAGGTGCTGAGCGCAAGGTGTGCCAGCAGGCAGACGGGCCATGCCACCCCTGAGGCCTTTGCCAGGGGTCCTGCAGAGAGCCACTGCCCCTGGGTGACAGCAGCAGCTGTGTCACACACCTGGAGCGAGGGGTTGCCTTCCAGAAATCGGCATTTGCTGATGGAAGGCACGAAACGAGCGACCTGGTGTCCCCTCTGGGATGGTCAGTGAGGAAGGAAATGGGTAAAGGAAATGTGTGACAGAATCCCCTGGCAGTGAGGAGGCAGGATCAGGCTGGTGCTGGTGCAGACCAGGGAGGAAGCAGAGAAGCCTGATGGGCTGGAGGAAGAGGAGGAGGAGGAGTTGCTCTCCGGGAGACACAGGGAGGATCAGGAGATTAAAGAGACGCTTGGTGGGGGTAAGGAAGGTGGACAGGAAGCCAGAAAGCAGGTTGGCAATTCAGATAAAACGGATTAGATGCTGATAAAGGCAGCTGGAAGGGGCTCAGAGAACACAAGATTAAGAAGTGCACAGGGGAGCTGATGAGTGTTGGAGGGAAATGAGAAAGCAGGGTGGTCTGGATCCTGCTGATGGTTTTTAGAGTCAGAGAAGTTTGAGAGAGGGGCTGGCCACAAAGCAGAATAGATGTGCATAGAACCCCAAGGGGCCCAGAGAAAGGCAGGGGACTGCTAGACCTCCTGAATGCCCTCTGGGGTCATCAGGCAGCAAGCTTAGGAACAGCACTGTCTGAAAAGCACAGGATCTCAGCGACACTGCGGGACCCAGCTGCACCCGGGGCTGCCAGGCTCTGGGCACACTCGTGGCTGAAATTCAGTGGGGTACAAACGCTCTGCGAGAGCTCCTTACATTTCAGTCTCTGTTTAGCAACATGGTCCTCGGCCAGCTGGACTTAGATCCCAGCCAGCACAGCAGACAGAGCTAAACGAGACAGCTCCAACCCCTGGGGACACGCCACCACCCTGAGGGGGACTCTGAGTGGCCCTGGTACAAGACTYCCTCCCCAGGGACAGACAAACACTTCGCCAGCCCGGGTGGGCCAGCCCGGGCTGTGACCCCGSTGGGCTGGACATCACACGGCCACGGCCACGGCATCGCTGGTCACACTGGGGGAAAAGGTAATTGAGAGGTCTGAACGGTGCAGTGAGCAGACGACAGAGAAGCAGAAAAAGCGCTGGCTCCATTCCTTGATCTCCTTTCTGGGCTGGGAATCAACTCATGTGCCAGTTTGCTCAGGCAAGAGCAGCCACAGTGCTGCGCCCCTGCTCCTTCCAGGCTGTGTCTCTGCTTGCCTTGCCCTGACATCCTTTGGCGCTTGCTAACAGATCCCTGCCCTGCAGGTCCTGTGAAAGGGCTGGAGCAGACCCTCCCTTAGAGAGACCCTCTCCAGGGCCATCACACAGCAGCGGCTGGGGCTGCCCAATCCACCCCTTATCAGCATCCAGACCGCGTGTGGATGGGAATGTTCCCGCACAGGACAATGCCTCTCGATTGGGCAGTGGATACTTTAACTTGCTTACAAAGGCAAACACCTGCCCAGAAAGCAGTGCGACAGCAGAAACAATCAGCCAAAAGCGGGAGCGCAGACGGTGCTTCAGTCCTCCTAAGGTGCTGAAGAAACACACATTTAACCACAGCTTAACTTCAGCTCTTTGGTGCTATGAGGACCATGGGTTGTCCAGTTTGAGGCACTTTCTCTGCTAACTGCCCAGCCAGGTGTGCAAATAGTTAAATCACTTTATAAAACAGAGTTCATGATTCTCGACCTGCTGAGGAAATCTAAGGAAGAGAATGGCAAAGGCAAGCAGAAACCAAATTTGTAGATCAATTAATAACTCTYCTTATTCTTATCGTAGCATCCCCCATTTTCCAAAGGCCCTGCAGAAATAGTCACATCTGATGGGCCTAGGCCACCACCCAGCCCAGCCGGAGCCTCCAGTGTCCACTGCTCAAACACAAGCACAGAGGTTTATTTTTTCCCTTATTCCTGACAACAAAAGAGGGAAAAGCCGGGAGGAAAGAAGACAAAGGGAAGAAAAGATGAACAAGTAGAACCTACTTCGAGCAATGGGGGTTAATCTGACTCAAAGCCTAAATCCATGTTAGCAGTTAATCCAGTTAGTAAGGCTTTCATTGGGAGCTTTGAGAAATCCTTTAACCTCTTGCTGTAAAGCAGGAGCGGCTTAACAGCTCAATGTTCATGAGAAAAGCCTGTCAATAATGCCGCTAAGCAGGTATTTAGCAGGATTTAAGAAACAAGCATGTGACAAGCCTTCTTTAATGAAGCAATTGGGCTTCTCTCCAGGAACCAAATGGTCACCATTTCCTTTAGTCTTGCCCGTGATCTGCTTTTCAAGATTCAAAAGATGCAGCTCTGGTCCCGTCAACTTGTAAGGTGTTCCCTCCTGGGGAAAGCACAGTAAAAGGCAGATTTTTTTACCGGTTTTTATAAATCTCATGGATTCTTTGTCCTAAGAGAACTACTATGAAGCAGACTGCAGTAGTAAAAACAAAACAAAACAAAACAAAAACCAACCAAACAACAACAACAAAAAAACCCCAAAACAAACAAAAAACCACAACGAACTTCCCTGCGATTTTCTTTTCCCTTCAGAGGTGTCTGTGCTGTTCCAAGTATAAGTTGACAAGGTGGTTTAACATTTAAGGCTTCTTACCCCAGCCTGAGTCTGAGGATCAGCAGTAAACCAAGATTATTTTTACCATTTCTCTGCAAAATCGTTACATATTCAGTCCACCTGCAGAGACTGGCTAAATCTGAGTTAGATGTGCCCAGAAATCTGCTGCCACGRGTAGCCTGGTGCTGCATCCCTGTTCCTGGCAAACGCAGAGTGTGAGCATATCTGGGAGGCACCGACATTCCGACYCTGGTCRTGGAAATACCACCACRGAACCYTYCAGGTASAGTCGCCTTAATTATCTGTGTGAGTTGCTACAAATTCTCTCAAATATGTGAGATCCGAGGTGTTACTACCCACTTTTTAATGTGTGAAGCCCTTTTCAAGCTGCAAAGCCTTCTGGAACCCAGACCTTCGGGACAATAGGGCAGAAATCCCTGCACTGCCATGGTGGGGACCACCAGCAGTCTGGAAGATCCACTGGATAACAAGATTTTCTGCTATGATATCACATCCACYCCATTTCTTCTGGGGAACAGGGCAGTTGTGAGCTACAGGGAAGCAAAGAGAGAAGGGAAGAGAGGGGATGTGTATGTCAAAGGTGTGTCCCACACACACACACACACACAGAATGAGGGACAAAAATCACGGTTTTTCTGAAGGACATAAAATCATGTTTTTTCTCAGCCTTCCCTTCAGACGGGGGTAGCATTTCACCCAGTCCTCTCCGCCTGTTGGATTTCAGACTCAGACACTCCMATTTCCATTCACTTTCACAGCTGGAAGGTCGTTTTGCCTGTTTTCCCCCGTGTGTTCCGAGGAGGAACATTGCATTACCTCAGACGTTCGCTGCGCTCCCCCAGCGCAGGCTGAGAAGCCCAAGCTGCATTAATCCCGTGTTAGTGCCCGCTGGTGCTCGGAGGGCGCCGATCATTGCCACTCTGGCTGCTGCACCAGAGCTGGGAGTGCAAGCAGGGTCCTTCAAAGGGAAACTCTGCAGCTCTCAGTGCCTCAATTCAGTCCTAAAGAGGATTGACAAAGCCAAAGCGCAGGAAAATCCAAGAGAAAATAACTGTTCTCTAAGCCCCCAATCAGAATCTCAACAGTGTGCAGGTTTTTTGTCACTTGAAAGTATTTTAATTTCTGGCTCCTTTAATATYTGACTTTTTCTGCTGATAAGAGCAAAACACTTCTAGACACACACACAGATATCAAACCACTTATAGAAGGATTGTCTTTATGGGTGTCCTACCTAATGAGACCATGATCCTTTGTGAATTACTCTGGYAGGCACAAGGACAGCACAGATACTAATTGACCTATAACATTGCCATGGAAAAAGTCATGGCATGAGTTAATGCACTGACTAGGAGAGTTATTTTTCCTTTCATAAATTATATTTTCCTATAGCTCAATTAGCTATTTTCAACCACTATTCTTTCCCCAGCCCTTATACCGTCTTTTCCAAAACGGAAATGGTCACAAGCCATTTTAAGAAAGAAAAAGTTGACCTTTTAAACAGCAAATGAGTGGTAAAAAAGTGAACTCTCAGTTCAAATTCCAGCTCAGTCCTTGTTGGCCAGGTATATTGATGGAGATGAGAGTTTTTATGCATCATGCAGAGCCATCTCTTCACTGAAAAACATACTTCAAACAGATGCAATGTTAGCAGACACTGGGATAGTGAGCAATTGATTATCCTGTTTACTGCAGAATAACCTGCTGTATCTGGGTTTGATGGTGCTGTGTTTTCACACTCTGGTTTCTTATGAAACCAATACAAAAGACAAAGTGGGTGAGGGTGACATTTGTTAGACCATAGTCACAGCTGAATTGCAGCATCTGGGTGCAGGAGGTAGGGCTCAACTGAGGAATTCAACGCCATAAAAGCAGATGTATTAATCACAAATCAGCTACAGAGAAAAAAACACCAAATCCTCAATTCCAGCTAATTTTCACCTTGATGCAGCCACCTCCAGCCCCCATCTTCCAGAGGGAACCACCACCTGCTTTACATCCTTGCTAGGATTCACTTCCTCCCCAGCAGGGAGACACATTCCTGGCTTTTCCAGCTCAGCTCTCATGCTGAGCCAGCCAGGACGTGCAGAGCAGCCACTCCTGCTCTACCAGCAGCCCCAGCCACTGTCCCAGACCTCCTCCTGCCAAGGAGAGCAGCAGCACCGACCAGACGATCCCGGCATCCTCTCCCAGCACCGCTGTGGACCACACTGCTGGCAAGGCAGGAATCTGTTGGGGAGCTCACCGCGGGTGGGGTGGGTGCTGCTCTCTGCTTTCCCACGCATCCCGCTCTCCTCCTGGCCAGCCCCTCCCTCCTCCTGGCCGCAGCCCAGCGCAGTTTGTGCTCTTTAGTCAGCATCGCCCTGGGGGTTTCCTGCAGCCATCTGCCCGATGCGCCATCTGAGCARCCCTTCTGCTAACCGTGCCTCCCGAGGAGGGAGCCGCATCCCGCCAGGCTCCCGCCGCCCGCCTCCAAATAAATAAATAACGAGGGAGTGAGAAGAGGCGCCGCTCCTTTGTTGTGGTGCAGSCCGGCAAGGTCGGCACTGATGTGCTGCTTGGAAAGAGCCAGAAAAGTGACAGGGTCCGTCCAGCCTTAGAAAGCCATCCCTGCCCGGGCTGTGCAGCGAGTGCTACAGGGAAAGAGCGAGGATGCTCCGAGGTATTATCCCCATGGCAGCACCAGGCTGCAGGAAGGATAAACCGTGGCCACTTGGAAACTGCATGGGATTTGGCAGAATCTCTTCTTAGGGTGGGTTGTGGTGAACCCCAGGATTGTCTTCCCTCAGGCTGGGAGATGCTACTGTTTCAGACCTTCTGTTTCCTATCAACCAAGAATGAAAAGCARCTCTGAAGAGCAGGGAGGGATGGGACACAACAACCAGCTCTTCTTCCTCCCCATTGCCAAGGAGGTGCCAACCAGGAGATGCCCTGGAGAGAGGGACAGCAGAGCAAGGAAAGAGGTAGGCAAGGGAGGAGCAGATGCAGGAAAGCACTAATCTTAGGCATGGCTGAAGAGACCAGACTATGAGGGGACACAGAGCAGAGCCTAAGGCTGATTTGACAGCTCTCCACGTGGGTATCACAGGCCGATGAGATGATGTGGTGATGTTGCTGGGGTCACCCCGTTGTATCAAGTCTGTGTAAACCCAAGCTCAAAACACCAAACAGTTCTAGGATCTCCAGTTGCCTTCAGGCACTGGGAGTACTTGCCTGGAGCTCTTTTTAAAAAACCTGTGCAGACACCTCTGAGAAAGAGGGTTCAGGAGCCAACCCTCTGCTCACGCTCCACAGACAGCACCCCCTCACCCCAACCCCTTTCCACACAAACAGAAACAGCCTGCAGAGCCTCGGGCTGTGACTAATGGCTGAAATGACACTCACTGAAAGGGGGGGATCATTTTGCAGATTAGTCTGGGAAGATCTGCAGGAGACAGGCTCCATCCAGGATGGAAAAGTTTTGCAGCAAAGCTGTGCAAAGGCAGACTGAGTCACAGCCCTCCTACAATAGCACGGTCATGCTACTCAGATCAAGCTCCTTGGGCATTGTTAGCAGACCCTGACCTTCTGTCCTGCTGTCATCTGAGGGCTGACAAGCTCATCAGCCAGGCTGCACGGCAGGGAAATGACAGAGGTGGAATTAATGGGAACCACCTCATTTCGCTGCACAGCCTCCCTGCCCACCCCAGGGCTGCAGCATCGGGGCAGGGACAGCACCTCGCGTGCTCAGCCTCTGCTTGAAGCAATCGGGGCAGATGCAGGTTGGCTGCACCAAGCACAGGAGGGTGGGGGCAGCGAGGGAGGGACTGGGGGAACATCAGGCGATGGCAGGCCGCGGGCAGGGCCGGATGGCACAGAGATTCCCCGCGTCAGGCTTTCGGTCCCAGCAGGTTCAGGTACGGCCGCCCTGACAGATGCAACCATCCGGCTCGGAGGGATTCAAATTAAGGTCAGAAGGGATAAAGCAATGGTGAGGAAATGAATGCATTGTTCCTGGCTCACAGTCATGCCCAGATGCACGTTCCTCATCCTTTATGAGGATAATTAAAATGCATCATTTGTGTGTGTGTGCACACATATGCATACACATACCATTTACTTCTCTGGAAAGGAATACAACCATAGAACTATTTCTTTTTTCACTGCCTCTGTAGCAGCTATCTAGATTTTAAGCTTGGGAAGACAGGAAGGAAAATGGGAAGGGGAAGGGTACCCCTTCTCTCTGTTTAACCCCACCAGRAGGGGAGGGGAAAGCTGTTCACAGCCCTGAGCAGTGTTTGGTGGCACACTCACTGTTCATGCAGTTTTCCATTCGCACAGATCAGAGCATGTAATACCTGTGGTTGGAACTGGGCCCAGGAGGGGCAGGTTTGCTCCCCGGTCTCTGTCATTCAGCAGATTAATTAGGCATTGCTCTCAGCTCTACAATGTAATCACAGCCCAAATCTGCAGCATCAAACTCTGAACCCATCCCAGAGCACAGAGCCAGCTGTGCCCAGTGCCTGTCCAACACCATGAAGGTCCTGCATGCCAGGGCTTGCTTCTCTCCTCCTGCTAGACAACGTGGCTCGAGGCTGTGACAGATTCTCTTTGCATCCCACTGTGCTGTCCATGGTAGCTGGTCGAATTCCACATCTAAAATCTGAGTGCCCAGGAAACATTTCGTTCCCACATTAGTGCCCAGAAGCGCTGCCCAGAGCTGGAGGCAGATGGGCTCAGTGCTGTTAGAGGGAGAGGATGGAACTGCCCACAGCTGACAGGACTGTTTTGGCTCTGTGAGGCCACTGGACACCGACAGGACCCTATTCCTCAGTCCTCCAGCTGAGGCACACAGCCTGTTTGCCTCCACAGCAGGATGTGCCTTCTCCTAAGGTAGGCACACATTTTGTCCAGGATGTGCCTGAAAGCAGAGAAGTGCCTGAGCACTGCTCTGTGCTTAAGGTTTGTAAAAGCTATTTTTGCTGGCCTCTAATACCCCATTAGTGCCTGTCGGTGATACACAAATGCACTGAGGAGAGGGCTGAATACTTTTCACTCATTGCAAATTTGTGACACTTGGGAGTTTGTTTATTCCTGGCTAGAAAATGCTAAGCCCATCAGTTATGTCCTCACTGTTCTCATCATGCCATCTTAATTTACACTGACCTTCCAGCCGGAGCACAGCCCTAAATTGTCACAAACAGTCAGCTCTCCATTACGCGGCTCAGTGGAGTGTGGGGAGAGACATCTGTGTGCACGGGCTCGGAGCTGCTGCCTTACTCAGCACAGGATCCCCGGGYGAAATCAGCCTGGACACCGCTCTGAATCCTGGCTGACTCCCCTGCAGCCCCGGTCTCCGGCTCAGAAACCTTTCCAGAGTGCCAAGGCACGGAGCAGGGGCGGTGCTGCAATTCCCTGCTTTCCTCCGGCATGACCTGCCCCTGCCTCCACCCAGGGCTGGTCAGAGGGCTGCTGCCACCTCCGGCCCGGACACACCCGAGCCTGCGGCTGTCCCCTGAGCTGGCAGTGACACCGAGGCTGCTGCAAAGAACATCTTCATTGCTTTATGTGGACTAGGGCTGGTCCCATCTGTCTCCCTAACAGCCCCTCTACACTGCCTGCCTCTGCATCCTGTCCCCTGGGAACCTGGGTGAGGGACAAGCAAAACTCACCCAGGGTTTAGGAACTCAATGTCTCACTGCTAAATGTTGCAATTATGGATTCTTCATCAGGGACTCGACCGGGATTGCCTGTGAGCTGAGAAACGAAGCTTGGGGACCATCACCGTTCTGGTCTGCTTCAGGATTTGGTCCTCAAGCAAAGTTGTCAGGAATTAGCACAGATGTATTTTAGTTCTGTTTATAAATGTCTTGCAGCTGCAGTGATCAGGAGCTGAGCACAAATAGCAAGTGAGAGAAATCTGTTTGGGCTCTTTTCTGATGTAACTGGCTTTGGATAGAGTCAGACTTGTTTTTCCTTCTTCCAAAGGCTGATGGTGTCTCCATCTGCGAAATCTGTGAAAGCTGGCATGTGGGTGGGAGGGGAAAAGGACCACCCTGACCTTTGAATATCCAAACCAATATCAGACACCAAGACTAACACTGTCTGATGGGGGGATCGGCAGAAGCTGGCCAGAAGCTCTCTTGGAGTTCAAGTGCTCATTAATTCATCAGTATTCACACAGGGTATCTAATCAGGACTAAGACTGTCATGGGGTTAAGATCTTCAGAGACACTCCAAAATAAAGAGCATGGTGATGTTTGTCTTCAGTCTTTCTACTGGTGACCTTCTGCTAAACGTCAGAACTCAGAACTGCCTGCCAAGACCTCGGATATTATCAATAAATCTTGCTACCATGACATATTTATCTCCAGGGATAAACCTCCTGATCAGTTGTACTGCCTCTGCTTCCCCAAGCTTGAATGCCTTCCGCGGGTACAACCCTGTGCCTCAGGCACTGCTGCCCGGGGTGTGCTCCCTCCTCCTCCCCAGTGCAGTGGCAGGAGAAAGGCAAAAGAACAGTAGCCCAAGATGCAAACCTCAAAAGAAGAGGGTATAATCTAGGCTGCCACCACAGCATTAACACGAATAAAGAAGAAAAGGACGTTCCTGCTGGTGCTCTGCACAGCTTCAGCTTCCTTGTCTGGTTTCACTCTTTGCTGCTCCAGCATCTCTGAGTATCTGGGAGCAGGACTTGTCCCAGCAGCCCCTCCCAGCTCCTCSTGCCACCCCGTGCAGTGCTGGTTCCGTGGCCACAGCCGTGTCGCTGAGCCACACACAGCCCCTTCAGCAGGTGGATGCGCTGGCTTCAGCAGTAAAGAGAGTTTGAAGCCATTAAAAAACGGCAAAATGACCCCTCCTGCAGAGCTGCTGCCGTCAGCAAGGCAACACCTCCAGCAAACAAACAGAGAACACGAAAAGGCGCTGGGATTTTTGCCAAGGTGGCCGCAGCTGGGAAATGAGGGGCTTGGGCAGTGCAGGAGGAGGCAAATGCAAAGTAATCCAGGCTGCAAGTCTGAARGGGTTCCTGAAGCAATGTGGGATGCTGGATCCCACCCTTACATCGTGCATGACAAAAGGGGCCGTTGTGGCAGCGCTGTGGAATCAGGACCGGCTGTGGCAGGCAAGCCTGCTAAAGACACGGGGAACTGCTGCTCTGGAGTAATAATCCTGTGCTGAATCCAGAATTTAAATGCCTCAGGGGATTAAGGGCTGTCAAGAGCTGCAATTCATTTCCAGGGCTTTTATTTAGTTGCAGCAGCAATTTTACCTGAGGGTGACAGTAAATTTGAGAATTACAGGGCTAATAATTTAACAGAATTGGCTGCGGTATTTTTTTTAAAGAAACACAAACACACTCACACAYGAACTTGATGAAATGAGTGCTGCACATTACATGCTTGCAGGTTTCATTTGAATGAAAATGATTAATGGGAACACAAAGATAAAACACACCACAGCAATAAAACAAATCAGCTCTGCCTCCTAAAGGACGGAGCAAACCTGCCTCCTGGTTTGGAAGTCATCTCCCAGGACAACATCAGGCATTTGCTTCTGCATCCCCCTCTTGCCTCTCCCAGCTGATAACTGCTGATTCCTGACGTCCTCAGCATATGGAGGGAGAAGAAACTAAACACATTCTTAGCCAGACACACAAGACACGGACAGAAACTGTGATTTGCACCACTGGCTCTTTAATTTCAGAGAACAACTTTTAAAACTAAGAGTTCTTTTACTCAGTACCTCAGTTCAGCTTGGAAGATGCTTTCCCTCAGGAAGAGATGGGGACAGAGCATAGCAACAACGTGCGATTGCCGTCATCAGGAAGGTAAAACAACACAACAATTCCTAGGGAGCTCTTTCCCTATTGCCTGGTCCCAGGAATGAGCAGAGCAAACAGATCTCCCATGCCCTTCCCAAATCGTGCGAGGGACAACACTGCAGAAGTTCCCATCTCTTAGCCCAGCCAAACTGGTGTTTCAGGGAGGGAAATGAATGATCTGGGAGCCTGGCCCCAAGAAAAAAACTGAACTTCCCAGCTGTGAGCCTGTCTTGCAGAAAAACTTTACATGATTTGAAACCACTGATATCTTTTCCCCCTCCCTGCCGTTGTCATTGAGAAATATGTTCTTTTCTGCATTTCTAATCGGGACGGAACAGATGGCGAAGGCTTTGTTTAATGAAATATGTCCAGCCAATTAACCCATGCCATCAGGGATCCGGCAGTGCAAAAGGAATCAGCATCCCACTGCCGTAATGGGATCCTGCTGCCCAGACCTGCACACCTGAGTGAGGACCAGGATGCCACAGGCAGGACTCAGAGGCACAGGCTGGACCTGCTGGGCCTTGCTCAGCTGCCATTCCTGCTTCCCAGTAGTTTTGTTTCTTTTATTTTTTCTCTTTTTTTTCACCTGATTTGCAGTTTCAGAACTGCATCCCAAGATTTTGAACCCCACGCTCAGTCTTGCCTTAACAACACGTGGAAAGGGCAATATCTGTTCTCCCCAGTAATGGCTTAGGGTTCCAGTAGACGGGGAACTGGGTCCCACTGCCAGCTCTGGGACCAAACTTTGGAGAGGGGAAGCCCACCCATGCCTCAGTTTCCCCATCTGTACTGATGAGTATCATTTAGGACTCTGTGAACAGCCCCACATGTGGTTCACTGAGGGTTTGAAAATCAACCAACAACCAACACAGCTTCCCAAAGCAAAACATGGTCTTTCACTTCAGAGCTTGGTCTGAATCAAAGTTTGGCTCCTTGAAAGGAAAGAGATGACATTTTGAAGCACACAAATTGAAACACACATTCATACTGTGAAAAAAAAAMCCCTTTTTTTCTGTCCAATCCCACTAATAGCATACTTACCAGCAGAAACAGAGCCAAAAGATACAAAGGCCTGGAACTCAATCAGGCTGCTCTGGAGTAAGTACTTTTATGCAGGTAAATAGTTTGTTTCTAACCTTGCTCCCAGCTCCCACTAGTGCAGGAGCAGGGGCTGTTCAGGGCTGTGACAGGAATAGTTTCAGCTGAAGAAAATTCATTAAATGCCAACTGGACTAATTTTAGCACTTTAAAACCAAGCCATTTCAGAATTTCATTCTCAAATGGTGAATTGGTGCATTTACCAAAATTAATTACTTTGGTGTTTTGGAGTTTTAGTTGGTTAGGGTTTTTTTTTAAATAAGTGAGGAAAGCAAAAAGCCCCCGAACCTTTGGGGGTTTTCCTTTCCCTTTCCCTTTCTCCTTCCTCTCCTTTTTCCCCTTTCCCCTTTCTTTCCTTTTCTCTTCCTCTTCCTTTTCTGACATAACACAACCCCCTGAGGTGCCAGTTAATCCCAGAGGGAGCACCTGACCTGTCCTCTGACATCCCATAACCCCGGAGAGCCCAGACCCCTCAGCAGAGCAGTCCTGGGCTTTAGCACCCATCCGCAGCCCTGCTGGGGTGGGACAGCAGCTCCCGCAGCTCCCAACAGCACCTGGCACCCCTAAGGGTCCCCAAAACACATCCTTCAAACATTCCCATTTGTCTTGTGCTATTATCAAGCTGGATGGTCTCCCTTCTCTTTTTACCCGTTACAAGGGAGGTGGATGCCAACTTTTGACTTCCTTTGGGCAGTTTTATGGGCTTATCTGCCTCCCAGCTGTTGTTGCTGCCCCTCAAATCCCTCTCCTCTCTCTGGTGGCACCACAGACATATTTTCTGGCATTTGTGACTGTTCCCACACTGTCTCGAGCCGAGCTAAACTGTTTCCAAGTGCAAAGCAGCATGACTGAAACTCCTGCTAGACTTTCATAACGAATATGAAGTTGCCAGACAGCAGAAATTCCTAACTTGACTTCGTTCTCCAAATCCATTTATCAATGCTAATCAGCCAAGACCAGACAAGTCTTCCCATTTTGACTAGAATTGCCTTTTTTTTAATGACAACAAAACAATTCTTACAAAAATAACAGTATATCATCGTGTGAAACTCAGTATTTCACTAACACAATGTTTTAGCTCATGACTCAGACAAGATATCAGCTCCAAAAACGACCTGCTTGACTCATCTCTGGTAATGGCAGAAGATTCAGAGACGTATCCGAGATCCTGCTGTGAAACAATCAGGCCTGGGAGCCGTCCTGGGTCTGAACTCTCCTTGGGATTTGAAGACACTCTGATCTAGCTCCAAAGCTGCTGGTTTGGAGGATGCAGCTTATTGCCTCGGACGTTCCAGCAGCTGAATCAAATCATTTGATGGTTTTGTAACGTGCTCAGCTGGGATGCCCCMGGTTGACTGTGCTAACACAACTGCTGCCTGGACTACTGCAGCTGGCTGGCAGGTAAAATGATAATGACTAGAGGTAAAATGATAATTTTGCAGCATTGAAATGAAGGTATGCTATGTAAATGCAATAAAAAATTGAAGCCTTCCCAAAACACCAGATTTTAGGATAAGAGCTCTGCATCCACTTGCCCATATCAAGGCTGACGGGCAGGTAGAGAGGCCTCTTTGCCCAGAGTGCTGGTCTTGGCCAGAGCAAGGGAGCTGCATTTGTATCCCCTCCACAGCAGCTCCGAGTGAGAGGTGGTTTCTGACAGCTTGACCACCTCTCACTCTCACAAGTTGGCTCCCTGGTCATTGGCAGAGTCCTCAGGCAGATCCAGCTGCCCAGACTGAGCTGGCTCATGCTTTGAAACGTGGCAGGCAGCCAGAGCAGCACAGAGACCTGCTGGCTTTTCCCTGTGCAATCCCTTAACAAGGAATCCTGATGTTCCTGGGCACAGCTTTCTCTCCCTGGGTACCTCACACCATCCAGCAGCTGCTTGGATTATCTCTGAGTCTCCCCTCAGCACAGAAACAACCAAACAACCAACCTTTTTTCTTTCTTTCTCTCTCTCTAGGGAAGAGCATATAAAAAAAATGTTGTTAAACAAGAATTTCCATGGACCAAAGAGACAACTCCAGGTCACTCCAACCAGATGAATTCTGCCCTTGCTATTTTAACATCTGGCCCTACTGGGACTGTGTTTTTGCTTAAGGCATCCAAGCAAGACACATGCACCAGCTTCCATGGGGAATGAGCCTTCTTGAGGGTGCCAATGCCTTTGGCTGTTAGGGATGGACAGRAGGCAATTTCTATTTTTTTTTTGTGGCCATTCTGTTTGCTTTGCCTGTGAGTCCAGGCAATTTTCAGATGGTACTTTCTGCCTCAATATATATCACTTCCCCTTCTCTTCATACGCCTGAGTCTTACCAAAGCCRTGTGTGTGATTGCTCCCTAATCCCCTTGAGACACAACAAATGGATTAGGACAAGCAGTTTAACCCAGAGCTCTTTGCTATCCATCCTTCCCCGGGAGTGGGGTGGGCAGGGGGCAAGCACAGTTCACCACCACAAGCTGCTGAAGGTTTAACTGGGACAGGGACCAGTTCAGCCAGCTGAGAAAGACCCAGACCTGTGGTCAGCAAGATCCCCACCATTTTCCCAGCTCTGAATTCTGGTCCAGGATAGAGTTTAGGAAAAAATAAGCATCAAAGACCAATAATTTCAGCATCAGAATGGTGCATTCAGCTTGCCACAGAACGTCCGCAGTATGAAAACACAATTAAGTAGTTGCACATCGACAGACTTTCCTAATTGCTGCAAGGAGCAATTCAATTATGTTTTCAACACTGAAATGAGTCATTACCAGTCTATAGGGGAAAATTGTGTTTGTGGGGTCATGGTTTTTTATAGCATGTGCTATCTTCTTCCCAAAAGTTAGCTCTTTTACTGCTGACAATATTAATTTTGGATGGATTGTTCCCTTTAGCAACCAAATTGAGACTATTCCAGTTATAGGATAAATTGTCCACTGTAGATCAGAAAAGCCCAAAGCCATAACACCCGGAGTTATGAAAACAGAAACTTAAGGTCCCTTTTGTTTTGTGAAATTCAACTGCTTCATAATCAAGTTATAAATAATCACACTGCTACTCTGACTTCATTGTAACTCTAGTCTGTATAGAACCCTAAACACTATTGGGCTGGTACCAGTTCAGACCCGTGATAGATGGTTTTCAGTAAAGGAAGAAATAATTCCTGCAATGAAAGCAGCCGGAATGAAAGGTGGCAAAGTTGTTTTGAAGATATTCTGAATTACAGATGCTGGGAGATTTAAAATATACAGAGTATCCTAAGAATTGAAGCAAGTTAGTGAATCCTTAAAAGAAAGTTGGGTCAGGCTAGGTCTGCTATTTGGGTGACACAGGATGGTTAAGAGCTACACTTGAACCTTACTAAGAGATTTTGTTTTCTATTATTCCTACAGCAATTTAAAGCAAGATGATTGCAGAGCAGAGAGATTCAGCAGCACTGAGAAAGCCCTGTTTTGAGAGCTCTGGGTTAAACAGCACTGATTTAGATGTTCATGCCTGCACAGTAGTTCAGCAAAGATAACAGGTTGCAGTAGCCACTTGGTAATTGACCTCTAGTGATTTAAAACCTTAATTTGCTTTCATGCTTTCTGATTTAAAGTAGCGTGTGCATTTGGGCATAACTGCCTTAAGAGATCTAAGCAATATTTTAGCCTGGATTCCTCAGGAAACAAGGCTTAACAGAGCATATAAGCTATCCTTCCTAATAACTCCTAAATGCATCGGCCATTTTCAGCCAAATTTGTTGCAGGGTTCCCAGCTGYAATGCTTGTAACATTCTCACAGGTTTCGTGAAGAGCCAGAGCCAAACTAAGCTCTTGCTTATTCTGTGAGGAGCTCTTGGTCCAACACTGTGGGTGACTTGGTCACAAGAGCTTCTGTCTCTTCTGTGGTGAGCACATCCCACGGGACACGAGGCCAGAAAAGGACAGCTGGGCTACTGTGGGGCTGGGTCCCATGTGCAAAAATGAAACCATACAAGTCCAGGYTATACTGGACCCGCTGCTTGCTGAATGTCCTGTTTACAAATAACTGTGTTATAGCCATGATTTCATGATATTCYCTTTACACAGGAATGAAATGCCATTCTCTGGCAGAGAGCAGCAAAGGGTGAAGCAGATCTTCCTCATGCTCACCAGGTAGTGCAAGAAGCACCACACAGTGCAGAGGCCTGAGAGGCACCTTCAGGCAGGAAACGAAGCTCCCTGGGTGATTTGTGGGCTCTGAAGAGCAAAGCTGTCACTGAGCCRCAATGAATCTTTCTCAGTCTGCACCTTTGCTGAGCTGATTTATTGAAGGTGTCAATAACAGAAGTGGGCTGGGGACTGGCTGTAAAGCTCAAAACCTGAATTTCCTGTGTGTTCACACTCCCCTCTGCCTTCAGCACTTTGTTTCATCTTCAGCTGAGTGTGGGTTTGGGGTGGCTTTCAGGGGCAAAGGGCTGCTGGAAGCCAGCCCCACTGCTTCATCTGCACGGGGTAAATCAGAGGATGCTCATTTTCACAGACTGCACAATTAATGGTTGGGTTAAATTAGCAGGAGTTAAAAGGCAGCTTGGTCAAGCAGGCAGGGAAGAGCTGGAGTCACAACACCCAGTTTCCTGCTGCCCATTAAATAATTACACGCCCCTTTGGGCCACAGCTTCCTCACTTTGCAACAAGGGTCAGTCCCAGTGTACTCTGGTCACAGGACAGTAGCCATTTCAGGAAAGGGGAGCTGCACTGTCATTATTTCTAATCCTAAAGTAAAATTCAAGTGCCGGCCAAAATCTCATTACATTAGGAAAGAAAATTCTATGGACTTCAGCAAAATATAATGTACCCCTCCTTACGCTGGCTGCAAGATGCCTGTCACAACATCATGGAGAGGGATTACAAGAAATACCGAAAATCTATGGTTTCCAGCTAAATTTTCAAAGCCAGGCTGTGTTATCCCCAACAATGAGAGGCTGTGAAGCCTGTGCCTGTCCCACCAGAGCCACAGTGCGTGGTGACATGATCCCACCAAGACCTGCAGGGCTCATCGTCTGGGCAGGGAGCCCAGGGCCACAGAGGGAAGCGCTCATAGTTAAAAAGATGTCTGGAGCTTGCAGAAATAGATATTTTCCCAGGAATAAAACATGACTTGGAATAAATGTTTTATTCCATTGCACATAATGAATGGCAGTGAATGTGATTTGGGGACCTGTCAAGAGAGGGGAGCACAGACATAGTACATGCACTGCAGACAGTATTAGAAAGGTTGTTTAACTGAAACACAGGGAATTGAGATCACTGATAATTTTAATCCCCTTTCCTCTGGGATTTTTTTTTTTCCTTGTTATGATCGCCTTCCTATGTGGCTGAAAAAACAGGGCCATCAAAATGTTTATTGGAAACTCTTGCAGGAACCAATCCATATGCAATTGCATGGAAGGTAAAGAGGCATTCACCACTTTCCAGCACATTTAGCATCAAGCTCAGCTTGCAGCCAGGCAAACAACACTATCTGCTTCCAGAAAAAGTAGTGGAAAGGAGTCACTAGGAAATAAATAAAGGACAGCGCTCCAACCCAACAGCTGCTTGAACTGCTCTGATCTGTGGCAACACCACTTTGCAGAGGAGCTTTTCATCAATCTCCGTGTATGGCTTAATAGAGGCTGTCAGGAATATGGAAAACTGTCACTCTTGTGTGCCTCAGAGCAGCTCTCAGCCCTTTGCTCACCAGACAACACAGTGCACAGCTTGTACCAGCATGGGGGGATGAGGCCAGCGTCTGCTGCAGCATCTCCTTTCTGGCTGCTACAGCCATTTTAAAGAGGAGATTTGCTCCAGCTCTTATTAATTGCTTTAACAGGCAAAGAGCATCCATGTTGGGAGATCGGTGTGCTCCTCCAGAAGGATCATGTTCCCCTTGGCCAGCTCAATCTCCCTCGATGAGGCTCGAAGGGTCTAATGTGAGGGATGTAGTGTGTGGTTTCACATGGTTAATTAAACCTACAAAGAGGCTTGGCCCAGCAGAGCAACGTCGTGGTGCTAATAAAAGAGCAGAATGGCAACAGGGCATCATCTCCAGCTAATTGTTTCATCAACTTGGAGAGCAACAACCGCTTGCTAAATAAGGCTCTTCTTTTCTGCTTTGCAATTGTGCTCTCCCGGCTGCCAAGAAAAGCTCTGACATTAAAGGCTTCTCAGGGCCTCTAGAAGTGTTGCCTTTGGTTTTAGTCCAGAAAGGCAAAAAGCAAAACCAAGGGCTGCAAATCAGAAGAAGAGGTGAAAGCTCAAAGGAGATTTGCCCTCCTCCCACCCGCCTAACCAGTAAGCCTCGGGTAGAAGGAAAAGAATTAATGAAACTTGTTTGATGCACTTGCCTCAGAAAATGTTAATGCTCAGCTAAGGAAAAGACATTTGAGAGTTTCCTCAAATAAGTTTATGTTTTCAGTTGCTTTTGGAAAAGCAATCAAGTTTTCATGTTTTCACCAAAATATTGAAAGTGCTTGAATCTTTCCTGTTACAAACCAGGAAACTGAAGCTGTTAATCCACTCCTATAATAAGATTGCAGAAGAAATAAAGGGCTATTTAGAACTAGTTATTGCTCTTCATAATGAACTGAACTGGCAAAGATTCTTCTATTTTTTCCTGTTCCTGAGTTATCCAGGAATCAAACATGGTGCAAGGAGCTATTAGTTAAAGTACGAGCTCATGCATGTTGATTTCCCTTGTCTCAGGCTCAGCTCATTTGCAATTTAAAGCATCAACAGTAAAATATTTCTGCACTTAAAGCTTTATCTTTTCACCAGTAAAGCTTCTTCCTGAACGCATCTCCCTTCTGTTCTGGCATGCTCATTTTCGAGCTGTCTTTAAACTTTGTGTCTTAATTTCTCCTTCCTTCTTCCCAAGCAGGTGACCAGAGGGTGAGCCAGGCCAAATGTCGCTGGGTGCCAAACTTGGCATCAGCATTATCGCTCTGTTATCAACAGCAGAGGTTCACTAGGTTATGCACATGGCTCCAAATCCGTAATTTCAAATTTCTGGAGCAAGTCAGTCAATAAAGTTCACTTAAGGATCAAGGTCTCCTTGCAGACACAAGAGGGAATGAGTAGGCATTTCTCACTCTTGCAAAAAAGAAGGGAAGAGACTGTGGGGAGAGGGACCAGGGCTACCTCTGAGCTGACCATTCTGATTTAGCAGAAGCCCAGGGGACACTGGTAAGAACAGATTTCCCCAAGTGGTGAACACACTCTGCAGGGTGTGATTAGTGCCTGTGTGCCAAGCCAAACCTACCTGCCAGATCAACCGTGGGCATGGGACAAGCCAGTCATGATAGGGAATTCCCCTGCTTCCTCTTGTGATTGACAAGAAAAGCAATAAGAAGATGGGAGCTGAAGAGCTGTGTGCAGTAACCTTTCCCTTTGTCAGAAATGTCAAAGCAATTCCTAACAGCTCACTTTAAAATGCATTTTCCATCCTCTTTTTGACATCTTTCCGACCTCCCCAACATTGCCAGAAGATACAAATTCACCCTGACAGCCAGGAGAGGAAGGGAAAACAAGAAAGGAAATAAAATAAAATAAAAACAAATCTCTGAACCCTTTCTAACCATCATAGAGGACAAGAGTTAGTATAATGCGCTGACTGACAAATCAAGCTTGAACCACCTTCTCCCCACAAAAAAACAGCACGAATAAGGCAGGAACCAGGTTACTTAYCCTATCAGGACCCAATGATTATTATCTTATTTCCCTGATAAACACTGATAGCACTTTGTAATACAGCTATAACAGGTTCTTCTCTTTTTTTTATTTTTAATTGCTTTTCTCCTCTCACAAGCTCTCTCCATTCCTTTTCTCTGTCATGTTGACTTACAGAACCTGACATCTTTGCACCAGGAAAGCTGTGCAGTTCTATTAATTGCTGCTGAATGAAGATGCATATCACAAAAACAAAACAACCACCAAAATCCAGACCAAAACAAAACCAAGAAACAAGAATCCACAATAAAGACGAAAAGAAGAGGTTTACTGACAAAACTCTCACATTTGCATTTTGTGCCTTTATGGGTAGACTTCCTCATACTAAAGTTACGTCTCTAAATAATTAGATCTCTGGTTTCATTAGCCATCCAGGCTTCTCTTATCCTCAGTGAGCAGAGAAAGAGGAAGTCAGGAGAATGATTCACCATACCTTCCTTAGAAAGCTATTTTGGGATTGACTACATCATTCTTTGGAGATTGGACAATTAGTACAGAGTGGATATCCAACTTCTACACAGCTACAGGGTGAGATGTACGACTGCCATGGCCCGAGGAAGGAGAGGTGCAAACACTAAAAGCTGGTAATAGACCCCAGTGACAATCAGTTGTTTTAAAACCCCCGGGAAGGAGCAGACTCAGGGAGGGAAAACATTTGCTCAAGGTCACAGAGAAGGTCACCAGAACCGCTCATGTCTCCTGAGTGCACTTCAATGTGCTGAATAAAACATTAATTTATCATGCAAGGAATAAGGCTGAGGAAATGAAAGTTCAAATGCCACATGCAAAAAAACAAAAATCAGAAGAAAAATCATGACCTTCCATCGCATATGTTTAACTAGAGTTTCATTTACATGAGCAGAAGCACACCAGTTCCCTCAAGCTTCTGAGGAAATTAGTAGCAGGGAAACACAATTCTGTGCATTTTCAGTAGCCGCCTGCATTGACCAAAACCCAAAGCACAGGAATGGTATCGACGACTGCATCACCTCRCCAAACTGAACCAAAAGTGAATCCACTGCAGGCTAACTAGAACTGGGGCAAAAACTGGAGGCAACAGGACTTTGCCCTGCACAACATTAATGCTGTCACTGGACTAAATGATGGGAAATACCTTGAAAAAATACTGCAGACAAGAGTTAGACACCCAGCTGGGGGTGTCCAGTGATGTGGGACTTCCATATGTGAAGGCAATAGTGACCAAAAAGTGGGAAACAAGCTTTACCTCTCCCATGTTCAACCCAGCCACAGCCAACAGGAGACCACAGGAACCTAAGGGACCTTCTAAGGATCTCTGGGTAAAGGAAAGTCATAAAATATTTGGAGTGACTACAGTATGAAAAACAAATGGCCCTGACCATGGACTTGCACATAAAATGCCAACTGCAGCGTGCCCAAGATAGCAGTCAGTGTTGAAAAATGCCTCTTGTAATGTCAGTGTCAAAAAGCCCACACAGGACTGAAGGATGATTTTTATCCTGAGAGCACCACATCCCTTTGGACTGTTCTTTCAGCTGTAGACRCTTTCTTAGAACAAGAAGTGCCCGCTGAACCAGTGCTTCCCCTCCTCCTCCTCCAAACACTTCATAACCGCAAACCTCAGCTGCTCTCACTCGTTTCCTGTGTTTACCCAACAGATCATGGCAAAAAGGGAGACGAGGAAGGAGTTTATAACAGGAAAATAATCAATACTGACATGCCATTGCTGTCTGCAAGGCAATCATTAGTGGCTCAGGAGAGACCTCAGTGGCTTCTGTTTGCTCGGCGTGTGATTGCCTCCCGTGGAGAGAGGAGCTGCTCTGAAAGACTTCAGCAGGTGCCTTTTCCTCCTCCAGCCCAGGGAATTCGGTGCAAGTCAGGCAGCTAAATTACACCTCTGGGTTATTATCAGCAGTATTAATTACTGTGTTCTCCCTAATTATCCTCTCTTAACACACTCAGTTGGTTTGCGGGAACAATGCAAGGTTGGCAAACAGTGGCATTTAAAATTGATTGSGCCAGAGGCTCAACTGATGTAGCACAGCACAGCAGGTTTACAGCAAGATCAGTCCAGTGGTGGAGTTTATCCACTGTTTTATGAGGGTGGGAGCTGAGCTGCAGCAGGCTGACATGCCCTGGCCAGCTGGCAGGAATGGAGACATGGGGTTTGGGGTCAGTTGTCCCCTGGTTTTACATCATGACCCCGTGCAAAGTGCTGTTCCCTACCACGGTTCTAAAGCGACTTTCTGACCTGCATTAAAATAAACWACACAACATCATCATCCAGAGTCAGGACATTCCTTTTGTCCCCTGTTTCACCCTGCATGAACTGCAGGTAGGCTTGGGAAACCCGGGAAGGCTCTGCTGTGTTTTGCCTGTTCGTGCTGTTCTTCAAATAACCATTCCTGAGTGACTTGCACTCTGATCACTGACACGGAAAGTCACATTTGCAGCATAAGACAACTCAGTTGTGTACTTCTGCACTTCCCTACCTTTGTTTTTCAAATGCCTTGCTCTCCCCAGGCTGCCTCCTGCTTCTTGGATGAGGATTGWTGTCTGGGGAACACAACTCACCTCACCAGGTTCAACCCATCTCAAATGTGGTTGAAAAGGAGAAGGCTCAGTGGCCTGACAGCCTGACATTGGAGCCTTGACAGATTTGCTGCCTTGGGGGATGACAAACCTGCCCCATCAAAATGTACACATGCCCCCATGAAAYAGATCTGTTCCTGAAAGAGCACTAGCATACAGAGAAAGTGTAGGGAAAAGAAAATCCTGCCATCTGAAGTTCATYTTCTTGGGCTGTGATCTTTCAGCATGATCCTATAATGCACAGCTGTCCATAACCTCAAACCAGCACCTCTGGCTAGGGATCATTTTSCTCTGTGTCCCTCAAAATGTGTTTTTGTTTTGTTCTCACTCGATAYCTATGAAAATCCTGTCTAACTGGTYTTCTGTCCTGCATGACATAAAATACAACAGCATTTGCAGAGATGGACTTTGAAAATGTCACCCCATTTTCTCCCAAGAGCCAGCCAAAGCTCCATTATTCTCCTCTTGCCAGCTGTGGGGTCTGAAATACTTTCTGCGACTCTCACCAGACTCCTGTGCTCATCTGCCTCCAGAGTTCAGAGTTTAAATGAAGCACTCAGAAAATATAGATCCAAACACCCAAGATATATTTGCCAGTGTATAGAGAAGCARTAGAAATCCCATTTTAACAAACAGTCCTCTAGCTCAGAGAGTGAAATCCAGCGTGGTGAAGGTCAATTCTAACTCTGTGTGTGTCGTTTAAGTCATTCTTAGTCCTGTAGCTGTCACAGAGGCCACGCACTTTTGGAAATGTTTATCCTGAGAGAAGATCCTGTGTTTTTCAAGAACAAACAGTAGCTGCTGCATTTTTAACGCATTCCCTACAACACGACCATAACCAGGGCAAGACGAGTGACACCTTGCTCTAGGCACTCACTGAGTGGACATGAAATAAGGTAAATCTGCCCATTTCTTGGCTAATTCRTGCTCCTGCAGGAATCCAAGGATATCTGCAGATCCACAGCACTGGAGGAGGAGGAACAGAGATGTSTAGGTTGAGAGATAAACCCAGAAGGATGAGACAGTGCCTTAACTCAAATATCAAACTCTCTCTGCCTTCCACTGCAGTCTGACCGATTTCTTCTGTTACCATCTTCAGCATGAGCTGGTGATGCCAGAGGCAGAACTGTGCTCCTTTCTGGAGGATATCGAGGGCTTTTCCTTCAGTTTGATTACAAGAATACAGCTCCAACCATGACACATCTGGAGGCACTCAGGAGAAAACTGAGAGCACCACGCCCATGAGAAGGAGTCAAGGTGCAATCAGAGGAGATGTATTACAGTACCAAAGAAGCCATCTCAACAGGAATTCATTAACATCAAAATGAAATCTGCCCAACAATGCTTCAAAAAAAGAAACTGGGATTGATATAAACCCGTTCTCTCTTAGTCAGCAAACCTCCATCCTTGCAAACCCCTTCCATGGCTATGAGCTCTCTCTCAGAAAGCAGCACTGTCTTGTTCCACCAGCAGTTTTGCATCCTAAAGGTGACCTTCTCCACRATGCTGCAGAATGTTCAGGGTGTAAAAACGTGGTACACAGCTTGGGCACTGACTGCCACTTGCACTCAGCCATTTCAGGTGGTCCCACAGCCCTTTTCAGTCAAAGGCAATCTTTCCAGCAAGTTTTGGACCAATCCTGGCATAAATTAGAGCKCCAAGAGCCTCCTTAGTTTGGCATTTTTTGTGGGGGAGAGTGTGCAGGACAGTGTTTGTGCTGATGAATTGCTTGGCATCGTGGCAGCAAGGTGCAGGAGATCCAAAACCCTGCTGCTGTTAATATCCGTGAGTCACCGCTGCTGCCTGTGCCAAACATGCTTCCAAAGCGAGCTGCAGTTTGCCCTTGGTTGTCCAACTGGGCAAAGGCAAGCCTGAAAAACTTTGGGTTTTCTCAGCGATTCAGGATATCGACATAGCAGAGATCTCTGTCTCGATCTGCTTGCTGGCAAACATCAAACAAAGGCGACTGTTGTACGTTTGCGTTTTATTAATAGTTTACAGCTCGAATTTTTTCTTCTCTTTTGTTCCTGCTGATCCCACAGAAAGGTATAAAAATATATATATATATAGATGTCTGCCAAAGAGATTTCTTGGAGGAAAGCAGAAAAGTGTGAATAATGGGTTCTGAAGTATGGATAATTAGCAGATCAAATAACCCCAAGGACTGGGGAATTTTTTCATTCTCTGCAGATATTCACCATTTTTATTTTTCTACATAAATTATAGGTACTCTCCAGGTACACTTTTTGTTCTAGTTCATGCAATAAAAATAGAGGTGTCTACTGTGAGGGAGGGGGGGTTATTTTTTTATTTTAAATGCTTCTGACAGTGAGAAAATGACAGCTCTGGCTGCAGATAGGAGTCATATGGGCAGCTGCTGTACTTTTGACCATAGCACCTCTACCCTGCTCTCTTTCCACTCCTACAAAAGGCTGTTCTTCCATTTAGTTCAGCAACGCCAAGCTAAAGAAGTTTGCCAATGTCAGCAGGATGGGCAGTGGGCAGCAGGTACACAGCCAAAATTGTGCACCCATTTGTCTCTGCCTGCAACTCTCCCTTAGGTTTCCCAGTCATATTCCAGTGGTTTTCCCCTAAATACTGCCTTACTTCTCATCTACTTGCTCCAGTTCTTAATATATCCCTAAATATAGAATATACAAATCTCCAGATTCATAAAATCAAAGCAATTTATTTCTMATCCGAAGCAGGGTAAGGCCAGAACATAGAGAAGGGTCACCATCTGATGCATGCCCTGAAAGCAGCTTTGCCCATACATTTTTGGAAATAAATGAATGGATGAAAGAATGGCTGCCTCACTGAGGTGTTCAGCTGCTGATTTGTGTAAATGTCAGGGACTGATCTTTAAAAAATGGGTAGGGCTCTGTTGCAACTTAGGGGTTCACAAGAGCAGGTTTTTCTCAGCAATTCTCTAATCAAAAAATACAGGGCTAAACTCTGTATTCTACTAAAGCCACAAGAAAAGTGATGCAAATCTTACTTATAAATAAACCTGATAAAATGYTTCAAAGCTTGAGCTCTCAAATCTGGTTTTTTCCCTAATGAAATACTGTCATCTGAGAGGCAGAATAAAAGTCTTCCCTTAGAGACAGTAATTTAATAGCGGGGACATTAATTAATTTCATCTCCACATCAATGCTCTGTTTTATTTAAACTCCCATCCTGCAGCCACTGGGGTGCTTGAGCATCTGCAAAGCCTGCAAGAGCCCTGGCCTGGGGCCAAGGGGAGGTTTGGTGTAGGTGGCAGATGGCAGACTAATGGAGACATGACAGAGCCAGCCCTGAGCCAGTCAGCCCCAGTGGCAGGAGTGGTTCACCAAGAGTAATCCAGCCCAGGAATAGCAGGATGAGCTACAACCGTTCACACTCAGCCCAGGCAAAGGGATGACCACGGGCCTTGGGTAGCCATAAYGAAATAATGCCTGTTAAATAGACTGGAGCTATCCAGATGCCCTAAACTCATCTGTTCTTCATCTTTGTTGATCAAGGTTTGCCACAGGCATTCACCATGGACCCAGAATGGCACTGAGGACCTGRCACAGGTTGTCCAGAGAAGCTGTGGATGCCCCATCCTTGGAAGTGTTCAAGGCTGGGTTGGATGGGGCTTGGAGAAACCTGGTCAAGTGAAAGGTGTCCCTTCCATGGGCAGGGGATTGGAACTAGATGAGCGTTAAGGGCCAGTCCAAACYCAGGTGTACTATGATTCTAAAGTGCTTTATATGTGTGAGTGATGGCAATTTAATCTCCTCACTGGACTACAAGGATAAATTCAATAAATGCACCCAACAGACASAGCACATCAAAACCAAATACCCAGAATGACAAAAGCAAGGTTTGACGTGACCTGGAGAGCTTGCTAAATCCTCAGCTACAGCCTGCTGAGACCTGAAAAATATAATTCAATGCCAAGGAAGGAGGTCGTGAAGCACTGTCAGGAAGATGTCTCCATCAGTAGCCCCATTGAAAATCAAATTGATCTTTCCTCACCCCATGCAATTAACCTATGTAAATACGTGCTAATGACCACTTCACTCATAATCCCCTTCATTCACTCATGAAGCCACATGAAGACACAAGCAAGCACTGTTGATGGCAAAGCCTGTATCTCATCTGAACTTCATGTGCAGGGAGATCTGACCAGGTTTCTGATTCTTGGACTTATATTCCTTCTAGGACACATGAATGGTAAAGAAAAGAGAAGAAAGTTAAGCTTTGCACTTTTTTCTGCAGAAGAGGAATGGTAYTGGGTTCAGCAGAGCCCCATTGAAGCTTAATTTCTCAAAGAAATACGATTTASGTTCCCAGTTGCCTTCAAGATCTCAAAACCCTCTTGAATTCCAGYGTCAGGTGTGGAGTAGTCCCCTGCCTCTGCCTGTTACTAATCAGAATGATTGCAACAGTAGCAGCCTCACAACGATAATTACAGCTATTGCGGTGGATGCTCACACTCCTGATAACGGCTGGGTGCAGACTCAGCAAGGCAAACCCCGCTCCCCGAGCCCTTCGCCATCAGAAAGCAAACTTCAACACTTCAGTGCACAGACACAGATGGAAAACAACTTCTGGAGGACGGAAACATCCAGAGGATGTCTGCGGAGCCCTGCAGCCCTCCGTCCCTCCCGACACATCCCAGCACGGCCCCGTGCCCCAGCCCCACGCGCTGCAGCAGCTTTATGCTCTGTCAATAATTCTCCCCAGCAGCTCAGCGAGCCTGGCAAAGCCCAAGGCTGCAGCCAGCAGTTTTATGAGAGCAATAAGCCGAGTTTATTTCCACGCCACAGCCATAAACATTCCCAGGATCCCAGCCACGTACACAGGGCACCTGAGACACCAGCAGCTGTCTCCAGCTCCGCTTGACCCCCCGAAAAAGGAGGCACGAAAATGCTATCCCAGCGGGCATTAATGCAGGTTAATTAAACCTAAACTGCTCAGCAGGGGCACAGAGGATTGAGAAGCAGTGCTTCTGCAGGCTGCCCGGTGCTCCAGTCCCACCGTGGCATCGTCATTAATGGTTTTCACACAAGCCTCAGGGCTCATTTGCTTGACAAGAGCAAAGCAGTAATTTTACTGTTGAACACTTGCAAAAATGATGCCCTGACTGTTATCAAAAGTGACAGGCAAGTTATGTGAGCAGTTAAGTGAAGGTTACTTTTTAGGGCCGAACCTCTGAATAGATCAGACGTCAATTAGTTCATGCATGGAAGGAGAAAGGGAAAGAAAACAAAGAGGAAAAGGAGGAAGGGAGAATACAGAAGAAGGGAATAGAAAYGGCAGTAAAGAGATGGAATTGATTTGTTTCCCTGAATCAGGGCTCTGAGGGATAGAAGGGGGAGAGCTGCCTGCATTCCCCAGGGAGCTCTGACCATGCCAGGCAGTTTGGGCAGTGCAGCTGGACAGCAGGGAGAGGCTGAGCTTCCAGCACACCCAGGAGGAGCAGCCTTCGACCAGCACCTCCCACGAGGTTTGGGAGCTTTGGGTTTCCTCTGCATTCCTCAAGCAAAAACCTCACGACAAAACTTTCAAGGTCCAACAACTCGCTTCTTTTATGCTGTGGACACTTGAAGAGCAACAAAATCATCCACGGAGTGGATGTACCTGGGCACCATTCCAGTTCCATATTTTTAGAAAAAAAGATRAGCTTTTGACACTCAAGAAACTGCTTAAAGAAAAACTTTCAGTTTTGACAAGGTTTCCCTAATGAAAAGAAATAAGTAGTGAAGTTATGTATTCCATTTGATTGGCTCTAAATAAAAAAGATGGAGTTTTCACCTTAAAATGACTTTTCAAAATTTTAGTTACACTAGGCTACAAAAGCAAAACTGGAAGAAAAAATAGAGTAAAAAGTTGCAGTCAAAATGAAGCCTTTGTTTAAAAAATAACACTGTTTTTATTTTCTCATACTCAAACCCAATATGAAACACAAAAAAGTGGATGGAGTCACTCCCCCACCAAAACATCCTCTCCATCCTGYTTCACCTGGTGGCAAATGTGAGGAAAAGGAAGGAGATGGAACTCACAGCCTGCAAGCTGACTCAGGACCAAGGGCTTGGAGGAGCTGCCTGGCTCACACCGAGACAGTCCTGTCCCATGAGCTGCAGGGTGAGCAACCAGAGGAGTCTCTGGTGTGTGACATGCAAAGGTTTGGCTGCAATAACTGTCACTGCTCCAGCTGTTTGCTGGAGAGCCTTGCTTTGCTGCATTTCTTCAAGATGGTGCAGCACCAGCCCAGTGGTTCTCTGAATTTTGTGGAGACTAAGATTGACAGGAAGGAGGGTGAGGAATGGGATTCCCTAGGATTCAGATCTGGAAGAATTAAGCCTACAGACAACAGTCWGAATCCAAAGGTATAACTAGAGGCTTCTCTTGCAGTTCATGGTTGTAGAAACTGTTTGGGTTACAGTTTTAGAAACATTTTCTTTTATGATTAAGAGTAGAAGAAAGAAAAACAGATTGTCCACTCCCCTGGCTCCCTCCCAGAGCAGCTGCCAACCGTGCAGGACATTTGGTCTCAGCTAAGCTCACCCAGGTGGGGTCACAGCTGGCAGGGACACCCAGGGACACCAACACCGAGCCCCAGGCCCTGCAGCCCCAGGCCAGCACAGCCCTGAGCCACATCCCTCCAGGCTGCACGGTCTGGGATGCACTGACACAGCTCTCTGCAAGCCACGTTAAAGCACACACATTATTTCCAGATCAGTTCAATTCTGCACCTGTCAACCTTCTCAGGGCCATAAATACTTTCAGGGCTGGACTTAGGCTGGGTGAGTCTCTTGGGCTTGGGGTGGAAATATTGCAAATGGAAGCTTATTTGTCCAARTTCCCGCTCTCCCCATCCCTCCTCTTGACATCACTCCGCATCTTTCTGATCTTTATCTCCCGAAGACAGGTCAGGGTTTTGCCTACTGGTTTGCACCTGGAGCACTCCCTGGCTTGGCTGGTATCGGCAGGCTTGATGCAGGCAAGGAATAAACCCTACAGAGAGTGCCTGTTGGTTTTCTGATCACATCCTGGGCTGGCTGTCAGGCTCCAAAGGCAACAGGATTTATTGCACTGAAAYGCAGCAGCAGCAGCAGCCGCCCGTGAGGAGCCTACCGAGCTTCATGCACAGGAATAAAAATTTCAGGGCCGCTTGGAGATATGAAATATTTCTTAATTACTTTCTGTTCCAGCACAGCTTGAGGATTTTGCTGCTGCYGTTGTTCTCGGAGCTTGTTTGGTAGTTTTGCCCTTTTTTTTTCCTTTATTTTTTTTAAAGTGTAACCAGTAGCAAAGCAGTTAATGCCAGGTTCTGKGCTGCATTTCGTAAAGGACTGGCCATGGCTTTGCCTGGGGACTGGCTGCTCAYGGTGGAGGCTGGCACAGAGAGGGTGCCAGCCTCTCTCAGCACGGGATCATTTACCTCGTGCTGAAATACATTAAAATCTCCTCCCCTGAGACATTTCTCCATAATGGCTTTGCAGAGAGGTGCATCATTGTAATGCTTAAAAGAAGCCTGGACAGGCTCTTTYGCTGATTCCCCTCCAGCCCTGCCAGATCACGTATTGCACTAACGCCCCTGCTGCTCAGTGAGATTTGTCCCTTGGACTGTGATTCCTAAGGCACGATTTTCCTAATCACCCTTGAAACAAGCCTTGCTCGTGTCCTGCTCTCCCTGCCCRGTGTCTGCCCCTCAAACAAACGTGGTGCTTTACACCACCAAGGCCAACACCTGGGACACAAAAGGTTCGACAGGTGCTAAATTGAATTTGTTTCTGAGCTGTTGCTCGCTRAGTCCTGGGAGAGAAAAGGGAGAAGTCCCCAAGGGAAATGAGAAAGCCGAGAGAATGAAGCCTCTTCCTCCCTCCATTCCCACATCCTCAGACTTTGCCTAAACACACGCAGCCCTTGCAGCCAGGCTTGTGACAGCACAAGGAAACTGCCCAGGCACAGGGGCTRCACCCTGTTCACAGGTCTCAAAAACAGCATGGAAAGCTCCTCTCTTGCACTGACCACCAGTCAGTAAATACCCCACAGCTGAGCTGCTCAGGTGAATGGTTGATCCTTCTGTAGGTTTTTGGGTAGAGGGGTGCAGGTACCAGGGCTGCAATACTGACTCAGAGCCTCCCCTGCATCCCCAGAGGCCAAGGTAAGGAGAAAGAAGCTGTTGTATCCCCAGTTCAGCCCCTCCCAGAAATTCTCCCTGATTCTGGGCTGTGCCTTACACCAGACAAGTGCAAGACCCAGAAACAGAGGGAAGAGACTCCAAATCCCTCCTTCTGTGCAGGTGAAGAATAAAAGGAGAAGAGCTTTTCATCACATCTACACATCCCTTTTCCTTCTACTTTACATGTAAACTGAGAACAAGGCAGCACTAAGAGTCCAAAAATCTTCTCCCCCCCACTCCCACACCACAGTGAGTGCATCAGTTTTCAACTAGGGAATATTGGTTCTGCATAATTATAGAACATAAAACCCTGGACACGACCTTAGGGCGCTCAGCCTCCAAACCAGAGAAGTGGCACAAGCAGGGCTTGCTTCTCTGTTACCAGACTTGCTCAGACCTTTGTTCCTAAAAATGACACTTTTCCTCCAGCATAGCAGGCTGGGGAGGACAGCAGGGGCGGCAGCTGGACAGAAAAGAGAATGACAATTTTGCCAGGACAGCCCAATGACCATGGTAGGACGTGTTTTTTAATCTTTTCTAGGTTAAACACAGGCAGTTGTGTCTTGTTATATTACATTATATAATATGATTTGCTGATACAGTTTGATAGGTTGAATCCAAGAACATCATGACTCATGTAGGAAATTGGAAGCCTCCTTGTCTCCAGAATAGTGTTTCCAGAAGCTAGAGTGAATCAAATTGATTGTATTTATTTAGTTATTTTTGCTGTTTAGTAAATAACTATTTAGTTAGTTATTTTTGAAGTCTGCAAGGAAAACCTCCCCAGATTTGGGAGGGGGAGGGAAGCGAAAGGCTTGGGCGCAACAGATTCTCAAAAATCAAATATGTTTAGAAAATGTTGCAAAAAACAGAACAGGCAGAGCAGGGAATATCACCAAAGGTGGGTGTCAGGATTCCAGGCTTGCAGCCCCTGTCTCCAGTCCTGGCTTCAGAGAAAGGCAGATTTCCCTGCAAAGCAGCCTGGCTGCCAAGGAGTTCCTTGCTTTGGGAGCTGAATGTTTTTGACAAAAAGCCTGAGCTTTTCCGAAACCCTCCTCTCTAGCATCTGCCCGTGCTGGTTTGCCCAGACGTGAAGATCCACTTCACAATAGCACTGTAAATCTTAATTAAGATCTGTAAACTACAGATAAAAAGGATTATATGAGTACACAAGCCTCAGTCTCAGGTAGAGCCCCTGAGAACCAGCACTTTGATGCTGCACCATGCACGGCGGCATTGAGAAATGTATGAATGTCACAGCATTATTGATTCTGTAGCTACTCAAAAGCTCCAGGATCCCTGGCAATAAAAACACGATAATGAGAAGTAGCCAGGATAGCCCTATTCCTGCAAACAGTATTTGCATTCCCTGGGACTGGAGCATAAGCTGTATTTATCAATAGAGAGGTGAGGGCTGGTTGGAATGCAAAGGATTAGGCAAGTTCATTTTGCAGAAAATCTGGTGGCTGTGGTTCACCTCTTCAGCATGGGCTGCAAGGTTTCAGTAACAAAAGAGCAATTCACCCAAAATGCTGCAAAACAGCACCAAAAGGTACCAGAAGAGAGCATATCTGCTATTTGGTTTTTGGGGATTATTTTTTTTGCTAGGTAAAGGCATCAAATACTCAATAGCTAAAACACCAAAACCTTGGTCTATTTATACTCAGGATGTGCAGGAGCACAACCTCATTAGAAGGTGAAGGAAAAGCAGCGTGTTCTATTGCCCTAAAGAGTAGTTACTATTTAATGAAAAAGAAGACAAAGTATTGCTTTATGGAAGCCCAAAGTGTCGGAGATTTCTCTAGAGAGGGCAATATACTGTAATTAAGGCCAAGAGCAGTGATGGAAAGAGCCACCTCAGTGATGTATGCTGCCTGATCCTGCCCCCCCAGTCCCGTGTGAACGAGGACACGGCTCTAACAGGCTGCTTTCCATGATTTACCGGAGCAGGGCATCTCCAAAAGCAGAAAGAAAAAGAGAGTTTGTAAACACCAATCACTCTCCCACCGAGAGAAAAGGGAAAGATGCTGCTGTGCTCTAACAGGGGCTATGTGAAACAAATGGCTGCTTTGCCTCTGCAGGTCATTAGCATGGGTACAGCCATAAATTGTGCTGTTCCCCACTGCGGTGCGGCAGGAATCCTGCTGGAAGCGTCCCTTGGGCTCATGGCGCTCTGGACAAAAAGGCATCCTCACCTTCCACCTCTGCCCTTGCTGGCACACAGGTTGGGTCTGCATCCTCCCCTTCTCCTGCCTGAGGTCCCACATTTTCAGCCCCAGTGAGATGTTCAGTGCTCAGGCTTTGGTGGAGATGGGGCAGTTTGCTGCTCTGACGTCTCAAAGCCTGCTTTTTTTTTTATTCCTCTCATTAAATGAGTTTTTTTCTCTTCATTTATCTCTTTTCTCAATGAATCTCTCTCCTGGCTGCCGCACATGTTCCACATGGCATGAAATAAAAGAAAACTTTCCTTTGGTAACACTGTGCAGGCAGAGAACTTTTGTATTGGAAAGAAAAGGAAAGGCAGAAAGCAAATTCTTCCAACATTGCTTGCTTGGAAAAGCTTACAAATCCTGCTGGCAGAAAGTTTATAGTCCTCTGCAGAGATCTCAGCTGGGTGATTTTTTTCTGTCTCTCAGACAAGAAATACCATGCAAACTCTCTTAAATTACTTGGTAACTACGAAAGATATGCTTGGCAAAGACCCTGTCACTACACAACACAGTAATTACATATTCTGCATCCAGGTACCAATTATATTGCCTCTCGATTACTCAGTGATTGCACTTCAAAGTAATTACCCTGACACCTGGGTACTCCGGGTGAGAAAGCAGCAACAGTCCTGCATCCATTCTAGGGCGAATTGCCTTCCCTATAAACACCTTTCCTGAGTTCTTTATATCAAAAACAGATCTGGAGATCTCCCAAGGAGGGGGAATGTGAGAAAGGGAGCACGGCCTTCCTCCCAGAACAGTGGTGGGCTGCAGATCTCCCTCAGCTGATCGACACTTGAAGACCTCTGAAAGCAAGACACTCATTTAATGTTAAAAGGAGCCAAAACTCACCAGGGCAAAACGCATGGTGAGGAGTCAGGAGGCTTTGAAGACATGAAAGAGGTGGATTGGTGTCTCCAGAGAAGCAGGGGACAAGTCTTCAGTGTGTGGCAGCACTAAGAGTGACAACCCAGCACAGACCCACATTGCAGCTCTCCCACAGCAGCAGTCAAGCCCCGACAGCAGCTTTACTGCTCCAGAACTAGGGGAGCTTGTGCCGTGAGGCTGAGCCCGACACAGTCCCCGGGGTGGCTGATGGCACCAGCACACAGATGTGTGCAGATGTGTCCCCAGACACCAGACACCCAGTGCAGCCCAGTCCCTGAGCACAGGAACGCTCGGCTCAAATCCCCCACACTCGCAGAGGCACAGCTCATCGTCCCCTCAGGATCCAGCAACCAAATCCACTGCCCGTGATGTCCTGCCAGGAATTCCTCCAAACATGCTAAATAAATCCCAGGGCAAGAGGGAGGAGAGGATTTTCTAGAACAAAGACTGCTGCCACCTACAGCTCCTGCCTGCCTTCCCCATCACCTCCTGCAGCTCATTCCTGACCACACACATCATTCCCGCTCTCCCCGCATCCCAGAGAGATGACACTTGTTAATTGCAGCAAGTGTTAGAGAGTCACTTCTGCCAACCTTTTCAGATCAGTCCTGAAAGATGAGAAGCAACCTGGGCAGCATTTTAAGAGCTCAGAGTTCTGGCACTGTCCCTTAACAACGCTTAAGCGGATGTTAATAGGTTAACATGTTAAATATTGTCTCTTTCTTGCTGGAACCTAATGAGAAAGATTTCAATTACAGTATTCCCATGGAAGATCCCTACTCACTCGAGTTATTGTAAGCCAGGCCACAACCATCAAATATCTGCCTGCTCTAGGCCAACACCACAGCTCTTGAGTTTTTGGGTTGTGATTGCACTGGAGACAGGACAGGATCCTCTGGGAGATCATGATGCTATTAATAAATAAATAAAGTCTCCAAGCTTCTCCCCACCCCATCTGAGCTCTTGTTTTTCCCTAATTACACACAGGTCTTACCTACAGCTTTTTTAAGCAGATGGGAATTTTCCACTGATTTCAGCATATACAAGGTCCAGTCCCTAGAGTAATTTCCAGCTAAATAAGGTACTCAAGGAGATCATCATGACAGTTCATTAATAAATCTTACAATGAGTTTATTGCAGACTCTGAAGGGGGAGGGAAGGAGGAGAGAAACTGCATACTGTCTGAAAAAAAAATGCATTTCCCCACTAATAGAACCCTTCCCTCAACTGTATAATAATTATCAATGAAAAGTGCTCCACCGTGTACTTCTGAGGAGCAAAATTATTTGCTACTCTGCAGAAAAACAGAGTTACTGGGCTTGCATTTCTGCACCTGATCACAGCTTCGGTCATCTGGCACTCCCATGCCTGTAGGACATGCTCCAGGTAGAAATGCCATAGCAAACCTCTGTTCAGCAACAACCAGTCCCACACCTCAGGGGTTTCATTCTTCCCCCCCTTACAGCAGTGGAAGGCAATAATCATCATGGATGATGACACTATTTCACCACTGTGAAGATAGATTATCAGGCTTTTACCAGAAGCTGTGAAGGTGGATAATCAGGTTAGTTCAGCTCTCCATGACCTTCCCTGCTCAAGTGGCAGCACCTTGTTTGTCTGCACTCTCCTCAGATATCTAACTGCTTCTGTGGTTGGAGTGAGACCATTCCTGACTAAACAAAGGAAGTTGCTAAAGACAAAATATAATCCTCTTCTACAATTTACAGAGGAAGTTCTCCACTATGAACTTTCAAAGGAAATAACTCTCAGCCAGATGTGTTTCGGGCCGGAATTCCCCCTAAGAGAAAACAATAAAAGCAACGCAATCTTATCAGTCAAGATGCACAGAGACACTCCCACAAGGGCCTAATTAAGAACATTCTCCTTCTGCTCTGCTGGCCATATCAAACGCAGGAAAAATTTCGATCTTCTTCTTTGGCAAGACCTGGAGAGACTTGGCTGGCTGAACCTGAGCAGCAGCTTCTTCCTGCCCCAAACTGTGCTGTGAGGAACGGTGGATACTGACATCTCCTCCTGCACTTGGGCTGACCTCAGCCAACACCCAGCCTGCTGGGAAGCCTCATCACTTGCACAAATGATCAGAGTTGAATACAGACCACGTTTTAACCTACTTCAGATCTTCCCACACCCATGTCAGCTCCAGCAAAAAGAATTCCAGACTTGTCCTCACGAAATAATGTTCTCTTTGTGTACCCATCAGCAAGCAGGTGACATTGCTTAAGCTTCTTGCCACAAAGAAGCTGTAATCCCTGCCTGGCTTCTGTCAAACCTGAGAGTCCCTGGTCAGCTCCTCTTTAGCAAGCAAAACTGAACTGGGAGGATCCAGCCTGTGCAGCTGCTAAATGGATGGCAAGAGGCTCCGTGCCTGGAACACGCAGTTTCACCCTTAGTGTCAAACACATCCGGCCCTATTAACATTTTATCTGCGTGCCAGCAAGAGCAGGAGCCTTGGCAACCAGTCAAGAATAATCTTTCCTGGCACACGGTGCCCTGCTGCAACAACTCCGATGGACCTGGGGACATTGATTGGCAGGAGGGAAGAGACTGAGGATGGAGATGTGGAAGAAAGACGGGGAGGAGGGAGCAGACAGGCCCAGGACGGGGAGTGTGAGGTGTGTGAGAATAAAAGATGTGCAAGTGCATGACTACAGGTCTAAATTGTTCATTGCCAGAGGATGGGGAGGCTGTTTCCTTCAGACACCAGCTTAGCAAAGGCTGTCTGCTGTTCCCTTTGTGTTTCTGATCTCAGAAAATAGAAGGAATTAGCCCTTATCTGCACGAGATGTCTGATCGTGGGCCAGTGTTCACACTGCACTGTGAGAGGAAAAAGCTTCTCCCAGCTAAACATCCACAAGTGGAGCTGAGGCAATGCAAATGCCATGGGTCAGTGCCAATGACGTGATCTGTCTTGGACAAACTCAGTAGTGAAAGGGAGGGATTGTTCACACTTCATCATGAGATTTGGCGTGGTTTGGTCAAAGGAGTCTGATGGAAAAAGTACCCCACCTTATTTACCTTCAACTGAATGTCCACAGAACTTACTCTTGGGAATACTCACCCCAGTCAGAGTAACAGACGGTACAAGGGATCAAATTTGGGAAGCACTGGGTAAGCACAAGGGGTCAAAACAGGTTCCTTCCATCAGCTGAGGAGTAGATATTCAATTCCTCCATGGGCCAGAAGAACAGGTTACATATAACATGCACCCAGGCATGCAGGCTTCTCTAGGACTCATCTTCAGAGACTCAATCCAGAGCTTCTTACATATCCAAATGTGAAATTAAAATAGAAAATACACAATGAATGGTCTCCTGATACAGTCAAATGCCCTAGCACCAGGGTGAGATTAGTTAGTACAATTTCTATTCACATTAATTAATGGGAACACCTAGAGTTTCAAAAAAATAGCTCTGCAGTTCCACTGCTTAAATAGCTTACAGTATTACCAGCTAAGGCAAAAGAGAGGGATGAAGAAGCTACTGATTAAAAGCTATCCTTTAATGAGATAGCTGTCCAAATTCTACAGAATTCAGCATGGATGGTGGCAAAGAACCCACAAATTAGAGTAGGAAAAGCACACTGCAAAGCCAAATTGAGGCAAACCATCAGTGTCAGGCTCACAGGCTGCCAGCAGAGCAGCTGGGTTGGTCAGGCTGGGGGACGGCAGCAATGTGATGACAGGAGGGTCAATACCTGCCACCAGCCACGTGGCTCCCTGCATTCGTTAGTGTCATAAACATCACACCAGGAAATTGAAATAGAAGCCAAAATGTAGAAGGAGAAGAGGAAAAACAAAAGGGAGGTTGGGAGAGGATCCTGATGAGGAGAAAAAGTCCATAAAACAAGGACAGTTAGAAGTCAAAACATACACGGCCCTTTGCAGCAGTTTCCTACTGGAAGTGAACTCTCTCATCTTGCCTGGTTTCCTAAAAAATGACGGTTCTGCAGTCCTGTTCCATGTGTGCCCATTTCAACCCAACGCTGCACAGACACAGTCTTAAAGACGTGAGCATCCCACATGTTGAACAAAACCAGGGAGGCAGGGACGTGCTGGGAGCAGCGGAGTTGCAGAGGGGCTGCTGAGCATGCAGCCCTCAGATGTTCCTTGTTAGTCTTAGAGAAGACACACAAAATATTTGACTCCTGGTGTTTGGTTTCTTGTGGAAAAATAGAATTTCTCTTCTATGACTTCTGTGAAGTTGTGCTGTATCCCTGTGGCCTCATGCAGGCTTTAAGAGACTCAGCTAATCTGCACCTTGAGGATCCTCAACAATATGAGGAGTCAGAGCATGCTGCTGCCAGAGGACTTACTAAGCCACGGAAATGTCACCATATGAAGTTGAGGAAATTACCAAGTCATCCCAAATGAATTTTTTCTGGTGAATTAATAATATTTCAGCATAAGGACAACAGAAAATGTCTGTCTTTAATTTCTTTTTCTCTCTGATTTATTAACAGCATAGAAACATAAGCATGGCACAACACTATGGTCAACTCCCAAATCCCCATTCTTCTTATAAATCAGGGAAATTACAATTTTTTTCTAACCAAACGAGGCATCAGAATCAGTTCCAGCATGTGAATGTGTGCCTTAGACATCCCAGCACCTTCAGAGCAAAGCAAGTACATGCAATACCTAAATTACCTCTGATAGGATGCAAGGGAGCAGAGAGACAGATTCCAGAGATCTGAATCCTCCTTTCAACACAGCTAAATCAATCCAAACCCTCTGAAATAAATTCACGAGAGAAGAAACCATAGTTCCTTACGCCATCCCTAAAAATCCTRCTTGTAAAATGAATATATTCATCCTCTTGGTAAAACAAAGCAGTATCCCCTTGCCTGCTGTGCTTATCTCCTGTCTTGCAGCACAACCAGCTTCTGAGCTGTGTGCTTTGGTGTGTAGGTCCCAGATCAGCGAGGCTCAGATGGGAGGCATCTTTGGGAACACACTTAGGCCTGGCTTGCAGTGGTCTCTCCTCAGCAAGCCTCTGGCTGCTTCTCCAGCCAGCTTTCTGTGTTCATTTATTTGCCCTTGTCAGTTCTTCAAGATGCAGCTTTGTCCCATCCAGCAATTTCCCCATCTAGGCTGACTTGGGGAGAAGGTCTGGAACAACTGCAAAAGCCAAGAAACCCCACAAAGGAGGAAGACAGCAAGGAGCCAAATGCAGTTGGCCTGAAGCTTTTTTTCATACCTTACTCAAGTGTAGTGAATCTGCATCATCCCACTGCAACTGCAGGCTCGTAAGGATCCAGTTCAGTGTTTCCCTTTTATTCACGCTGATGATAATATGACTAATTGTAGTCTTCTTGCCCACTGAAAATTGAATGAAGGAGGAAATCTGCATACTGACTGAACATGCTGCCAGGGAGAATAATAAATGAAAATCAAAGGCCCGGTTCCCAGATGACTGTATGCAAAAGAATCTGTTTGCATGAGAATTCACACTTTCAATCACCACTGGAAGTCTGCCGTGGATAGCATTTTTCTGGTGAAAATGATACAGGCATTTGATCTYCCTCAGAAGGAAATCTGTGATGTTCAAGAGAGCACAAAATCTCACCCTCCTCAAAGCGCCCAGGCAGCGAGGCCGAGAGGAACCCGACTCTGGATGCGCGAATTCCACAGGCAGCATCCCTTGATATCAGCCTGATTTATGTGATGACTTCCTGAAAAAGAGATAATTATGTAGATTGGGATTATTTATTTACACAGCCCTGTCACATTTGGGACGGAGCTGGAGCCCCCGATCTGCTCGGATTCCCTCGCACGGCTGATGTAGAGGTTCCCTGTCGGAACAGATCGAGCGCGCGCCTGTCACGCCGCCTCTCCCTGGAAGTGAAAGGACATTATTCAGGCATGAATCACCCGAGCCAGGGCAGCGTCTGTCCCAGCAGCCTGCTCAGCTCCGAGCCACGGAGCGCTGCTGCTGTCGGTCGGGGCGGCAGCAGCCGCGGCGGGTTCGTGGCAGCCCCGTTCCCTGCAGCAGCAGCAGCAGCAGCATGGACGTGCYGGGGATGGATCCTGCCAGCCCGTGGAGCCTAACAGCAGCCTGGTGTTTGCCTGGTATTTCGAGGGAAAAGCAGAATAAAGCAATGGCACAGCTCGGATGAGGTTTCACAGTGAAATAGCAGGAACCGTGCCCATATCTCACTGCCAACCCATAAAAGCAACACGACCAAACGCTGATGCTGTTTTTTCCATCTAGACTTTTTCCACCTAGACTTCTCTCAAGTGCTTCTCTGCTAGTTGTTGTCAAGAGGGCACAGTTATAACCTTCCCAAAAGCCCTCTGGAGCCACCTTCCTCATGTAATGACCCACGTCCTTGCATGGGATGGTTCAGAGGTGAACACRACCCTTCACTTTGTGAGTCTATAGGATTTCTCCATTAGCACAATTGCACCAGAGCTACCAACTTCCCTACTTCTGAAGGGTCAAGGAGGCAACTGGAGGTGAAGTTCCTGATACAACAAAATGCAATGTTTTTTTAAGTCATCTTGTATGGGAGAGATGTTCTACAGTGATACTTGGGTCATCTCTCCATCCCTCTGCCCATCATCCTGGCCATGCTGGACAGAGCAGCTACCAGGCTGTTGTGGTTTGTGCTGCTCACAAGCAGCTTTTTGTGGCTTTGACATTCAGGTTTATTGGATTGCAGACTGGCCTGCATGTTCCCTTCCAGTCTTCTATTCATCTGTGCAAGAAGACACCTCTTTAGCTCTTCAGATCAGCTCTCTCTCCTCCTTGCATCGCCAGAGCAGTGCCAAGGGGACGGAGCTGAGGCTACAGTCTGAACTTACATATCGAGTACAAGTCACACGAGTCAGTAAATCATCTGTCTCTACAGGGGGGCCCTGTACCTGCCAGGGAGGAATAAATAAAAGATCAAGTGTCCAGAGTGCTACAAAGACAGAGGGAACTGGGTATATTTGGAGGTGGCGGAGTAGCCTTCTTCCCAAAGTCTCTGACAGTTATGTTCCTCATTAGCTTTGCTTCCCTCCCATCAGCCCTACAACCCAGTGAAGCAAAAGGGCCAAAAGCAGGGCCAGAGCAAGGCTGAAGCACAAGACTCCCAACAGGGAGGAGGTGTTGATCTCACATACCACCTGCCTGCACTACAAAGGGCAACTTCACCTTGGGAGCTGGCCTCCTGCAGCCACGCCTGACACTCCCTCCCATCCCCTCGGGTGTTCCCTGCCCCTGGGCAYGCTCCCAGCCTGTTACTAATTTGGACCTGTCTCTCCAGTTCACTTCACTCATTTGCTGTGGGGTGAGATTAAAAACAAAAACAGAAGAAAAATAAACCTAGAAAGGAATATTTTTTCACCTGGTGCTGGCCAGAGCTCAATCAGGAGTGGGACTTCCTGTGAACATACATTTGCCTGGAACAGGAAGAATCACCTATTCTCTTCCCATGTAGGAAAACGGGTGGGAAGAGGGGGATCACACTTTCTAACAGCTAAGGGTGCTCCCTTGGCCTTAGGCCCAGCATCAGGGCTATAATTAGGGTCAGAAGAATGGCCAGTGTCGGTAGCCACACGTGAAGGACAAGCCTCCATCCACCTGAGAAAGCAGCACCTCCCTGGCTCTCTTCCAGTCATACTCCTTTCCCCCCTGAGGGATTCCTGTCTCTTCCATGAAATTCTCACCACGACGAACTTGGAGCAGCCTGTTGTGACAGGATCACTCTGAGTGCTGCGTGCCCAGCACCGGTGACGCTCCGGGTCAGGGCTGGTTCTGGCTCCTGCCTCGCTCCGTCCTCCCTGGGCACACAGACATTTCAGCCAGCCATGGAAATGAAATACAAACTCTCCTTCCCTGGAAGCAGATGGGGCAAAACCAGAAAAATGCCACAAAACCTATTCCCACACAACCTATTCCTAAAGATATCTCCCCTGAAGAGGGAACTGCATAATTTATGATGTTTCCTGGCAGACTCAGGGAATGATTTTCAGTGAATGGAAAGAAGGTCGTTTATTTCTCCGCTGTTGTAGTGTTTTAATTCAGTATTTATCACCCTAAAAAGTATCGTTTAGAAATTTGGGGTTATTTCTGAACCAGAGGATGGGAGCATTCACAAAAATTAAATTTGTATTTAAAGACCTAAACTAAAATTTAGACATTCATTTTGGGTGAAATCAAAAGTCTCAGGTATACCAAACTGAGTGTTTATGAAGTGGTTTCACCATCACCTTCAAAAAAATTCTGTTAACTTATCAGCATAAGATTCTCCTTCATTCTTCTCACTCAAAACTAAAAATTAGTCCCTTCTAACTAATCCTTGTTATATGATGYCTTATCTTCCCCCTTCCATACAACAGCATGAATTTGTTGGAAGCACAGCAGTTGGGAGAAAAAGAAAAGCTATGAAACACTGATGGAGAAACAACCCTGCAGGAAGACTTTCTGAGCTGATACCACCCCAGGCTGGTAGAARAATAGTGGACATGCAATTAAAAAAACCCCAATAAAATGAAGGCAGAAAATAAATAAATAAATAAATAGCAAGGGAAAAAAATTCACAGAAAAAAAACTGCAAGAGCTTTAAAAATTCAAAACATTTCAACTCTAGGCATGGACCCAAGGGGATGTTCTAAGAAGAAATGCATCTGAATGGGACCTTCAKAATGTCCCCTTGAGAGCAATTCCACATTGTGGAACATTTTATATTCTTTTGCCAGAATGCTGATTTGTATGTGACCTGTACACTGAGCAGTAAAACTTTTACGCCACCTTTAGTTTTATCCCAAGACAGGAATGGATAGCAAGCTTGAATTGTTAGCTATATTGTCAACATTTTTAACAAAATAATTCCTGGCCTCATGACTCTACATCATCACAGTTCCATTAGCCTAAGCCACTTGTAATAAACTAATATGCAGAATGACTTGCAGGCACTTGCAGCTAAAGAAATAATAATTTTCTCTTTCTTTCCTTCTCCCTTTCTCTCTTTCTTTCCTYCCCTCTCTAAATGAAAGGCAGATAAACAGACAGACAGACATTTACCATGGAATTTTCTCAGCAGATCAAAGCAGGTCTCACCAGAAGCTGGTAGATGGCCACTGTATTCAGGATATAATTGTGTCTGTGCCTTGAGCAAATAGAAATTCCTGCACTGATCTAGTCACAATGGAAATTAGGTTTGTTGAGGGCTTCTTTCCTCCTAGTGAAAGTATTGGGAACCTTATCCTAGACTCAGAGTGCAGACATAAAGGAGAGTCTCCSTGCAGAGTGCTCATGCTGGTGCTAATGCAGCTCCCAGAGGGTGTTACTTCCTTGTTCTCCAGGGCTGGATGAGCAATTGGATTATTTTATTTGTGGGTCAGCCCTGAAGTTACCATCACAAGCCTTCATCTCTAGGCAGTTCTTCAGCCATGAGGGAAGGAATGATTTTCACTCCAGCAACTCTGGGCTGCAGCTACACTGAGAGCAAAGGCACCGGGAACGGAACGTGTAACCTCACAGGCAACCAGTCACTCCCTCTGCCTCTCTCCCTGGAGATGGCACAAAGTCATCTTGGCAGGCTGGAGGCTGCTGCAAGCAAGGAGTTRTTTGCATTAGCACTGCAGAGATTGGATATCATGACCAAAATGCCAGGGGGAACATCAGACTGCAACCAAAGTGCCCAACCGCGCCACGAGGAGAGGGACCAGCCCTGGGATATCAAGGGGGTGCTGCACACTTCTTTCGAGTGTCGTGACACAGCAGCACAGGAAAAACCCCGAGCAGCATTTCCCTGGTGTGTAGTTGCCTCTCACTATGAGTCTCCGAGTGTCTTGAGCCAAACAGCACTGGTCCTGCTCCTTCTGCAGGAACTGCCGTGTCCCAGCCCGATGACGCAGAATGCGCCAGTCAAGAGTGGAGAAGCATCATGGTTGCCTAGGCAATGCCTTTGCCATGAACAATAAATAAAATAAAAGACAATGGCTTGGGTTAGCAGCATTCAGGGGTCTGTGTAACGCTCACCACTGCAATTCCTGCCGATGGAAAAGCCTGCTCCTGGCTGGACACACGCGCACGTACACACACACACTGGTGCATTCCTTCTGCCTCTCACTGCGGGAAGCTGCCTCCTCCAGCTCACCCCACGTAAAACAGCCGGAGAGGGAGAGGAAAACACGTCCAAAACCACATTCAACAGAGCCCACTCCTTCCTACCTCTTCACAAAAGACTGCCAAACCGTGGGAGGAATCCAAGACCCTACGACAAGGAGTTCAAGCCTCCGACATTGTGAGCCACTGCGGTGAAACCTCTCATTTAAATGCAATGGGAAATAGTGTTATACACACAAATCGAAACAAAAAGCCAGACACCAGCCCACCACCCCGCTCGAAGTGGGTTTCTGTCAAGGGAGTCGCTGCGGGCTGGCACTCGCTGCGGGCAGGCAGCCACCGCCTGGCCAAGCGTGATGGCGTGGCTCGTTTTTCACTCTGACACCACTGCAGGCTCCACAAGGCTCCTTGACTCGCAAGGTGATCGGAATATTGAGTACGGTACTGCAGTAGCGAGCCTGGCACCCAGCACGGCGCTGGAGCGACTCCCGCCCTCCCTCCCCGCCCCTTTCTCGCTCGCACGCAAGGAAAGAAGGAAAAAGAAGGAAGAACAAAACCCCCCCCATGACAATGAGATTCCAGGCATCCGACGCCCCCTCATACATCTTCGGGAAGGGACCTTGGCTCCATTGTTTGTGCTCCTTCAAGTCATTTCCCAGATGCCAGAGCGTCCGTGGGTGCCGTCCCCATGCGCAGCCCCCTTTTTAACATGCATGCTTCTGCCTCAGAAATGTAACCCCGGCAGTACATCGTGGTGATGGTCCTGCTGCAGGGACACTGCAGTCCTCCTCTGCCTCTTACTATGCAAATAAAATTCCTGGAAGGAGCAGTAAGTCACCATCCGCCTCACACGAGTCAGCCCATGGCTTGGAACAGCTGCCAGGGTCAGCTCCTGCGGCGGGACCCAGCCTTCTCCTCCTCACCCCGTTCRCCCTCAAACCCTCAGCACCCGTTTAGGAGATGGGAACAACACTGTCCTGATTGACAGCCTAATGTCCCACCTTAAATCTGGAGCCACTCCTAACWGATGCCAACAGAAACCCTTGGAGGCTGAGTTTTAGTCAGGGAAATGTTGCAGACTTGAATCTCCAAGGACATGGATAAATCAGTTGCCACAAATCACACCCRATAGGCACAACATCTATCAACTTGTTGCTTGCCCTACTCCTTCTGCTGATCTTTTCTACACTCTGCTGCCTCTCCCCACTCTGTCCTTGGGTCTCTTGGACAATTTCTCCTGTCCTATCTTCTGTTTGGAATATACTTAAGGCACAAGCTTCATTCCTGCCTGTAGCTTTCCTGCAATGAAGAGTGAGTCATCAAAAACACCTTCAGAAAACTTCACTTTTTCTTGTGAGTTTCTTTACCTCATCCAGCTGGGCAAGTTGCACACAGAACAAATTACTTTTCTAATTTCTGAGAGTACTTAAGAACTCATGTCATAGATTGAGGATGGGAGGGTCAGTGACACTCAGTCCTACAAGGGTTAAAGGTCCAATGGTCTATTTTTATTGCATTTCTGAGCTGCAGAAGCATCCTGCATGATCAAATATCTACAGGATGCTTAAGCTAGTCCCCATTCATCTTAGGCCTTTTTTAAAATTTATGTAAACTAAATAAGATGTCTCTGAAAAGCATTTAAATTTACATAAATATTGTGGAGAAGGAAATTTCATGCTGCTATCTGACTAATCAGCGACACGCTTAGCAAAACCAGCAGTAACAACGCAGCAGAGGTGTGGTTCTTTCTCCTTCCCACTTGTGTTACTTCTTCTGGATAACTCCTTATTGATCAGCTGAATGACACAGCAGAAATTTCCATTTCAAATTTAAAAAAAAAAAATTCATTTGCTGATTCAGTTTTAGAAAATGTTTGTAATGGGTTTCAGTGTCAAAAAGGCACCGTTTCATTGACCAGATCTGACTCAAGAATAYGAAACTAACGCATCCTGTTGTTATTCCTTCCAGTAGCAAATGAGTTCTACAATAATTAAGACTGGGAAAATAGATTATTGTTATAAATATCTGATAGCAGATATTCTGAACGCATAAATGTCTCTCTGATGAGAGATGGGGATTGACAACATAATCAGTTCTCTTGCCACTCTGCCTTTCTGCAGCAAAAAGTGTATTTGTGTGCACTGCTGGTCTCCTCCTTCCCCCAGTCCTTCCCAGCTTTGGAGTTGCTCAGGAGAGCTCATTGCTGCCTGTGGTGAATCAAAATGTGTTATCATTAGGCTGAACATGTTACTGAGTTAATTAAATGTCACACTTTTGATAACATTAATTAGAAGCATTTCAGACTCATCTGAACACACACCCTTCACAAAACCTGAGAAATAAGTGCTGATGTTTTCATCTTGGTAGATTTTATTGATGAAAACCCTTCATCCATTCATTCATTACTAATATTCAATGCATTTTGTTCACTGTAAGGCAGCAAATTCTTCCTCTTGTTTTCTTTCTGTACCAGACTGTAGGAAACACTTGTAACACTCACTGTGGCCCATGCTGGGAAGCTCAGGTTCCCAGGACATGGTTGGATCCATATTTCTAGGACGTGGCTTTTAGCAGGTTGCATTCTGCAAGCCAAAGACAGCAACTTTGGGCCRTGGCTGTCCATGGCCTGAGAGTGCCACAAACCCATCGTGGAGGTTAATGTTGTCCAAGTTTGCACGGTTCAAGTATCTAATCCTTTCCCTACTTAGCCTGAATTCCCACACCTTGAATCTGAAATAAGGGAAAGTCCTAAACCAAAGCAAATCTCAGCTCAAAAAATCCACACCTTATTAAGGATTGTCTTATGGACAAGACAATTTCCCAAGCCAGGTACTACACTACCCCTAAATTCCTCTACACACTGCAGAGCTTTTCTCACACAAAATTGCCCTTCCCTTTAGCCCATCAATCATCTCCTATTTCACCTTCCCCACTGCAGGTTAATGCTCACCAGCRCAGCCACCATCCCTGTTTCAGCAGCAATCTCAATCATTTCCTCCCAAGAAACACAAACCCAAAACTTATTTGCTAGGTTTCACTTCAGGATGTCTCACACTCTCCTGAAACTCTGATGCTGCTTTCTCCTCTTACAGATTGGAACATTTTGCACCCTATCAGAAGTCTACTTAACCATTTATAACTGTATAAGGGACATGGAATACCAGCTGAAGGACATCCTCCACAACACAGGACAGGTGGGCACTCTACATGGGAACCTTTGGTCATCTGTTTACTCGAAACTGCTGGGCTGCCTCTCTAAGCACTCACTCATATGAGGGTTTCCTCGGTTTTTGAAACCTGCCTGGGTGAAGAACAGACACAAATCACAGCTGATTAAGTTCTTCACACTATGAAAGAGAAATAAGTATAGTAAAATAAGACAGAAACAACCTTCATCTCTTCTCCATTCCAGCTGGCTGGAGCCTGAACTGCAATGCACTCTGGCAGTGGATTTTTTCACCAGAGCCCATCATCTTTTGTTTCTTCATCACCATGACATTGTTAGTTTGTTGTGGACCCTTTGTACTCTGCTTTATTGCTTTGTCTCAAAGCTCTGTCATACGTCTGACACCTGAGGTGTCCCTCAGCATCTTTCACTAGGCTTGACCTTGGCCTTAAAAAGATGAGGGGGAAGTCTGTCCCTGAAAGCTCTGGCTGAAGAGAGAGGAAAAGAGAAGAATAAAACCCCAAAGAGATGCTTACGAGAACTTTTATCAGGCGAGTGTGTAAAACACTCCATTTGCTATTAAAATGATAAGCTGGAATAGTTTCCAGAGATAAAGACTATGACAAAATTCTGTTATTAAGTGCTACAGCTTTGTTCTTGGCAGTAGCACACACCAAAAGCTGTGTAGCTGCCATGAGGAGCACAAGCAAATTTTCACTGAACTCTCTGCAAACAGGAACAAGAAAACAATGCAGACTATAATATCACAAGTTCAGCAGATTCCTGCAACATTTATGTGAGACTTTAGATCACATGGTGGAATTGTGATAAATGGTAGCAAAAAGATGTTTCATTGTATGAATGTAAAATTYGGAACTTTTGCGTTAAAATTTGACAATAATATGGCAGTTGGGAGACCATCAGAAAGACTCATTCAGCCTGAAAATGCATCTAAACACTTGAGGATGAGGATTTTGTTGTTCCTACTTGTCTTCAGAGCACCACTGGCTCTAGAGAAAGATGGAAAGAATTTTTCTTAAACGAGAGAAAATTGCCAGGGAAGGGAGAAACTATAAACTTAGACTCATCACAGAAAGAATGGCCATATGGGTCAAGTCAAAACCAGCTTACTCTAGTGTTTCGTGGCCAGCAGTTTTCATCAGGAACTACTGGGAAAGGGTACAACATCCCCAGCTCTGTACACATGGGTTTATTTAAATTAAGAGAAGGAAGAACTTGTAGAAAAAAATAATTACAGCAAGTTTTTTTTTACCTAAAAAACACTGACTTTGTTCTAAAAACTTTTAATTAATACATTCTCTATCAGGATTGACATACGTATTCAAAATGAAGAAAAAAAATCATTTAAAAAGTCAAACAATAACTTGAAAGGGGGTCACTGCCCAGGGCTATAAATATATTCAAAGATGGAATAAAAAGGTAAAGTTGTACATACAACAAATGCCAGAATTGCTTTTTACAAGAGCAATTACCCACTAAAAYGGTTTGTCCACAGCTTTGTGGAGGTGTCTTTCACTCAAAGTCTTCAAACCAAGGTAGGATGATCACACAAAGGTTATGGGTCTCGTGCAGATGCAATGGAGTGCAAGGCTGCACTCTGTAAGCTGACAACATGAAAGAGTTGAGATGAAATGAATCATGAGCACCTTCTACCTCCACAATATGTGATTCCCAGACTCTCTGCATTATGGGTTTTGTTGCCTCCCTGTTTTCTAGGTGGAGCAGAGTCATCTGAGCCACAAAACATCACCGAGAAGACAGTGACATCCCAAAGTCCCTGCACTGCAGCTTTCTCCTGGCTACTGCTTTTTGCCGTGGTGTTTCTCTGCAGGGACCAGCTGCTGCTTTGCTGCTTTCCTCCACCTTAGAGGAAAAATAGTGAGGAGTCTCCGGTGACCACAAAATTTCTATTGTTTTCATTGTAAGGTGTTTTCCTGTAACTATTTTGCATAGAGAAATATCCCAGCACTCAGGAATGATGGGCACTTCTAGTGGAGGAGGGCGAGCAGTAAACCCACAAGTATCAGGATTAGGGCTGGGTGTAATCAACATCACTTATTCTATGCATTTGGTGATGAGTTTAGAAGCTCTTCCAGTTCTTCCTGCAGTTCCCACAAACAAATTGCAGTATCTGGGGTGGGAATCTGAACACAGCAAGCTTTGTCCTTCTTCTGAAGGGCAAAAACACCTTTCCAAAAAGCCACGACTGGACTGTGTGTTACCTGGAGAGGCACAGTTCCCTTCTCTGCCTGTCTCCAAGTGAGCATTCCATTCTCAAAAGGCTTGCACCAGTGGCTGGAGAAAGAGCAACTCTTCAAACATCAAGGAGTAAATAATGTTGTCAACATCAGCGTCATTTAGCTGCTGGTAGAAGACAGATTTATAGAAGTAGCAAAAATTGCTGGCATTAAGTAATGTGACTGCAGGCTGGTTTTGTTTGTWCTGTTTATGATCACAGAGCAGGCCCTTTCTCTGTGGGGCCTATACCAGAAGAGATGATCACAGTCCTCCGAAAAATATTGGATTCTCACTTAAGTAATACTCTGTCTCAGGAGAGGAAAATTCACAGGCCTCCAGCAGCTTTGTGCTGAACAAGRTTTGCAATAAAGGGGATCTTCAGAGGGGACTGAAAAGACAGTCGTGGTGTATGTTTGAGCGTGTTTGCAGGGAGCGCTTTTCAATTAAAGCAGGTAAGGAAGGTATCAATTTAAATGCAATGGGGAGGTGTGGGGAGGACAAGGAGGGTGTTTTTCATAGTCTGGTCACAGGACCAGGCACSACAGGCTGACACTTCTTGACAGATCCCGCCCCACTGCCTGTCTTGTCCTCCTCACAGTCATTCTTGCTAGAACCAGGCAAAAATCCCTGTTCAAAAGAAGATCGTGCCAAACTGGATCCCTTTTTTCACCTCACACCAGCCCTGCAGGGCCACAGCATCAGCAATCTTCGAAATCCCTGTGAAAATGTAAGGGTTTATTTGGTTCTGAGCACACTGGGCAGGAAGGAGAGAGAGGCAGGAATTGCGGTGTGTGAAGCCAACRTTTTACCTGGCCAACACAGCCTGGATTTGTTCAAAACCAGGTTTACTGGAAGGTTCACAAACCTTTCAACAAGGCTGGCACAAATAACCTRGCAAGGTTGGCCTAAGGTCAGACTCCCACAGCAGAAGCTGCCTCTGCCCTCCCTGCTGTGAGTTATTAGAGGATCAGCCAGTGGGGGACTGGCACTGCTCARCTTGAGGCAGGATTTAATTGGCAGTTCAACTGTTTTACAAAAAGGCAGATAATTACAAGAATCAGCACAGGAAAAAGRTTGCCCTCTGAGGTGGCACAGCTGGTCCCCCCAGCACCAGTCCAGTGAAGATGCTGGGCCAAAACCCAGCCTTGCTCAGCCAGGAAAGCCACAGCTGCTCACAGCGCTGGGAGTTACCTGGCGGTTGGGAAAGGGAAGGGATGTGTCTGAAATAGGAGACTGATGTGCTCGAGAAGTCTCATTTTGACATTGTCCTCCCATGCCTGTCCTGCTAAAGCACTGGGTTTTTTATTATTATTACAGTTACTCACTGCCTCTCTCAAACAAATGGTAGGAAAGACAAATGTCCAGGGTGGTATCTGGAACCAGGAAAGATTCAGAATGGCAGTAATAGAAGTGAATGTTTGCACATCTTTCAGCACAGATAGCAAGCAAACCTAGGCAAGCTGCTCCCATTRCTGTCACCCTGTCAAGGCCAGACTCCACTGGTCAAGCTGGAAACGCATTATTTGTACTGACAAATAGTGAGCTTGTGCAATACGTTTCTCTGAAATCACCAGCATGATTCACAACAACTTCACAGTCTGGCCTCAGAAGATCAGTTGAAATGGCCTGTCCTATCCTTAATGTCTTCTGCAGCCTCTGTAAAAAAATAAGTACTGGGAAATGGCCTTTCAAGAAYACTTCCCAGCTATACAAACACCTCCAATCTACTCTGACCTTCACTGAAATCTTCCTCTCAGGGAAGGAAAATTATATCTTTTAATTTTTTCTAATGTTCTGGTTTATTGTTTTTGCTCCTTCTCATGCAATATAATTAAAATTATGTCCTCAGAGTTGGAGGATACTTACAATAAACAGCTTCCATGGAAGCTGAACAACTCAGCTATGGTGCTTAATCAACTGGAGATGATGTTTATTGCTGCATATGCTCTGCTGCTGTGAWAACTAGCCCTTAAACATTCGGTTTCTAAACAAGAGAAAATAAAAATCCAATAAGAACAAGTTAAGGTCCTTGACACACTGTAGGGAAGTGAAGGCAAGAAAGAAGGATTGTGTGTTGCACAATAGGAATAGGCTCAGGTCAGTTAATGCATTGTAAAATGAATTACTAGTGATAGATGAACCACACGGCACGTAAAATGCTGATTTTCTTCCAATAAGTGCCCATGTATAGAGACCCTTAGAGCTGCAAATTTCCCTCTGATTCAGCTCTCCCAGCCTGGCTGCCTCGGAGCTCAGGCAAAACCTATGGGCTGCAGCATAGCTCATCTGCCTCCCTATGGGCAGTCCCAAGAGAGCTATTCCAGGGGCTGAAGAACACAATTTAAATAAACATCAGGGGCAAAAGAGCAGCCGTTAGCGGCAGTGATAAATAATTGGGAAATATGCTGAGGGCCAAGTATTCGAGAGCCCTCCAGCACAAAATGGACCTGTCACTGTAATGAGCCTCACACTTCGCAACAAGAAAAGAAGAAATGGGAAGGGTTGATGCCCAGTCTTGCCTCGAGTGCAAAGAATCATTTGGCTCTAAGGCTTCTGAGGTACTTCCTATTGTGTACAAAGAATCCAATKTAATTTCCTGAGCTCCTTGGATTAGTCAGGATTATACAAACTCATCAGTGCTCCTGTGACGTTCACCCAGCAGATCGTGCTCGGCCTCATCCCCTGGGATAGGGCTGGGCAGAATCACGTGGCTGCAGGAAAAATGGCAATTAAGGGTAGCTGGAGACCTGGAGAGCTGTCACCMCTCAGCACGTGCTGTGTCCCTCTCACAGGGCACCTCCTGAGCCATTCGGTTAGAGGGTCTCTGAATCAGTTCCGAGCATGCCAAGACTGCCTGGGAAAATCCTGCAAGGCTCACCTGATACACCAGTCCAGCAAGRCTCCTGTATAACCAGCCAATTTTTACTGTATCTTTCCAGGAAACAGTTTTTATTTCTTCCCTCTTATATATTTCTCTTGGAGCCCTTTAGTTGAATAAATTACATTATTAACAGCACTAATAGCAACAAAGTGAGTGATTGGTAGGAATTTCATTTGGCACACTAGAAATTACAGTTCAAGATGTGTTTTAAATGTTGATAAATACAAGCAGAAGACTTCTGCTTCGCTGGAGAAATAGATTCTTCCTTTTCCTCCTCTTGAGACTGAGTCTGAAACATGGCAAAATGATCTCTCTGCAATTTTCAGCCCAATCCATGCACCTTGTCTCTTCCTTCAGCTTTGAAATACAAGCATAAAGCTTTTGTACTTTGACTTATCTCACCTCTACCAAGCTCCTGCACACCTAGATGTAGTGACCCACTGCAAACCCTCTGGAGTAAATTGTTCTGCATTAGAAAAATACAACACAAAGCAAAGAAGAGCATTTGATTTCTTTGGGTACCAGGGAGGAATTAAATCATATAAATAACACAAAACAAGCACCTGGTTAAGGATTGCCTGTCATAAGGCAGCAATATAAACGTGCCAGAAGAATCAAAGCACTAATCATCAGATTTGATTTTCCCTAGCTGTCTGAAGGAAGTGCATTCCTTCAAAAATCACACAAAAAAAATAGTGGAACATTCCTAAGGACTCGGGCATTAAGGACAAGTAACAGGTCTGTATTAGGAACACACACAGGGACACCCCTTAACTTCTTTTTTCTGTCTTTTTTTTTTTTTAGATGAGTTCAGACTGCTGAAAAAACCTGCYGGAGACCAAAAGCCAGCACTCATACGGGTGAAAAGTATCTGTATAACACGGAGAGAAACAGCAGCATCAAACTGTCTGCAGCCTCTTCACTAAGTCACATCAAACATGGCAGAAAATGATTTTTCTTTGTTTTCTTTCTGTTTTTTTTAATGAATTCATTAAAATCCCCTTCGTGTCCTGTCATATTTAAGGGTACTCTAAGTCAGGAAATGTGTAGGCAGGCGCGTTTTTGGGACAGACACCTTTCAGGCAGAGAGAAGAGCGAGCTCCCAGACAGCGCTTTCTGAACTTGTCAGCAGAAACATTTGCAGCGGAAATTTTATTTCAAGAGCTGTCTGCATTCAATTAGAGAACAGAGGCAGAGCTGTGCGAGCCCAGCAGCCAGGAACACAGCCCAATATTTTCAGCACTAAGGATACAATGAGGCAGACTCCAGCACCAAAACAGTAAACAGTTTGTGAACCACATCAGGCACAAATAATCACAGGGGCAGTGTGACTGTTTGTGGCTAAATCGCGAGTGAAAGCTTGCACCAACAGGAAGGCAGAGATCTTTGCTCCTGCAAAATAATAGTTAGAAAGTCTCACTGAAACCACAGACACAATTTGTTCCTCTCTGAAACGTCCTTGTCCTGCCAACCAAACCAAGTTCCCTGCTGCTTATTGTTGAAACTGGGAGTGCCAAAGCCTGTGAGGAATAGAGTTCTCTGAGTCCCATCCATTAGAGCAGGTAAGCACATGAGTATATTTACCCAATTTGAGTGATCACAGGGGGCTGGTCCATCTTCCACGATCAGCCCCTTGCAGATGTTCAAGACTGAGCCTCTTCTGAGCTTTTACTTTGAGTCACGTTCTGGTCGTGGTAGATGGAGCTGGAAATACCCCAGCAGCTCTGACACTGGGTTTTCATTGGTTTGTTCAGACATCAAAACTCCCTGACAATTCTGAAGTGCTGCCTTCTCAAACAACATCACTGCCACCACGTTCTTGWGCTGTAATCCCCTGGGATGCCCACCACAAGTAAAAATCCACTTCAAGGACTTTCACCGGGACATGAAAGAGTTTCCTCAAACTCACCCCATGTTCGTTCACCTTCGGGCAGGCACTGAAGAACTCTGAACAGGATTTTGCATGGAATGAAAGGAGAAAAAGATGTAAAGGCCTGATGGTTYTCTCTGACGATGGGTCACACAGGGAAATAAAGGACATGAAATAAGAGAGAAGAGAGGGAAATTATGAGAGAAAAAGCCTCTATGATCCTAATAACAAAAATTCATAATCCACCTAGTCTTTTGTTCTGGCTYAGAAGGACATTTCCCCTGAGGGACATCCATCAGGAAAAAAAAAGAGATGCAGAAAGAGAAAGCGAGAGGGAAAATTACTGAAGAATGAGGAAAACAAAACCTTCTCTTGGTATGCAGTTTTCAGCAGAATACACTTCACAAGCTCGTTACTAATTCTCATAGTTTCAGGAAGYATTTTGGAAACATTTTTCAGTGAACAGCACAGTCTCTTCTGGCAAATCTGCTGCAAATCCCGTGTGTTCTGCAGGACTCCCATGGCCACTGAGCTACTGCAAACTTCACTGAGCCTCCATGGGGTATTTGGTATCCACTTGCATCTCTCCAGCAAACTAATGCCGAGGTTTTCTAGCAAGGATGGGGCCAAACCTACTCAACTTTCCAGCTTTGATGAGGTATTTTCTTTAGGCAGGTGGACGGCAGTTCTGTATCTGCTGGAGTCTTTGGCCAAAGGCTTGGAAAATTACAGCTSTGGTAACCAGCAAAAAGTCCTGCACGTCTGGAAGGTTTATAAGTCGTGCACAGACTTTGTGCATAACTGCTCTACTCAACCTTTCCTCTTCCCATTGTCTCTTTCAAACTGCTTTACCTCTCTTCCTCAAAGTTGCACTAAATAGGTGCCTTCCTGAGGCTTTTTGTTTAAGAGCTGATTTCCCTACAGATTTCTCATCTGAAAGCCTGTCACTCCTCCCTGAGCATCCTGCCCAGTTCACCTGACAGTGAAGACAACCCAGCCACATACCCTGCTGCTGGCAGGAGCACTGAAAATCAAGCCAGTGTGTCATTCAGATGGACTGGAAAGTGCTGCTGAAAAAGCCAAAGCCATTGGCCAGTAGCCACATCCAGCTGAAGCACATTGATGTTGCCTCTATCGATGAGTGAACCTCTGTTTATCCTCGGGGCCACGGTAAGCTGAAGAGGCCAAGAAATGAAATGACCTAAGACAGACATGCTTGGATCTTTTTGTCAATATTGTCTTTTCCAAACTGGCTTTTGCTCAGGTGCAGTGAATGGAAAGGTTTGGAGAGAGACACAGAAAATGAAATTAATTTTCTCAATGAAAGCCTGGCTCTGTGGAAGTTGCTGGGAATTTTAAAATTAAATTTACTGGGACCAGGATTTTGCTTTTTAGTTTCAGACATGAGCCAGGTATGTCAGCATGTCTTTTGTCTTCTGTTCAGTGTATCTAAAGATGGACAAGCCAGTGAAAGATTTAATGCCTGGTTTGAATAGACAGACACACATCTGGGTGTTCCTGCAATCCCCCAACACTCCTGGACCAAAGCTGGCTGACACAAATGTGCAGAACGTGGCTCAAAACTGTATAAACTTAATGTAAATTGCATTAAAAGATAAAATTCTACAATAAGGATATTATTTTGTTGTTAAAAAATGCCAGTGCAAAGCTGTGCGCAAGTTCTGATTGCTTATTAAATTTTAATTAAATTATGCTGCTTAAAACTCTGCCTCGAGGGCAGTGATGGGGCTGCAAACCCTCTGAAAGGGCTCCTTCCAGCTTCCCTGCTCAGGGCAGACTTATGGGATGTGGCCATTAACCAGGAGTGGGAAATTCCTGCCTTCAGCCACCGCCTGCTCCGATCAGAGTGTCCGAGCAGAAATCATCCCTGATGCAGTTCTAGCAAAGACCACAGCACTATGAAGATGAGCACATTCTGATTTGTGATTGCAGCTGAAATGAGAGTATTATGGGCTGTTACGCCTTGTTAATTTTCTCAGGATGCTGCAGAAAGGAGAGAAGTAAGGTCGGATTTCTCCAACAACTCCACCTCCCAGGAGCTGAGACCACAGCTTCCTTTATGGTCTCTGCAAGAACAGTGTGCTATCCAAGACTGATCCTGGATCATGAGCTCCAACAGTCCAGCTGCCCTGAATGGCACCAAGTGATGTCTTCTCCCACTGATGAGCCACTTTAGTGCTTTACTTCAATATTCAGTGTGTGGATTCACATGATGATGATGGCCAGAATCATCTGGGACTTAGGCTGAGCCCTAAAAGACACGATCATCTCACTTAATATAATCATCCAATTGCAGCTCAAACCTTTCTTCTCAACCTGCCAGTCAAAAAGAGCCCCTGTGTCTCCATCCAGAAGGATCACATCCAGAAGAATCATGTTGGAGTGGGAACATGCCCATGGCATTGATTTTCTCCCTCCCACAATGCACTCGCTCAGATCTTCTGATCCAACTAAATATAACAAATGCTTCGGGGCACAACTGGTGCCAGCAAAAGAGGCCCATCAGCTATAAATGTTCCTGGGAATTCACACTCCTGCTTATTCACTAATTGCACAGCTGGATCCAACCCAGAGATGTTTCCACCACAACTCAGAGGGCCAGCAAAGCACATGCCTGATGCTTTTCCAGGTAGATTTTGGATGCATGGTCCGTGGTTTCCAAAGACACGGTGGTGAAAGCAAAGTCTGCCTGGTTTTGGTACCAGCACTCACTGGTTATGGGGAAATGAACATGATGAAGAAGAGGGAGAGGAAGAGGTGGACTGGCTGGTGGGACCCAGGGTCAGGAGCATGGACATGCTCCTCTTCCATCTTCATTGTCCAACAGCAGCACAATCTGCCTTGTGCATTTGACATGACTCAGAGCTGATTCTCCTTTATATGGATTCGTATTCAGCTCTCAGTTTCCCAGTCCCTTGCCTGTGTCCATAGGCATTTATATCACCAGAGACTGGATAAATTCCCTGCTTCTAGGACTGCCAGTGTGAGTTTCAGGTAACTCTACATGAACCAGCAACACTAATCAAACATATACTGAGATTTTATTGAGATAACATCATGGTGAGGATTCCAAGATGTGACCTGAACTGTTTTCTCTTGGCAAAATCTCTTAAAATTGAGGAATTCTTTTTTCCACCGAAGGAGAACGTCAGTAACATTAGAAAAAGAAAAATCTAAGAAACCGTTCAATGGTCTGTAATGAAGAGGAGCCAAGTGCAATCACTGTGATTGCACAAACTCCATCTTTGCCTCCTCAGAAAGAGCACTTAGAGATGAAAATATACACGAGGATATGTATTTTTATCTATGGAGCAAAACACAGCTCTGCACAGACAGCCACATAAAACAAACAGACCATCGAATCCCCACCTGAGAATGCAACACCATCACCCAACYGCAAGCCCACGAGCCATCTTTTGCTGCCAAAATTGCTTCACACGTTCTGTTGCCTTTGCAGAGGAGGAAGGAGGGAGTGGTGGTGTTAGAGCAGCACGGACTGCTGCTTTCGGGAGCCCTGTGCTCCTAGAGAATCCACGAACAGCAGATGGAGAGCAGGAATGAACGGAAAACCCATAAAACATTGTGCTCACAGGGGTCTCAGACTTGCCCCCAGGAGTGGGCCAAGCAGAGCCTGCAATGTGAATGAGGGTGGGCTACTCACAGCAGTCACCTCCCAGCAACTTTTCTTCAGCAAAGGGGCACAAACTGGTGCTGGAAGATATTTTTTAAAACCAGAAAGATCATAAAAACTGCAGCAGGGGAAGGCTGCAAGAGATGTACAAGAAAAGGAATTTGTACAGGCTCAGGGTACATTTTGTCTGCTTTAGACCTTTCCAAAAAGGAGAACAAGACATTAATCTAATTTACTCAGCCAGTTATATGAGGCTTATGCCTTCTTCATATCACCAGTCTGGCATGAAGCAACCAGAAGTGCACAGGTAAATCAATCCCATAATTTCCATTTTAGCTTTAACAAGTGATTTTACTGTTTCTAGGTGCTAAACATGTGTATCTGATGACTGCAATAGACATTATGCAGCGATGCATCCTGAATAGATACATGAATATTAAAGGTTGCTCTGTTCTGACAGCTTACTCTGGAGTTTGCCTTATGCTGGCTGAGATTTTCAGTTCTTCTTAAATGTAACTTGCATATCACTGTAAACTCTCTCCCTCCTTTTGACAGGGTGCCCTTGCAGATGGTAATTTCCCGAGCAGGGAAGAGGAGACTCACAATTCCACTTGGATTGGGTATCCTATGGCAAGACATTTTTGCAGAACATAAATATGTATCACTAGATCTAAAGCTGAGGCCCCGTGCTCATAGTACGTTGTGAAAAATATGGACAGACATTACTGATGGCACTGTGGCCACAGTAATGTGAAACTGGTACAGAAGAAGCTGAAGCCATGGATGTTCATGAGTCCAGTACCTCACCCTAGGATGGATATAGGGGAATAAAGTCAACATCATGCAGGGCACGGCTGCACACGGTGAGACAAAGCTCCGCTCTTATTCTACCACCACATCTGAGCATAGATGGATGTATTTAACAAATTAATGAACTGGAAGAGATGAGAGAGGGGACAGAGGAGAGCTCAACCTCTGCCAGCTCCTTTCTCGTCTATCATCTGCAGCTCTCCCCATGGCTCTCCCAGACAAACAGTCCCGAGTGGAGAGGATCCCAGCCAGGGCCACCCTCTCCAGCGTTTCCTCCAGCCATCTTGGCAGCAGATCTGCTCTCCAAACAACAATTAAATCCTGTATCATTTTAGAGAGAGGAATGAAATGGAAACAGATACAGATGAACATGGGCTGCTGCTTGCTCTGTGACGTAGCTGCAGAGCTCTGCATTGTAATGGGATGGGAAAAGACTTGTGACAAAATAACCCTGACATGCCATTAAGGCAATATCCAGGCTCCTTGTTTTTTGCTGGAAGCCAGCTTATTCCCTGCTCAAGCACTACTGAATTCCCTGCACAGGGCAGCGACTGAAGCATTCCTGCTTGGAATTTTGTAATGCTTTTCCACAGGTAATACAGAGAACTGGGTGGGAAAATCCTCTGTTGAACCCATGAGATGCAGTTGTCTCACGGCTGGAGGTGCTTTTGAAAATGCCAATCTACACCCAAAGAGACTTCTCTTAATGGTTTTAATTTCTTTCCCTTTTGTTTTTGAGAAAAACAGACATGRAAGAAAAAAAGGAAGGAAACAGAAGTTGCAAGGCCTCCAGGTGGGAGGTTTTTGTTGGGTGTGTGAYCAGACAGAATAAGGAATCCCTGCAAGAGGCAGAAGTAGAGACCTAGAGACAGGGGCAGGGAACCTGGCGGAGCAGGAAAGGAGCAAATGAGGCTGTAAAAAGAGCAGAAGTTTGGAGAACAGCTCGGAGACCAGAGATCTGCATTTATTACATTTTTTGTAGCTTGGTTTGAATGTCTTGAATCACCAAGACCTGTATAGCAGAAACTGAGTGCAAGACAGCACCAGACAGGTTGAAGAGCAGAAAGGCTTAATTTGGACTAAAGGTAGAGCAGTTCAATCCTGGTTTCAAGTGTTGTGGAAAATCAGGTGAGCTGGGGCTGGAARTTAAGCTACAACCCCTGGAGAACACATCATACAGATGCCACAGCAGACTATTCCCCATGGATGAGGCCCCTTGCAGACTGAGAGGAGGATCGCTGCACAGGATAAATTCGGGGAAAAGTAGGTTAATAAGGGAAACAACCTCTTCTTTGTCTGGCCTTATAATACTTATAATACTTACAATACTTATAACACTTCAGCGCCTGACCGCGCTGCTGCTTGGGGAGGATGCAGCTCATTTTTCCCCAGAGAGCTGCAGCTTTGCTCAGGGCTTCCTTCCAGCTTCAGGAGGACAGGGGTGCTTGCATTTCCTTGCAGAAAAGAGCAGCAGCTGCACAGATGCCACCAGACCCTGTTGCCCTGAAGATGTTCGCTCCGCGTCCTGCCACACCCTGCAAAGCGCCAGGGCCACCCCGCCCGGCCTCCCTCCCCCGGCACAATCCCCCTCTGCCGTGTCCCCTGCTGCCCTGTGACAGAGCAGAACGCGTCGTGGAGCCGCTCAGCTCCGCTGCTGTCCCACGCACATCCCATCCCCAGCACCTACCCGAGCGCCGCTCGCCGTCCCCACCCGCCGCCCCCGGTTACCGCAGCTCAGCGTCAGCCCCGGGGCAGCTCCTGCCGCCGAGAACTCGGCCAGCCCTGCTCGTAAGGGAGAGAGAGTTTCTCCCAATCCTTCRGCTTTCTAGTCAGCAAGGGTTTACGTCATTTAGTGTAGCTCTTTAGAGCACGATTTCCAATTATTTCCCAGGCTGCAAACAGATCTTAATYGCTACCACGTCATGGGACTTTCCAACTCGGTCACACCACAGCAGCAGTTTCGTGATTTCCATTAAGACCCTAAATCCAGCCTCAGATCTTGTCCTGGAACCATTCTCTGTGTCCAGAACAGCCACCTCCACACACAAGCAAGTGTTGCAGGGCTCTCTTGAGAATGCTGATCTGGTCCTTGACTTGGGAACACCAGGCTAAATTTCATCCTTCCTCAGGAGGAGCTGCAGCAGCTTTTCATCTCTTCCCCTAATTTGACACAAGGTCAAGCAAAGGGCCATGAACTACTGCATTTTGCTCCACAGCACACAACAAAAAATGCAAGAGCCAAATTTTTACCAGCTTCCTAATGAGGAGGAATATTAGTGCAAAGCATTAAGCTCCAAGCAACAAAGTACAGGCATCCCTATAGATTCCTGTAGGATCCAGCAAACAAATCCATGATACATGGATACATACAGGATCCATGATACAAAATAACATGAAATATTAAACGGTYTTGAAACAAGTAATGAAACCTTTCCACCTCATCCCTCACCCACAGATGTTGTCTATAGATGGCTGACTGAGAAACCACCAGTCTCAAGACTTTGTGGTTAATCTACTCAACAACTAGAAAAGGGAAAACTGCCAGGTTGTAGATTCAGTTTCTCAGAAGAGTTTGCTGTCCATAAGGCTGAAAGCAATGTAAAACAAAAACTTCCCCTTAAAAGGGAGGGAAGCATCTGTCTTTCCTCATTATACGAGTCGAAAGAGTCTGCCTCCTCCCTTTGGACCTGGATCTGTGTAGCACTTGGCATCACAGCCTCAGCAAAGCAGATGATCAGGAAAACTTTGCTGTCTGAAGCTCTCTGCATTTTATTGAGAGAAAGAGCAATTTTCATTGAGGGGCAGAAGACACAAAGGGAGATTAAATAACTAGCTGAGCCATTACAGGAAGTCTGGGGTGCAGCTGAGAACTCCAGTCTGCTCCGCCCCACAGTGAGAGGACCAGGAGAGATCCCTCTGCCTCATTCCTGGAGAAGGACTGGCCATGTTTCTCCATGGCAAAGCTGCAAGGAACCACTGTTCTACAAGCAAAGAGGGTGGGAAAAGATGCCAAGATGCTCCTTCAGGTGAGGAAGGTCTCCTTTCGGGAAGGCTGATCAACCACACTGTGCTTTCGCTGCTGGAGGCTGTGCCAGGCTGAAGGAAGCAAATGGCTTCTCCATCCTAAGTGCTGGATTTGTCCCTAGGGCAGCATGGTGGTGGCATGTGATCCCTGTCACTCTGCCACCACAGCAAGCACTCTCTCTCCAGCTGAATCCAGGGGAACAGGAAGCTCCCAGATAATTCTAAGAGGTATTTGCTTGTGGTAGTACCAGGGACTCACCTTATTTACCCAGAGGGAATTTTCAGTCTTTTCAGGAAAAGCCACCAGTACAAAATTCCCAAGATGAGCTCCACGCCRTACTTAAGATTTTGGTTCCCAGAAATACAGAAGAAATGCAGCCTATCTTCCCTGAGCTCATGGCACTGGCTCTCTAGAGATGAGCATGAATTTACTACAAGTAAATCCATTAATTGTTTCAGAAGCTGGAATTAATTAAAATACAGCCCCTAAAAGAAATTTAGCATCTGCATGTCTTCTCTTTGTTCTGGGTGATCTTAAGAGAGAAATAACAGACTCCACAGATTTTCCATGTAATGAACCTTAATTGGAATCTTTTACATTAGAAGAAAACCTGTAATTAAGGCAGGTTATTAATGATTAYATACCTAATTATAATAGCTAGATAAGCTATCATTAGACTCAAGCTAACTTTTCTGGCAGGGTCTGAGATGTGAGAGGTAACCCAGCCCATCACAGCATCCCTGGGAGCTCTGCAGTCACAGCTCTGCTGCAGAGGAGAGGAGGCTGCAGTGATCACTCCCAGGTGATCTGGACCACGGCTGTGGCTGTGGAGAGCATCTTGCAGTGCTGCTTCCCACCAATGGGTACCTCTGGATCCCCTATTCCCTCTTTTCCCTGGAGATGTGGTGTTGCCCCTCGTGATTTTGGTAGCTGCAGTTCAAGCCCTCCCCACCTCTCCTCAGGAAAGAATTATAGGATGATATTGAAACCTCTGTAACTCCCACGGACACGCAAGGGGCCCATGGTGTGTCACTTGGTGTTTTCCACTTCGCTTCTTTCTGTTGAGTCACCTTGTTTAACAAAGTTTGGTGATCTCTTYGTTAAGGTTGGCATCCTGCATTTCTGCGCTGCTGAGGGGAGAGGTCAGGACAGGTCACAGGGTTCCTCCCCAGGGAAAGCCACAGGAAGCATGAAAATGGGAGTGAATGTATGAAAACTTCTCTGGAAACAGAGTCACGATGAGGCAGCTCTGCAGCAGCATTTGGGGGGGGGGAACAGCGAGGCCAGTGCTTTGTGATGGCCCAGGGAAACAGAAAATCTATGTATGGCTTCACTGCAACTAAAGCAACCAACCAAACTGAACTTAAAATTCAGAGCACGTAAATTCTTCAGTAGTGGTAGAATTTTAAAGTCTTATTCCCTTCAGGGGACTTCTSTCATTTTAAACACAGGCAAACAAATTTAGCAAAATCTTTTCAATTAAATCTTTGGACAGATCCCCAAACCTCAGAGCACCTGTCTGATTTTCCCTTTAACAGTGACGGTGAACAAAGCACCCACATGAAGAATGGGCAAATAGCAGATAAAAGGACACATTTTTGAGTAGGTGTCCTGGACCATGGCAGAGGTGAAGAAGAGATGCTGCAGCTGCATCCTGATCCAAGAGTCCACAGCGTACTGGAACCTCATATCACTCCAGGTTGAGTTATGGCTAAGTACAGGCAACTGTTGATCTTTGGATTTGGTTAGCACTTCATGAAAACAGGAGCCAATTTCATTTTAAGCTGACCTTTGAAGAAGTTTGCATCCCTAACTCAGCTTACAGAGTCCCTGTATGGTGCAGTTCAGTTCCAGGGTTCACTGTGTTGCATTCAAAACCAACCAGCTGGAGAGAGCCTCGATTCACTGGCATGGAGCTTTGTCCTTTTTCCAGATGGACGTTGCTCGCCCTGTTCCTCACACTCCATTTCCCAGCACAAACAGAGCACCAGGAGGGGAGGATCAAGACAGTCCCTTCAAAACGGCCCCCTAAAATTTTAATGATGGCACACCCTGAAAGGGCTTTTGCAAAGTAAATTGGCTTCAGGTCTCTTGGTCTCCAACACTGAAGAGCTGGTGAAACTTAAAGAAAAATCATTTTTCCCTCAGGAAAAACGCAGTAATTTATGCAGGTTTCTCTGTGTTGAAACGGCACTACTGTGGGCTTAAACAAACATCCAGTTAGCAGCAGCAGCAGCACACCCCAAACACTATATTACCATGTCTCTCTGGATCTTGTAAATCTGCYGTACGTTTCCAACAGGCCTCGGCAAACACCTCTGTTAAATGGATGGGAAAAGTCACACATCACTCGATGTGCTTTGGTCCTGGCTTGCAGGACCTCTTTTCTGCCAAAACGGAGCACCATTTTCTACAGCAGCTCTAGTGCACAAGACAGCCTGCAGGTTTCTGTGACAGCTGCAGACACTGTTACAGGCTCAGCCATAAAGCACACAGCCCTAGGCTGTGTAGTCAGGGTTAGCCAGGGTACAAAAATGCTTTTTTCCTCGCTAGCAAACAGCAGAAAASCTCTCTCTGTACCAGCCTGTCTGCCTGGCCACGTGTGGCCACAGGGGCTGCAGGGAGAGCCCCAGAATCCAAGGCAGGTGAAGCCAGAGTTACTTTCCCAGCCAGATTACACCCAGGGGGATTCCATCCTAGTCCAAGTCTGTGTCTGCCCAGTGCAGGACATTCAGTCATGGTTTTCTCATCCTTCTTGGCCTCGTTAGCTCACCTGAGCTCCTGCAGAGGCTGGGGTGGAGAGGGAAACAGGATGTGGCAAACACACGAGCTGCCCTACAGACACCAGCACTCAGATCCCAGTCAGCACCTGGATGAAACAAATTTGAAGCACTTCACTGGCACTTGACCTCAGCCCACAGTGGGTGAGGATCTGCCTTCAGGATTTGCTGGGGGGAGGGTTCCAGCAGGAGCATCGAGGCCAGCGATGCTCACTGTGTTTGCCCTCTGCGACCAGCTCCCCCCACAGCCCACCGCCATGGGCACGTCTCTCCTGCATAAACACCGCCCACAAACCAGCCTCGGAGAGAAAGCTTCCCTCCTCAGGTGCTTCCATCATTCCCAATCCCTTTAGGAAAAAGCATGAAGGATTCATTTTACCCATCAATTTGGATTACACTCTCCTTTTATCAGCATCTTTCCCTTAACGACTTGGGCCATTCACTTCGCGGGTCTGCTCAGATACTGAGCTTTCCTCACTCTGAAAACTTCAAAACATCGTTGAGAGGAAGGAAAAATCGCCAGTCATGTGTGCTGGACTATTGCAGGGGAGTCATCAATTATGCAGGGTTTGGAATATGTTACGCTCCCCACAGCTGTTTGATAGGGGGGCGATATGATTTATGAGAACAGCCAAGATTCAATTACTGATTTCCCATAAATTATCTATACAGCCCTTTCATCCTATGCCAGGTTATGAAGGGCTCTGATGAACAGAGGGGACCAAAGACGGGGTTCTCTGACCATGAAAAGAGCTGGGATTTTCAAAGTGAAATCAAAAGGAAAGAAACAAGAAGGGAAGTAGCGCCGGTGGGAGGTGTCGGACTCTGGATCATGAGATTGGACTGTCACTTCCAGGCAGGAGCTGGAACACTTGGTACAGATGCACTGATCGAGCCAGCCTTCAGACTATCTGTCTATTTGTCCTTGACTTCTTATCATGTGCTGTGGGAGAGGCAGATATGGCTGGAAGGAAATAGCACTTTTTGCTGCATCTTATAAATCTGTAAATATTATTGACAGGAATCGTTTAATGAGTGCCTGGGAAAATTTAGGTACAAGCAGTGACTTCAGCAAGGATTTTTTTCAGAGTGGAAAAGGCACGGCTGGCCCTTAGGAATAACACCACCAATTTAATGGAGACTAGCATTGCAGGGGAGTGAAACGACTGCCAATCTTGTATGAGGCAATACTGACCACAAAACACCAGAATGTCTTGGGTTTGGGAAGCCTTTGGGAATCTCACTCGGAAACTGTGAATGAAATGTGAAGGAAGAGGGAAGGAACTGCAGGAGCAAACCCTCTTCTGGTCACCCCACTGAGCCAGTGGTTCTGGCCAAGGCTTTCCTGCACACAGCCAGTCAAGGACAACACAATGTTGCTGTTTACATTTATTTTCGATTTGACTTTTCCAGTCAGCCTGAAAGGCAGTGAGCCCAGTCTCTGACACAACACCACCCCCGTTATCACCACTCTCATTTCAAATCTGGGATTTTGAACCTGGTCTGTGGCAGCTGAAAGGAGAAAACTGTCTAATGAGAGATAAAACACACCATCCAGAGGAGAATAAAACAATCCTTCGACCACACTTTAAAGGATTGAAAGAAAAAAAGCAAAAGGCAGACAAAAGAAAAGTTAAAGAGGAAACTCTAGTAGGACTTCTCTGTGCACTTGGGGGTTATAAACAATAATCTTTGCCTCCCTCTATGGCTAATGGACAAAACACATCTCTCAAGATCAGTACAACTACACGTGAAGCCTGAGCTCCTGGCTCGGGCACACTGTTTCTTTTCCTAAATTTAGATACTGGAATTATCCCTGCTCCCACCATTGACTTTTCTCCCACAAAAGGCACATTTATTCTCATCAGAAGTATAGTGTACCTAACAAGCTATGGGCAGGGAAGAAAGCAGAGCATTGGAAAATAACTTTCATAGGGATTTCTAGTTTTCTAGCTCGCTTCCATATTTCCTCTGGATTTGTCTTTTTTGCCCCATTTTTTTTATTTTGTACCGCTCTGTGCCACCCCCTCCCATGCTCACAAGAGAGTCGGAGGAGAAGGCTGAAGCCAGCAGTTGTTTGTCTGCTTGTTTTAAAATAACAGAGTGAAAATGAGTGTGGTTCCTCCTTTGTGAAGCAAAAGCTCAGTCTGGGGCATTGCTATAATGGAGCAGCTGAGGGAAATGGATTTTATTAGCCTGGTTACAATCCCTTTACTTAGGGCTGGTTATTACATCTCTCTCCCCTTAATTGTGCAACCTGCTCCATAGACAAATAGCGGGTGAGACCATAATGAAGGGTTGTTACAGGCCAGAGCACTCGACTGGCAAAGTGATTCTCACAGAAAATTGTCTCTGCTCACCTGAGCAAACCCTGCAAGGGGCTCAGGGAGCTGGGCTGGTGCTCCACGCCCAGGATGCAGCAGCCACGTCAGGGATTGCTCCTGGCATTGCAACAGGAACAGCCCAAACATCACCATCAGCACCAGTGAGGGACAAACCTGCCCCAGAAGAGGCTCTGATCTCTGGGAAAGGGGAGCAGAGGGGGAAATGACCAACCCCAGGTCACAGAATCAGGTTTAAACTGTGGCAAACTCTCACAGGTACTCCAGCAGTTTCACCACCACGTGGCCCATGAGGTGCAAGCTCCAGAGAGATTTTTGAGCACTTGGAGTCACAGCTTGGGGATACAGCAGAGAACAGTGGCTGGTCCTCAACCCGTGTATTTTTTGATGCAGCTCTCCTCAGGTCCTGTGGAGCATTTTACTGACTGAAGAGACGTTGGCCAGCTCACCACAATGATTAAGAAAGATCCATGGTTTGCTGATCCAGCACCAGTTCCCCAGGTCTCTCAGGGGAACAGCACACAGCAGTAAAGCCCTTCCTGGGGATGACCAGTCCATGGACTGCTTGAACCTCCCTTACTCACCAGCCCCTTGTTTTCTTCCTGTAAATGTCTGAAATAATTAATTCAAGATTTAAAGACCAAAGTTACTGTAGTGTGCCCAAAATAATAAATGTCTCAGATTTTCAATTACCCTAAATGTACAAGTGCTGGATCCCGTTTCTGTATCTAATGCGTCACACAGAACCATTACCCCACAATCCATTAATTATCACAAGGTCAGCACATTCTCTGGTGTCTCTTCATGACTGCACAATGAACAAGCACTGCCTCTGCTGTGGGCTGGCTCCATTTGTGGATATACAGCCAGGCTCTGGCTACCCAAAATGATCAAGAGAGCAGTGCTGGGCTGTGGGGATAAACATATCTGGGTAGAACAGAAGAGGACAGGGGAGACTAAGCTGCCTGTGTATCTTTGAGACTAAACAAGAAACAATAAAACCACACTGCTCTAGAGAGATGTGCAAAAGAGCCTTAACTACGCCAAAGAACAGCTCTATAAACAGAAAATGAAAGATTGCTTTCATCCACAAAAGATTTCAAGAAACAGGAGGAAGGGAAAAGTAGGAAACAAAATAGCAAGGAAAAATGAAAAACAGTTCAGGCCAGGTCCGGTCCCCATCTGTTCATACCTCCCACCATCACAGCCCACATGTGCTGCCTCTTTTACCATGGTGGATCCTGAGCATGAAAAGGATACAAGCTCTTTCCTCAATTCACCTCAGCCTCTCCCACAGGGAAGAATTTACTACAAAGGTGGGAAGGAGTTTGGGGAAGAGGTGCAGTCTGACCCTAAGCACCAGACATTCCTCCAAACTGTTCCCAGATTTGGGGTGCATTAATCCAGTGAACCAATCCCTGCCATCCCCTCCATTTTTGTCAAAGCTTTGTCTGCTTCTGTCTCACCCCATTTCTGCAATGACTCTCAGGACCTTTATATGATCCCCAGGCTCCAGCTGCAATATGGCCTTTCTGGCACCTCAAATGTGTAAAGTGCCCATTTTCTACTCCTGCCCTTTCTTTTGCCACCTTCTCTGAGCTTCCTCTGCCTGGCTTTCACTTTCAGAGATTCTAGAGGTAATATTTTATTGTAATGGGTTTTATTATGATGATGTACAACACCCTTAAGTGCTTTGGTGAAGGAAGGAAGAAAGGTTGTGCTATAAATAAAATTCTCATCTACGATCAAAGGCACACAAATGATGGATGTGTGGGGGTGACTGCACAGATGTCCCTACAGGCCGATCCTTCTCTGGGTGGTAGCTGCTCTGGAGAGAACCAGGGTCGCTGTGAAGATGGGGCCATTTGGCAGTGGTTTATTCCCACAAGGAGTAAGCCAGCTAGTCTGGGAGCCAACAAGTGAGCAGGGAGAACCAGCTGCAAACTGGCTGTTTGTGTTGCCTTCTCTGCTCTGGATCGACATAAACGTTTCTGTTTCCGTGGCATCTTTGATTCTGTAATTCTCTGGGTTAATTAACTCTTGTCCCCCATGTGGGTCTCCTGCCAATTCAAACTGGTCAATGCACAGGCTACTCCTGCTGGAATCATTCCCCAGTGTAACATCTCTCAATATGTCACCAGCTGGAGTTTTTCAAATAGGGTTAACTGGTTTAAGAGATGGAAGAAATTCCTACAGCTGGAGACAGAGAGAGCAAAGGAAGTTTCCAGCTCCTGAAATTATTCTCCTTTGAGCTGCACTATGAATGAAGGGAGCCAGGGGAAGATGATGACATGGAGAGGAAACAAAACAAAACAAAGCAAAGCAAAAATAGATATTACATTAAAAAAAAAAGGCACAGAGAAGAACAGAGGAGGGGGAGTTATCTATCCTGCAGCTTTGCAGACAGTATTAGCATCTTGTTGCCTAATGAGCCATAGATGTAATAGACACACCACGAAAATAAAAGTGGGAGGGAAAAGCAAGCATCAATAACACAGAAAAACAACCACAGAGGCTGCTGTTGAGCAAATGTCACTTCTCTCACCTTCTCTGAGTCTCCCCAGTCAGCTGCCCTCCTCCCTTCCCAGATGTTTGTTCTCTGTCTTCTTGCACCTTATCTCTGCACCCGTTTGGTTTTCATTATGTCCTGGGAGTTCGAGCTGGCAGCACCCAAGGGGCAAAATTCAAGAACAGCTCTCAGGCATCCTCTGCAAGTGTTCTCATCTCCTTCTCATGGTGCAGGGGGATGGTCTGACCTCGCTAAAGGTGGGGAGAGAAGGGGCCAGAGTGTAAGGACACAGCGTTGTCACCTCTCAGCGTGTCACGGGTGGGTTTTCACGCTCAGGAAAAGCAAAAGGACCCAGGGTCAGCCCAGCCATGTTTGGTGAGACAACCCTCTGCCCTGAAAACCCTTTGCTCATACACAGAAGCACCAGCAAAGCTTACAGAACAGCATCCACCATCCTTAGCAGTTATTTTACTGGCACAGCTTTCAGGCAAGAAGCTGGGGCAATGACAGGAGTGACAGCCAGGCAGAGGCTGTCACTGCCTCATCTTCTCACCTACAAACCTCTGCCAGCAGCTTGGACAGAAAATGCAGCTGGTTCTCAGTTAAACTCCCTTTGCTTTCTTTTTGGACACAAAAGAATACGCCCTAGCCTGTTTCTTCCCCTTCCCTATTTCTTTTTCCTTTCTTAACCCATCAGTCCCTCCTCCTGTCTTCTATTTCATCTGCAGCTCCTGCACCTGCCTTCAAGGTTTATTCCTTTCCTGCGGGATTATTTGGAAGTTTGCTTGTGCAGGGAGAATAGCATTTCTGTAATAAAGCCTCAGCCACATTCCATTAGTGTCATTTCCATCCGCAGAAGTGAAGTGTCAGCTAATAAAAGGTAGCACAGACCCCTTGGGCAAGATAAAATGAGAGAGCAAGAGAGGGGGGGAAAAAATCTACCGTCAGAGATGGAGAAATGATAAATGTCTTTCCAGAAGCAGAAGCACCTGGAATAGGAAGAAGGGAGCACCGGGGGAAGGGGAGGGGAAAGGAGGAAGGGGGGAATATTATCTTTGCTAAGAAAGCTTTGTTTTTGAAAGGTCTCATTAACTCAAAAATCACCTTTTACCCCTTCTTCTCTGTACACTAAGGGCAATATCCAGCCTGGCTGTGCCTCTGCAGGGAGAGGATAATGTGCAATTTTTGTTTGCAAGCAGCAATGGCTTGGGGGAGCCGTGGGGGGCTGCAAGGCAGGGTCTGGCATGGGCAGGGTCTGGGGTCTAGCATGGCTGGGTCTGGCACAGCACGCACAGAAATGCACAGGCCATGCCGAGGTGGCTGTGCCGAGCCTTGTCCCCCCACAGGGATGAGAGCAGACAGGGGTGTCGCTGGCTGTGTCTGAGCTGTGAGACCCAAAGGCATTTCAGAGACAACTTTGTCTGTCTAAGCCGTTCCCTGACCCCAGTAGCCCTCCCCACGTCTGGATGAGGCGAGGACAAGCCCCGCAGGGTCCATCACAGGGTGCACCTCCCCTGCAGCTCGGGGGCACATTTATGACCCATTTGGTCCCTGTCTGCTCCCATTAATCAGGAGGGAGGTGACTGCGATGCTGCTGTGGCCTCAGTGCTGTCCACCAGCCCTCCCCAGCCCCCCGTGCTGAGCAGCGAAGCAGGCACATCACCCGTCTCTCCACAGCACCCTTCCCTCTGGACAAGGACAGAAAGGCCCAAATAGCACAGGAGAAAAAAAAAATTTAGGAAAAAAAAAAGCTTAGTCAGAAACAAGGGCCCATTTTATCCCTGTAACTAGAACTTATCTCCCTGAGCTCAGAGGAGCTTTGTCTGGACTCAGGCTCCAATTCTGGAGAAGTCTCAGTTCTCTGCTGACTTTATCCATGACATTCAAGCTTTCCAGGACTAGACCAACTACTCCTCAGTGCAAGTATCTCCCAACTCCATCAGAGAAACACAACCATAAAAGAGCATCTCTGATTAAATTTATGCCAATGCAGCAGCTCTTAATGCCATAATGATGTTAGCACAGGCAAACACGATCCATGAAAGGTGTGAAGTGTGCCACAGCCCAGAGCTGCCAGGTCTCCAGCTCAGCCACTGGAGCTACTGGCAGCTGGCAGAGGATGACAATCTTCAGGCTTTTTCATTTCCCTGAGGAATATGATCAGTCCAGACTAAGCCCAAAGGTTTTGTCCATAAGGTCCTCCTGAGCAGTGATGTGCACCTCAGCCATTTCTCCTAAAATATGCAATACACAGGCATGCACATGGATAGTTTTTCTCAAAATAATGACCATACCTTCTTCACTCCTGCCCTCAGAAACAAGGCTGTTGCTCAATTTCTTCCTAAACCTACCAGCAACACGTTACTGTCAATATTTTGGAAAGCAAATCCCATCAAACAAAACCATCACACAGGTAAATACAGAAAGTTGCAGTGTTTACAGGCCTCAGGTTCTCTTAGTTGACCACCCAAAAAAACCTCACGATAAATTAAGGACTTTTGATTTTAAATGGAAATGTTATCACCTGGTAGCCATGCTCCCCTCCTCACTGCTTGGAGTACATATGGATTTTTTCCTGCATGTGTATAGAAGCACCACCCGTGGGGGCACTGGCAGGGTTTTTAAGTCTGTGACAGATAACCGTGTCCCTCCAATTTCCTGGCTAAAAGCTTCCTAAATTCACGTAGCTGAGCACTCCAGGGAGCCAACTGGATAGCAGTTTGCTTAATAAAAGTTGCCTTTATACAAAGATCTAAATCCTATTTTCCAAGAACTGGCAGGGGATTTTCAGGGTGTAATCCACCCACTGCTGACCCTCCACAGCAAAGAAACCTCGCTGCTGCTGGGTGGGATTTTTTTCTTGGAGAACAACACAGGCTTTTCCTGGTGCTGCTGGGAGAGGGGAATGTGGGAGCACCTGAGGATTGCCACAGGCAGAGGAAAAAGGTTGGGCAGTTTTTTTCCATGCTGAACAGCCTGTTATCAAAGACAACAGGATAGAGAAGGGATTGTTGAAGAGGCTGCAATTCTCTGAAATTTCGCTCAGGGAAATGATTGCCATGTTCACTGTGGAAGTCTGAATCAACAGACAGGTCTCTGAAGGACCTTGGGAAGCCCTTTTAGCTGTTTCAGAAGTAAACTTTCCTGTGATCCTATCACTGTTCAGAGCTCCTGAATTGCTCCCAAGTAAGCCCAGGGGATTCCCAGCTGTGCTCAGACATCTCTGTTCTGATGTGAAAGTGCCACTGTCTCACCCTCCTGCCACAAGAAACAGTCACCTGGGTGAAAATGAGGCTGCTATGACAGGAATGATTAAAGCTTGGAACAAATACCCATCAATGATTCAAAATATTTGAGGAAGATTTGCTCATCTCTAGGGCCTAGAAAACCATCTTGTGCAAGGCTCCTTTTCCCAAGAAGAAATTCACACTGGGCCTTTAAGCCTCTGGAACACATGCAATGGATTATTAACAAATGTGAGTGGAAGGGTAGCTCAGTTTAATGTCACCTTTGTATATACACAGGCTTCCATCCTTTCTTCACAGAAAGATTATCCTCCCCACAGATAGAGGCTGGAAGTCATCCAAGAATTTAAGAACATTCTTTCATTCACAGGTGTTTTTGGAGCTTACAACAGCAGTGCTTATTCTGGAAGATGATGAGGGAGAGAATTGCCTTGGCCCTTCAATCAGCTTTTGCCCATTTCACATCAAATTGCCATCTGATAATACTCAGTGCAAACTGGAACACTCTAATGCAAACAGAAATGGCTCCAGCAGCCAGAAGGAACACTAATGACACAAATTAAATGGAAAGACACTGAAGCATGCAGTGCACCTCGCCGTCCTGGTGGACAGACTGGACGTGAGCCAGCAACGTGCCCGCACGGCACGGCAGTCAGCAGCAGCACAGGCCGTGCCAGGTGGGGCAGGGCCAGCAGGATGAGGCAGATGTGGTCATTCCCTCCTACTCAGCACTGCTGAGACACATCTGGAGTCCTGTGCCCAGTGCTGGGCTCCCCAGAACAAGCGAGACACGGAAATATTGGAGAGTGTCCAGCAAAGGGCCAGGAAGATGCCTGAGGGACTGGAGCACTTCCTGTACAAGGGAAGGCTGGGGGAGCTGGGGTTGTTTAGCCTGGAGAAGAGAACACTCAGGGAGACCTTAACATGTATTGATCCCTGAGGGAGGAAATAGGGATGGCAGGGCCAAACTCTCCTCAGTGGTGCCCAGAGTGAGGCAAAGGGCACAAAACCAAACCCAGTGAATGAGGACCTGCCGTGGCTCTTGCCTCCTTCCAGAGCAATATCCCACGTGGCAGCACGATCACGGCATTGATAGTGGAGAAAACATCTCCATTTCTCACTAGGCCATTTCCCCGGGCTTAGAGACAGGGAGGAGAAGGTCCCTGTTCACCTGGCTCAGACATCCAGGGCACGAGGTTGAATTCACCAACAAAGCTTCAGCAACAGCAGAGAGAGAGGGAGAGTATAGGAAAACACATTTAGCTGCTGACAGCAGCCTCACAAAGGATCACTACAAAGGCAGGCAGAGCTTGTGACAGGGATGCAGGGAGGTAGTCTGGGACTCAGGGACCTTAGTTACAACAGCAGGGTGGAGAAGTGGAGCTGGAAGCCATAGAAGGACAAAAAAATTCTGACCTGACTGAGTGATATCTATTCTGGAGGGACTGAGGAAGGAAAAGAAACAACAAAACTACTTAAAACCGTATCAAACACACAGAATAAGGACCATGAACTTAAAGATGTGGAAAGGTCATGCCACAAAGGAGCAGAGGTGGAAATCAAGAGAAGCAAAAATAAAACAACTGCAATGGAGAGAGCAATGAGAGAGCGGGATAAAGCTGGACAAGAATATTGACAAGACAAAAATACGGATTGTGTGCTTCCTTAGCCAATAAGGTTGACACCATGGGAGCTGGGGAGGATGGAGAAAGTTCACAGAGGCAATCCACTGCTCCCTCTCCTCCAGACAAAGGCCAGGGATAGCTCACACATATACAAATACTGCAATGGCTCTGCAAACCAACACTGTTTTTACTGTCATGAAGTTTTTTAAATGGCAAAGAAAGACAGTGTGTGCCACGAATATTTTCTTTATTTTCTTTACTTATTCAGCCCCAGCAGAGCCCCACTCAGCCCAGATATGCCTCAACACCACTCACAGCCCAAGTGAGTGCCCACATCAAAGAAAGGGAAGGGAGAAGAAACCCACAAGATTTTCTTCTTTGGGACAGCTGGATTGTCTTAAAGCCAGTGTTGAGCAAATGATGTAAACTGCCTTTTCCAGCCTGAGAGATGACCTCCTCTTTCCTCTTCAACTATTTCATTAGCTCAAAATTATTCCTGTTGCCAAGACTTTTGAAAGCAAATTGCCAAAATGCTTCAATCGCTATCCCCAGCATCTGATTCCCCAACAGGACTCAGTGCCCAGTCTGATTCTCATCAAGACATGACTTGAAGGCACAGCATCCTAACCAAGAAACAGTGAGAGGGAGAGGCAGTACATAAAGCAGGAGATACTTCACATAAAAACCCCAGCAAGACTTGGTAGAGTCTGCCCTTTTCATTCAGAGGCAACTTCCATATTCATCTGCACCCAAAAAATAGCCCAAGGAAAAGGCAGCAGTAAATGGGGGGTGTAAGCAGGGGGTGAGAACACATCTCTGCTATCATCCCATGCCTGTGTCTTTGACAGGACAAAGCTTTGGAGAGGGTTTTAGCCACAGATGGAGAAAATGCTGCCCAAGTGAATCACAACACTGGGAAAATGAATTAGCTACTGTTAAGTCAGCTGTAAGCACACACAGCTCCGTTAACACCCAACCTTTCACCATTATTACTGAATCACAACGTAATCTGCCACCAGAGTCTTCCCAGACCCAGGCCAGGACTGAAATAGCAGGGCCCTCGGCTGTGGGGACTGAGCTGCCACTGTGGATGTGCACAGGGAGGCTGCAGCAGCAGGAGGAGTCGCTCCAGAGCCTGCCCCGAGGGATCGCTGCTTCCAGAGGAGGTTTCTGACCAGGGTAGGTGCAAAGGCAGCACTGTGAGGGCGAGAGGTGCCCAGGGTGGAAGAGGGAGAAAGAGACAGGTTTGGGGGTGGGCAGGCTGTGTATTTTCAGGAGAGCCAAAGAGGTCAGGAGCACCGTGGTACCTGCAGGTCAAAGCCAGGGCGCAGGAACTGAGCTGCAGGCTGCCTTTGACTTGCAGCGGCCCCAGGCTGGAGCTCAGGCACATCTGCAGACTTGATCAGGAGATCAAAGAGAACTTGGCTCAAGCTCTTTTCAGCTAAGGGGAGAAAAGTCTCTCTTGCCTGTGACGGTGCACTACATGCTACAGATTTGAGCCTGACCACAGAATTGCCTCCTTTTCATAAGAGACAGACAGACAGACACAGTCCTTCTGATTTGGGTGGCTTTGGGTGAGGGTCAGCTGGCTGTTCCCAGCCCTGGACTGCACAGTGCCAGGATGTGTGTCTAGTCACTGCTGGGTAACACGTGGATGTTGAAAAAGACCTGCAAGACCATTGAGTCCAACCTTTGGCCAAACCCTACCATGCCACTAACCCACAGGACTCAGTGCCACATCCAATCATTTCTTGAACACTTCCAGGGATGGTGACTCCACCACCTCCCTGGGCAGCCCATTCCAATTCTTAACCACCCTTTCAGGGATGAAATTCTTCCTGATGTTCAACCTGAACCTGCCCTGCCACAGCTCGACACGCATCAGAAATAGACTCACAGGATATTATTATTGGGTCCCGAGTGGGGTGCCCAAACTTCCGGCTTTTTCCCGTTGTGCTACTGAGGGCATCTGGCTGAAAGGGTTTTTTAACACCTCCTAGGCGGGCAAAGATGGGCTTCAGGTGCTTGTTTACCATGCCCTGCCCTGCCCCTCTCGTTGCCTTGCTATGTCCAGCTGGGTCCCACCCCGGCGTGCAAATGTGCTGACATGCAAAGGGTAATGGAAGAGTCTCCCAGCGAGAGGACCAGACCTCACCAAGTCGCTTGGCACGCACGGCAGGATCGAACGGGGCGGGAGCGGAGCGGCAGGTACAGCAAAGCTGAGCTGTCCTGCCAGCCCCTGCTAATGAAGTCATTGTGGCCCGCAGGACACGCAGCAGATGGGCTGTCCCCCGGGGGCTGCCGCCCGCTCCAGCCGCTCCTCGGGGTGCGAGCTCGTTACGGTCGGTGTTGTACAAACGCAGCCCGGGGAGCGCTGAGTGCGAGCGGTGCGATGACAGCAATAAACGCGTGTCCTGCTTCATCAGCGCTTTGCAAAAATCAGTTTGAATATCCTCGGTGGCAAACAGCGTTCAGTGCTGCTCAGCGCGGGAGAGGGAGGCAGGGAAAAGAGACTACACAGGCTTTTTAAAAATAAAACCCAGAGCGAGTTTGGCACAACGAGTAAATCACAAGCAGCCGTCTCCCTAGAGCGCCCTGCTGCGTGAAACTCCTTCCTGAGATAAATCAGTGCCATATCCAGCCAAACACAAAGGCAGCGCCAGCTCTTGCTGCATAGTGCACCTTACTCCAAGATATTAGAACCAGCAGCTCCATCTCTTCAGAGAATTGCAGCACCTCACCTTACACTGCACCACCAGGTTCCACAGTGCCTCATACACCGTCTCTTCACGCCTATTGTGCATCTTTTTTCCTTACTCTCGAGTCTCCACCGCAGTGCAAACTCCGTGGTGAACCTTAAAAATCAATTCCAATTATAGAACTTGATTTTCCCTCCGTGCAAAATATTTTGTTTCTAGATAGACCTTTGAATTCCGCTCCAAAGTGTGTTTTCTCTTCCTTTCTTCTTTCAAAAAAAACCTGCATCAGATGATTTACAAATTTGCATGAGGGTCTGGGGAAGAAGGAGAGAGGAACGCTATATATTCTCACCACTTTTCTTAAAAATAACCAAACAGACAAGAAAATAATAAACTAAACAGCGTCATTCAGTAAGAAAAATGCCTTGAGGCTTGAAACTAAGCTGTGTGGCCCCAAAATACCAGTTTGACTTTGCTGGAAAAAAAGGGCAGCTGAAACAAAATGAAAAATCATTCTGCATYAGCTCTCCAGAGCATCCTTCCACAGCAACCGATCCAGCTCCCTTTTTGGAGGGAGGAGAAATCACACCCCCCTGTTGACCTCCCTGTACACTCTCCCTGCCAGCCCTTATAAGTTCATGGTCTGCTGTCCCTGGGCTGCTGCTGGGCCAATTTGCATGAGGGAAACTGTAAATGTCACACCGAAACACTCACAGTGGTGTCCTCCCAAAGCAAATAAAGCTTAGGACCAGTAAGCAGAGAAAATTACGCCCACAGAGCAGTCATAAATCAGCCACGTTCCAGACACTTTGTGAGCTTCGTTGTCTCACAAGCATTTGGCAGATTCAAAGGGGTTTTTTTAAACAAAATCTAGTGTTTTCTTACTTCCCCACTGTGAAGTTAAACACCTTATGGTACAAAGGGTACTATCACTCTGATAACACAGGACAAGGGACACCTCCCTCTTGAGGTGGAAAATAAAATATTTCCCCTCCCACTCATAGTAGTAAAAGGCTGCAAAGTCCACAAAGAATCATAGATTCATTCAGAATCATAGAATCATTTGGGCTGGAAAAGATCTCTAAGTTCATTGAGTCCAACCATTGATCCAGCACTGCCCAGTCCACCACTAAACCACATTCCCAAGTGTCACATATACATGTCTTTTAAATCTGAGCTCTCAACCCTGTGCAGGTGCCTGTCACATTCCCCAGATTGAAGTGGCAGGTTGTTTGGAGGGTAACATAGATGCTCTGGAATCAAAATTTGGTGGACTGAACTCGGGGTGTGAGACATCAGCTTTTGATGTGAAGTTTCCAAGGAGTGGGGAATCCCTCCTGTCCCTGGGGAACAGCACCTAGAGACTCTCCCAATTAAAAATGATTGTATTTTTTAATGGAAACCAACCAAAGCTTGTCTACATGCAGCTCCATTGCTGGTGAGGGACCAGCAGACTCTCCACATCAAAATCACAAATGAATAACTCCCAGCTGGCACAAACCACTTGGCCCCCACTGCAACAGCAGGTCACACCATCTTTGTGCATATTTCCTTTCCTCTCAGCCTCACCCTAATACATTTTCAAAGACTGAAACTCTCACTGTGGCTCAGGTAATGGAGAGTAAGATAGGAGAGTGTATATCAACGTGCCCAGTCTCTCAAGGCTACGCACAGTCAGCCAGAAAGAAAGAATATGACCCTGGCAAGGGTCAAAACTGCCTTTGATAAATCATTCATTCACCTGGATCCTGGGAGTTGTTCTTCCAGATCAGTGGTGTTCTGGGTGAGGTTTGCAGTGGATGTTTTTCCCCTCTCAGTGCAAGATCACCCAGCTCTGGCAGCCACAAGCTGTGATTGCTCCAGCAGCAGAGACAGAGCTAAAGAGGTGGATGCACTACAAACCTCAGCCCGGGGGTCTCATGAACAGGCTGAGACTGTGAAAGGACAGGCTGAAGTGGGGCAAGATGGGTCCACCCCATCCTTCATACCAGAGCAAAGACTAATGTCTCTCTATGCATCTGAGCAAGCCCAGAATGTTAAACAGCTTCTCTTCCCTCTCATATCTTCATCAGTCTTTTTCCCCAAAAATACCTTCTCCTCCCTTCCATTTAGTCAGTCTTTTTCCTCAAAAAACCCTACTCTACCTCTTTCATATCAGCCTCCCTTACGCTGTTGTCCCAAGGCTCGGTGTGTACCTAAGCTAAAAGCCCCTGAGAGCATGTGAAGGCACAGGATTGGATTTCAGCAAGCAGTGAACTGAGATTGGGATCAAGATGCTCCACTTTATGCAATGCACAGTGCTGGATAAGTGATGACACAGAGCCAGTCCCAAACTACAGTGCATAACACAACAGTGCCATTGGGGTAATGTTGAACCATGTTCTGCTTTTATGGCCTTTCCCTCCACGGAATTCTGGTGTCCAAGATAAAGAAACAATCCAAACAATAGGCAAGTGAATTTCGGGGTAACTGGATAGGAAGAGAAATAAAGAAGAGGGAAATATGTATATGTAGCCTGTAAGCAGCTCACCAACCCTCCAACCTTTTTTCCAGTGTGCCTGAGGCTCCCAAATGTTTGTTTGGGAAAAAGCAACAACAACCAAAAAAACCACAGAGCAATGAATCCGTTCCATTTTTCCCAATGAATTAATTCCATTTTTCCCAAAACTTCCCAACATACAAATCTTGGCACAAATCCCCCTCATGGAGCTCCTGTGCTGCCTTCAGCAACCTCCTCACATCTCTAGAGACATTCAGCTGCACCGCGGCTCTTCCAGCGCAAGGGCCTCAGCTGAGGAAAAATAATTTCCTTGTGTCCTTCCTCTCCCTCACTGTCACATTCTGAGCGAGCTTGGCCCAGAAGATGTTGCTGTGAGGAAGGAATTTGGGCAAAACAAGACTGATTCAGCAGCTTGGCACCTGACATGGGAGCACTGGGCAAACATGGCCTGTGTTTGTTGGCAGAGAGGAGACTCAGAGGTGACCAAGGTAAAATGTAACTCTGAAGAGAATTCATGAGATGATATGAAATTATTTAGGGCTATGTCAAATGTGGGAAGCAGGTGGCATAAATGAAAAAGCTCGGGAAAGGTCAAGCCTTGGAGGAATTGAGCGAGGATCTCTCCGTGCAGGGAAGGACTGATCTGAAACATACTCTTGCCAGAGGCAGCAGGGAAGAAAAATCAAGTAAATAGTTTTGAAGGAATTGGAGGATGGAATTCATCTCATTTTAAGCATCAAAAAAATGAAGTATGTAACCTGGGCTTGTCATCCAGGCTCCCTCAGTAGCAGAGAGAGAGAAAGACACTTTAGAGGGCAAGCAATCCTGGCTACCTGTGAAAGTGCCTGTTAGCATGGATCCAGGAACTGGCTCGGAGATGAGGTGAGGAAAATCCCAACCTTAATCACTGCGGAGCTCCTGAGAAGGTGACAAACATTTGCCAACATGAATTTAATGAGGTGTCTCCTCGGAGTGGCACCCCACCAAGTTTTAACAGAGACTATGTGGATGTGAGTCTGGCCAAGTGCCAGCTTCAGCTAACCAGCAAAACTCAGCAAAAACAAAACAAAATGGTCTTTACCAGCCTCTAAATACCTGGGGTTTTTATTGGAAAAAAAAAAAAAGATGGAAAAATACAAGGAAATATGATGAATGCTAATGTAATAAATGAAGAAAATATATTATCTTCGATTCTTCTTTGCCTGGATCTATAGTAATTTCAGAAGGAGATTGGGTTATGAGATAAATATCATTTATTCCTAATAAAAGAATAATGCTACATTTTTTTGACAAGTGTTCTTCAATATGCCACCTGGGTAGTTCTAGTAACAGGTAATAAAAATGAAATATGATAGGATTTCCAAGAAGATCCCAGCAGTTAACAAGGGAAACGATTTCATAGCTCTTCCTTAGGAGGCACCCAGATTTCCCAGGGATAACAAGAAAGCTCTAATCAGTCCCTTCGCACAGTGTGTGGGGTAAGATTTCAGGATGTGGCTTTATACCTGTCCTAGTTGTAGCTGTTACTTAAGAACCAGCAAAGCAAAATCAGAGCATTTGGCTGGATGGAGGCCAACTGCCCCTAGAGCTGAGCAGCAGTGGGAAGTGATGGAGTTGGGGATCACAGAGGGAAGGACAGGGGGAGTTTTATTAGGAGCACCAAAGGCTCACAGTTGTCCCGGGTTTAATTCTTATATTAGCTCTATAGACATAAACTCAATTTTAGCTCTCTGTGACCCACGGGCAACCCTGGCTGCAGACCCACACTGTTCCAAAAGCAGCCTGGTCTTGCACAGCCCAAATTCCCTGTTAGTTCTCCACGATTTCCATTTGCACAATGCCTTTTATGGGATGTCAGGAAAGCTGGCTGTGAAGAAGGAACATACCTGAGATGCTTACCCAAACCATCCTTCTATGTTTCGACTCTATACATTAAAGCTTCAAGTGGATAAAATGCATCCAATCTGCTATTTCTCCACCTGGGCCAGCTTCTGTTGGCCTTTGCATTTCTCCTTGCTTTTCAGACACATTTCCCCCATCCTGACAGAGCTGCTCCATCACTAAGCCCCTCTCTTTGCTGTCGTCTGCAGCCAACAGAACAGAAATGCTGTAGGACGTGGCAGTGACGATGCAATGCATAAATCATAGGGAGAATATTGTCTCTCTTCCCTTTGCACAGATCCCATATATCACCATGACTCAGTGCAGTTCCCCCAGTGGGGACTAATTCCAACTTTTAATGCACTTTCCATCTGATTCCTCCATGACAACAGATGGGTCGCTGTCCTGAGATATTGCATTTTGCAAACAATACATTAAGCACCTCTGTGTTTCAGAACAATTTGGTTTGGGGACCCACTACTAATCCCATTTCAGTGGTTTGAGCTGTGCATTTTACCACTGATGAGAGAAAACCCCTCCAGTCCAATGTCCATCATCTCTTCCCCTCTCCTCCAGTTTTTCTGGTTGTTTCACCAATCTTCCTAGATGTGATAAATCATGTAAATTTAATTTAGAGATTATACCCCTGGCTTTAGAGGCAGACAAGTTTAGCTCTCTGCTTGCAGCCTGTAGCCTGCTAATCTTATAAAATTCCTCCATTCCCACTTGGCTGGAACTGCTGTTGGGGAGTGGAGGGAGAGCAATGTCTATTCTATAAAGTGTTTTGGATTTTTGTTGGACACTTGCAGATGGCATCCTGGCCCCTGTCCAAACTGATACTGCTGCATAAGGATAAATCTTGAAGGTTTTCATAAGCCCACTGTATTACGAACTTTATCTCAGCAGTATGAAGCTGGTGCTACCATTTCCAAACTCTTCCCAGTCTCTCCAATGAGTTATAAATTTCTTTCAGCTACATTTTTCCAAAGACTGAGCAGCTCCCAAGCCCATTGCACTTCCTTCTTGTGCATGTTTGTCTGTGGTCATTGCTGCCTCCTCTCTGTATGACTGGAGGCCAACACTCCTTCCCCAAAACGCTATCAGATCTGCAGAGGATATGCAAGAAATAGGGGAATTCCTGCTATCTACAAAAAAGCACCATTCCTTGCCTTTAAGGAGATTTTGGCCCCAGGCTGAGGGTTACAAACACTGACCAAGTACATTATCCATGCAATCTTTCCTTTATCTATAAATTCCCTTTCTAAAGAAACATGTAGCACCAGCAGGGGATTAAAATCAGTTGTTTCATGGGCATCCCAGGTGGTTGTCTTTCATCTCCTTTCCTAATATTTCTGTTAGGCTTGGATAGTTTTTATTGGCTTTTTTCTCTTTGCTCTTTCTCACGCCTGAGCAGTTCTTGGCTTTGGCAGGCACAGAAACAGCAGTTTTATGACATGCATTTTTTAATGTATCAAAACGTGTTCTTTTGATCCATTTTTTAAAAAGCCAACCCTGCTCAGCCAAGGTTAATAACTTTCCCACGTCAGCTGGATGTAAGAGAGGTCCAGATGTGGCTGAGAATTTTTAAACAAAACTCTCATCTTCAGAAATCAGCAGGGCAAAACCAGAACCTTCTCAGATACCGCCCCACAAGGAATTGCTGGACCCTCCAAGAGCTGGCCCAGAGTGTTCTTTAGTGCTGACAGCTTGGCATATCTGAGAGAAGTTTAGATGAAGTTGTGACAGTTAGATGAGCTCCATAGCAGCTGCCCAGACAATTCACATTAGCAGGTTTCTATAGCCTGGAGTATCACACATACTGGGAACGTGCTGGAAGCAAACCCAGACCTCAGACAACAAGCACATCACACTCTCCTTGCGTAGCAACTCAGCATTTGCACATCCAACACTAAATTGTCTCCAGTCCAAAGCCTGTGTTCTCTTGGCTGGGTGACCCTCTGAGCTGGCCCTTATGGAAAACAGAAGGTAGGGAAGGAACCAGCACTTCAGCCAGCACTGACCCCCCGGGTACTGTGTCCACTGCAGCTTTGCCAGGACATCAGAGGTGATTTGCAAGCAAATGGCAAATTCTCTGTGGTCTGTCACACAAACTGAGCGATGTCACGGGGTTTTAACCAAGTTCTTTAGAGCTTTAGTCCACACTGAAGTTGGGCACCTCAGCTCGTTTCAAGCTTTACAGACAAGAAGCTAAAAATTCTTTAACTTGTTATTTTTTCCCTTCAATTCGATGAAGAAAATGTTGAATGAGCAAAATACATTTTGTTCTGCCACTCCCAAAGTGGATTTCCCCAGGACCTGCCTATCTACTTTCATAGATATTATGACTTTTTAAGGAAGTATTCGAATGTGAAAGGAAGGAGACTTACCAGGCAGGACTGAAGGAAGCACCCCGTGGATGGGAGAAGGCTGAGATTGGAGGTAATAGATAATTTTGCAAAGTTTGCCACTTGGTAGATTGCAGAGGAGCACCCAAGGAACCCAGGTCAAGACCATCAGTCAGAGAAGGAGGATAGAGGGCCTAGAAAGCAAGAGAAGGACATTTCCATTTAAATAACCACACAGCAATGGGAACAGGACACATATATTAAAAGCCTAGTCAGAATTTTAAATCAAGCCCAGGACACCAATCCAGAATCATAGGTTCAGGTTGCAAAAGACTTTCAATATCATCAAGTCCAACAGTTAACCCAGCACTGCTAAGTTCCCCACTAAAACATGTCCCTAAGCATCACATCTACATGTCTTTTAAACACCTCCAAGGATGGTGACCCCACCACTTCCCTGGGCAGCCAATGCATCAGAAAGACAGCTCCTAGCAAATTCTCACTGCACAGTGCACAGCACCGCTGATCCAGATGCTCCCTGAACTAGGCTAATCCCAGATTTGTTTCAGAAAAGTTTTATGGATGTTACAGTTCATTTATTAACATGGGAAGGATGATGCAAAAATCCCAAAGCCAAGAGAGACTGGACAGACAACAGTGCATGACTGGCCAAGCTTGCCAAGAAATAAACACGACAATTTTTATCACAGCGCATCACAATTTCTCCTGGCAGTGCTGAGAAATAAGTCAGTTTTACAGCAGAATTATTTTCAGCTGCTGCTGTCTCAAAGCAGCTGATCTCTCACAGAATCCTTTGGAAAACCACTCAGCCTTGCAGCTATCCCTGCTTCTTCTGTCTTCCATCCTCCTCCCTTTTTCCAGGAAGGAAAGTAAGAGCTTTGCTGTCTGGGGAGAGCTTAACCCGATTGTACAATTGAGTTGTGTTCTTTTCTCTTGACTTCACGCTCAGCTCCCCAGCAGCTGGAGGTGGTGTCCCCCAACAGCTGGAAAGTGGCAGCAAACTGGAAGGAGAGCAGCAGGACTGGGAAAGCCACCGTGCCCTGGGCTCAAGGAGGGCTCAGAGGGGACCCCAGAATTCCCTCACGATGCCACTGTTGCTGTGCAAAGCAAAAAACATCTCCTAACACCTGAGTCTTCATTGACTTCAGTGTCAACAGAAGCAGAGAAATGTTTAGAATCAAACCAAACCAGCCTGGCTGCAAAACCTTATGTTTTTTTAACACAGAGGACAAATCAAAGGAAAGGTCTCTATAAAGAAAATGCCAGAAAATTGTGTAACCATCCTTTACAAAAATATTGAAAAGAAGAAAATGAATCACATTAAACATCAAAAATTACTTTAAGATCCCTTACAGAGAAGCTAGCATGACCTCAGCACTGAAGATAACCACAAAGCAAAGTTAATGTCTGCATGTTTTCCAGTCACACTGGATTCTGAAGGATGCTTGCACAGGGTGATACAGAAGGAGAGGGAAAAGCATAAGCAAAAAAGAAATTCCTTGCCTAAAAGCCACCTCATATAAAAATATCATCTTAAAACTAACCCATATTAATTTTTAAAGTAGAATTTTAAACAGATAACTTAAAAATTCTGGCATAAGTCTGCCTCTTTCCAGCGCAGCATTCAGAGACTTTCACCTATGGAAAAGTTCTATTTTGAGTAGCAGCTCTGACAGCAATGAAGCTGAATAAGGATAAATTTAAATTAGTCAGGAAACCATCATGCTTAGATGAGAACAAGGTCCTCCCAGGAGGTGGTGTTTAACAGCCTCTGAGATTTCTGAAGGAAGGACACTGTTTTGCATTGTTCTTTATAGGAAAGTCAATAGCCTGAAGAAAGACAGATTATTGTTCGTTACATTTAGAAGAGCTTTTATAAAAAAAAAGGCATCATATTCACAGGGCATTTGAGGGTAAGCTGGTGGTTTTGATTTCCCCTCTAGCTCATTTCCAATTTTTGGGAAAGCTGGTTGGAGAACAGAGGTGTTTGTGTGAACGCATGATAGTCACAGAGCAAAGGAAAGGGAGCAGCACTTTCCCCCTCTGTCTTGAAACCACCCAGCCTTACAAAAACAGCCTCATCTGGAATCCTGCATAAAGCCATGACTTGTCCACTGGTGGGAACAGAGCCTGTTTGAGGGCAAAGCCCACAGAAGTCAGGATCACCTTAAAATTGGGTGTCCAGTGTTGCACAGAGACCAGCACGTGAAGGTGCTGATCCTTCATGCTGCTCATCCCTTCCCAAGAGCTCCCTGTGACCTTTAATTCCCCTACAAAGAGGCACCAGAGGGTTTGTTTTAGCAATGGCATGAACTCTCCCAGCACAGCAGTTTCCAGAAGTGCTTCCAAGCCTGGAGCCCTCCTGGGAACCCAGAGCAACAGTCTGGACCAGAGGCAGGAGAGCACAAAGAGCCAGGCAGATGCAAAAGGGCTACAGAAGGAAGAAACCACCTTCATTATGATTTTATTTTTCACCCAAACTTGCTGAATTGAATTACTTGTCCCATTACAGGATGCACTGTCCAGGTACAAGCATCCTGAAGAAGAACTTGTGCTACTAAGAGAGTCAACTCTATAGGAGTTTATTTAGAAACTGGTAAAAATTGTCACCCCGATCTGTTTTGTAACCAGAACGAAAACACTGGTGTAAGGAAACAGTGCTTAAGGTGCCCATAAATGTTTTATTCATAGGAAAAACAAATTGCCATAGGAAATGAGGGATAAAAAAACACGGATGTGTAGCAAAACCCAGCTCTGAGCTGTGATAATTCTTAAAGCTACTAATTAACTGAACACTCAAAAAAATCCATTTCCATAGCAGCTTGTGCTCTTATGAACAGTCACAAATTGAACCCCAAAGTTAAATGGAGGAGATATTTTTATGTATTTTTATTGCTAAGGGTGCTGAGGCATGGAGCAGTGAAATGCTCATCATCGTATCTTGTGTGCTCTCTTCTACTCCCTTCCTTCCTCTCCTGAAAACATGGTGAGGAGACAGGAAAACCCTTCCCAGGGAGGCTGTGCCTCTGGATCAGTTCAGAATCAGCGAGGCAGAGATCTGATGCATGGAGCACAACCAGGAGTCCCACAGGAGAGCACGGAAAGGGAGACAGATGCCAGCAGCTGTCAGGGACAAATCTCTACATATGGGAACACACAAAAAGTCTGCACAAGGCCATAAATACGATGTGTTCATTACCCTGGAACACTCTGGAGACGCGGTGTCTCAGGAGGAAGAAGCCCTGTGTCTACTTTGCATGTTGGATAACTTGGAAACAGTTCTGAGAACTTAATTTTCTGGATCCTGACTCTGCTCTGAGACTCCAGGGGTGACATTTGCCTCCCAGCCAGGGCACTGCTTTGGAGCTCGTCACTTAAGCAGATTAAGGAGCAAATATTTTCGTTTAAATTATTGTCTATTCTCCTCTCTGTGAGTCTCAGTCCTCGTCTCCCAGTTCACTGCCACACACCCATGTTCCCTGACAGCCTCCCAAAGGGAATGCTGCCTCTGTGGCAGCAACACCACGTCTCTGTTCAGGCAACGACTTGGCTCTGCCTAATTGCTGCAGAATTAACTCCTGAGACATAATAAGCCTCACAAACTTCATCTTCCTCCACTCCGGGAGGAATTTATTTGGCCTGGCCTTTTTCTAGCAAATATTTAGCATCGCATGTGCACATATTTAGAAAGAATTCCTCCCAAATCGCTCAACTGGAAGCGATTTCCCCCGAGGAGGGAAGGGAGAACAAGCACGTGCCAGCTGCGAGTCGCACTGCTCGCTGCGCTCCCGGAGGGCTCTCGGGTACCGCGGAGCTGCCAGCGGTGGGGGAGCCGAGGCGGGACACGATCAACGCATCCATATTAAATTCATTGTCATTCTGTTTTCCTGTCAGCTTCACCGCTGCAAAAACGGGGAGGGACGAGGTTTCGTGGAGGTGGTTTACAAGGTGAGAGAGGATGGCAGAACAAGGTAAAGAGAAGCGCTGATTCCGGTTTTGTTTCTATTCGTCTCCGCTCTGTTTCAAGACTTTCGCGTACCACTGGCTTTGTATGAGAATTTCTGGTTATGGCTGTGAAAATATTACTGCTACTTTTTTATACCTACTTTGTGAGAATTCAGCTGGTCTCAGACAACGTTGGCTGCGATGTTTTCATCTCAACAGATTCACTGTGGGAAAGCTATTGGCACAAAACTGATTTCTGCGTTTCAGCAATATTGTATCAATTTAAACGAAAAAAATACCGGATCTTTTTGGAATTGATCTTCTGGATTTTTTTTTTTTCATTTTATCTTGGAATGCTGACAGTTCACCCATATTACTTCCACTTTTCTGTTTTGACATGGACATATCGTGAGATCAATTACAAATAAAATTTTTGTTGAAGATGATGATTTGGGACAAATCATGAGGTTGGATTAAAATATTGGCTCATTGTAAATCAAAATTACAATGAAACAAATTCACAATTGGAAATAGCATGGATTAACATAAAAACAGTAAGAAAACGTTTAAAAAAAAAAAATTGAAACTCCAAAATGCCTCATTTGCTACCAGAAAGAATTTCAGAAATTATTTCATAGGAATCCAGAGAAAATGAATGAAACGTCAACACTCCCTATGAAACTGACATACTGAAATCATCCATCTCTCCCCTAATGCATGATAACAAGGCAGGGAAGCTGCATGTTAGGGCACTGGCCTGGAAGACAGAACATTTCTGTTCATATTCCCAAATGGACAGAGATTTCTGGCTGGACTCTGGGCTTTTCTGCGCCTCAGTCCCCGAGGGGGTGGAATGCAATAGGAAAACACCCTGCCTATTCCCCGACACACTTACCATGATAATAAGGTGGCATATAAATTCCTTGGATATCTGCCAGTTCCTTCCAGCCACACTCACCTGCTCCCAACAGCAAAATGTTTGCTGATAATAATTACAAGTTGAGATTATCAAAGCTGCCTGGGGGATTTGGATGCCCACGGGAGCTGGCAGCTCTGAAATCTCCGCCCATGGATTTTACTGATACTCTGATTGATTTCCCCACCACCCCAACAACACTGCCCGTGCAGGCATGCAGAACCACAAGGATATTTACAGAGATAACATCTTCATGTCAGCTAGGCAGGGAATCCCATTGGGCCAGAGGCTTTACAAGCAGCAGTAAATAAGAACACCCAGTCCAAAACAAACACACTATTGCGGTTCTGCTGCACACCTTTGAGTAGGGACAACTCCCCAGCACCACTATGCAGAAAAATTGGCATTTGAAGGCACTTGAAGAGTCACACAAACCCAAGAGCCTGCTCACAGGACCTTCCTCTGCACCTATGAAAGTAACTTCTGCCTGCTCTTTTCCAAAAACCAGATCTCAATCAAAATTCTCTAAGCAGAAATATCCCTTTCTAGGTTATCACCTTCCTAGTGCAGCATCTCCTCCTCCCCATCAACAGAATTGTTGATGTTGCTTTTGTAGCTGGTAAATAAATCAGCTGCTGTCAGGTCAGATAAGATTTTCTATCAGGTGGAGGTACAGAGGGTTTTCCAGTGAAGAGCAGCAGTGTGGGAGAGGCAAGGACTCACAGCACTCTTATTTGCTATATTTCTATTGTGTTTGCTAGAATAAAGATTTCCCTTAGGAACAAGGGAAAGATGCCCAGAGGTCAGGTGGAGAAAGTATTGCTGTGCCTTGGTTTTTATTCTGACCCTTTAGTCCTCCTTCCCCTAAACTACAGACAGAGCAGTCTGGAATAAAATTCCTCCCAGCAGCAGCGAAGGGAGCTGCTGAGAGGGAGAGAGGGGCCAGCAGCACATTCCCAGCTGATACAGAGATTTTTCACTTCACATGGAAACTGGCTCAAATTTTCAGCAGGTTTGAGCTACCTCAGGGACTGATTTCCTACCGGTCCTAAAAGAAATAAGGAAGCCAGTGCCCCTCAGAGAATGAGAGGGCTCTGGGTTTATAATCCAATTTGTCTGCAGACAGCTTTCATGGCTGTTCCACCACAGACCCTCCCACTCACGGCGACCTGGGTGCCCCCTCAGGTGTAATTAACCCTGTGCCCTGAGCACGGGCACCTCCAGTCTCACTGTTCACAAAAGCCTTCCTCACACATGAGGTGATGGAGTTTTGTGCTGCTCTGACTCTCATTCACTTTCACCCTCCTGTTGCACGGGGACTCTTCCAATTTAATGGAGAGGGAAAGGGCTCTCCCACAATGGAAGGTGTCATTTTATCCAATTTTTGTTTTTTCTATCTTTTTTTGGGGGAAGTTTCTTGCTGCAGTAACAGAGTCCTCTGGTTCTGGAGGCAAGCAAACCTTCTCCAGGACAGCAAGCAAACAAATAAATCAAGTGCTTCTTCAACCAAATTAGGGAGGAGAGGGAGAAGATTGGAAGGAGTTAGATTGCCCACCCCAGCCTTGTCTCGTTCTTTGCCTCTCCTCCCTCCAAGCCAGATGCCAGGGAAGGCTCGTGTTCACCATCTCCCCTCTGCTTTCCTTGCAGAACACACAATGGCCACAAAACAGGGAACGAAACCCTCCCCTTCCACGTAGGAGCAATTTGCTTGCACTTCCCAGCTTCTCAGAGGGTAGGAAAGGGATGAGATCCTCTCTTTGTTCTTTAGTGCTGGGGGCATTTGCATGAAAAGAGACTCTTTGTTATTTAAATGCTCATCTGCTCCCAGTGCTCAGCCTCATTTGGAAGTTACAATCCTCTGTCAGCTCCATGCCAGTCACTGCTGGAGGGAGAGCCCGGAGTTGGACTCTGCAGGGCAAGGGCCCAGGTTTGAGCCTCCATGGGCATGGGGAACTGCAAGCCTGAAACCTTTCCCATAGGTGGGGTTGGAGCCTGGTATCACCCCCAGTGTTGGTATCACCACCAGTGTTGGTATCACCAGCAGTGTTGGTATCACCACCAGTGTTGGTATCACCACCAATGTTGGTATCACCACCAGTGTTGGTATCACCACCAATGTTGGTATCACCACGATTGTTCCAGAGCCAAGAACGCTGCTGTGGAGGGCAGCAAACCTCTCCCTTGTCTGGCAGAGCATGGGGGGGTCCCATCCCCAGCCAGCCACTCTGAACAGCTCCACAGAGCCACAGAACACTCTGAGGTGGTGCAAGGGACCCACGGGGATCAGGTCAGGTCCAACTCCAGGCCCTGCACAGGACCATCCCCGAGAGTCACACCATGTGCTGAGAGCGTTGTCCAAAAATTTATTGAGCTCTCTCAGGCTTGGGGCCATGACCACTGCCCTGCGGAGCCTGTTCCAGTGCCCAGCCACCCAACCACCCCCTCCACCCAACCACCCTTTTTCTAACATCCAACCTAAACCTCCCCTGACAGAACTTCAGGCCATTCCCTCACTGTCACTGTCACCACAGAGAAGAGATCAGTGCCTGCCCCTCCTCTTCCCCTCAGGAGGGAATTGTAGTCTTCGAGAAATGTCCCCTCAGTCTCCTCTCCTCCAGCTGAACAGACCAAGTGCCCTCAGCTGCTCCTCTTACACCTTCCCCTCAAGGCCCTTCACCATCCAAAGGTACCCAATGCACATCAGACACATGGCAGAGGGCACAGGAGGAAAGAGGAGCAGCTCCTCCAAAATCAGTGGCATGAAGTCAGTGAGAGACACGAATCAGCCCCCCTGAGTGCTGATGGAAGCAGCAGAAGTTTCTAAATTAATTTTTTTTTAAGCCTAGTAAATATGTATTCTGTATTTCATTTCACATAGGAACACTGAATAAACCTGATTGTCAATACATAGCAGAAACAGACCCAGTCCTGCTCCAGGAGATGAAATGGCTTTGTTGTTGTATCCAGGATTCCTTTGTTCAAGTCAGGAAGGAACAGCAAACTTAATTAAATGCATTAGTAATCACAGGGTGCTTAAATATCAATTGGTTATTAAAATAGACAGCAACAAAAGCCTAAATAATTTCTGAATTATAAACATAAATGTAGCCTCAGAATAGGTAAAGTATTTACTGTTAAATGGTGGCAATGTTCTTTCAGGAAATTGCCCCCACTTCATATTTTTCTGGGGTTTTTCCTTTTCATCAGGATTTCTATAGACTTTGGCCAAAACCTTTTTCAGAGTCCTGGTTTTGAATAATTATTATTATTATTATGCTGTGTTTCATACATCTTATTTCTGAAAACATCCCCATTAAAATAGCATTTGTTTTGCTCAAAATCCTGCCGAATGTTTCACCAGAATCTAATTCTGATGATTCAGAATAACTTTTAAATCCTCCATAAATAGTTGTCCTTCTTTTGACTAACACGTTTTATGGCATCAAAAATCCCCTTCTCTAGCCTTCCCTCTAGTCAGGATAGAGCTTGAATTATCATCCCAGAGAAGAGTGGTTTGTTTTCACAGACAATTTCACCTGACATGAAACCACAGTCCCTGCAGCTGCGGAGTTGTGGATAGCAAGAAGCTCTGAAATGGGGGCTACAGAAGGATAGGGAAAAAAAGCTTTTAACGACTGATGGTTGTTCTTTCCTTTCCAATTCTACTACACACAGGGAGGATTTGGAGGAAAGGTAAAAAAAAAAACAACAAAACACACACACACACAAAAAAACCAAAACCAGAAACACAAAACCAAAACCAACCAACCAACCACCACTAATATGATGGCATTTTAGGTGATTTTTAGAACAGAAAAAAAATTGCTGCCCTGGTATTGACCTCTTCCAACTGTCTGCAAGCCTGCACAACATGGAAAATGCCACTACACACATTGTCCCCAAATGTCCCTTTATCCACGTGTCCAACTTTGTCAAGGACACTTTTCCTCATAAGAGGAGGTACTTGACCGGTCTGGGTGTCCCCAGGCAACCCCAGAGAGAACATTCCACCCCTGGGGTGGATTCGAACAGGATGGAATTGGAGCAGTGGTTCAGCAGCACCAGTCCATGAAGAAATCCCATTCACCCCCTTTCATTTTTGTACTTTTAATTACTTATCATCTTTTGCTGCTTTTTAGTGAATTTGTCATTTTTGAGGTTTCATTCCCATTTTCAAGTAGAGTACACGTAACATCCTATCAGAAGGGGTTAATAAGGCAAAAGAATACTTTAAAGACTTGATAAAAGCTCCACAACATGTTGTGATCTCTGATCCACTATCAGCTGATCTAACCACTCATGTTCACTGCCTCTGAAATACCAAACAAGCCATGAAATTAAAAATCCCCTGTGCCCTACCTTTAGTACACTGAAGAAATCAAAGGATCCCGACAGGGGCTTAATTCCTTACTGATAAAGGAAAACTGCTTTTATTCAAAAATTCCTTTTGAAGGAAAAAAATTCTGTATTTGGCGTGAGCAGGAAAAAAAAGGGTAGAATAGCTGCTATGATTTAGCTAAAAATATACTGGCTCATAAAAGGTACATGCTTGGCATTGCTCCTTCAAAAGTTAAATATTTTTGTCCCAGGGAGAAAAAAAAATAAATTAAAATCTAAGAACATTTTGATCCCAAGGTTAGATCTAAAGTATTTTGAAATTTAAGCCATACAGAGGCAATAAATTTCCAATGTTGGAAAGCGTCTAAAATGGAAATTTGAATTATGGCTACATTTCCCATCACCTGGGCAGTCCAGACACAGCCTCTTTTTGACATTGTGGCTTCTCCACTTTCATCAGTTGTGCTCAGTTCCATGTCCAGTCTGACCCAGTCACAAAGAACACACTTCCACCCTCACAGGTTGCTGTTGTTTTCCTGCATCTTGCTTCATGCAGGAGGCCCACCTGGTCATGGTTGTGGTCAAACGTGGCTGAAGGTAAAGCTGGCCTTTACTGATGTGCACTGGACTTGGGCAGATAAACAAAAATAGCCTTGTTTGCACAGAGATGTCCTCAATGGTAGCTTCTCATATCAAAGGAAATGGAAATTTTTGTTCACAAAAAAAATTTAACAAGGTAAATAATCTGAATGCTTTGTGCAAGGTGGCAATAAACTCAGCTCTCCAGCATGCATCTCCTATGTACAAGTGAAATCAGCTACCTGCTGAATTTGCAAGTGCCTCTGACCACTCTAAGTTTTACCTTCCATGCCACCACTAACGACTGACAGGCAGAGTTTCCTTTGACCACACTTTGTCTAACTTCATCTCACTCATTTGAATAAGGCAGGACTCCTTAATTTCCTGAGTTCTGCTGTTTTTCAGGGCTCTGACACCACTCTGAGCCTCCAGTTCCATGAGTCTGCATTGTAGGGGCTGGGCTTGACACCCCTGAATGCCCTGGCAAGGACAAGGCTTCAGAAACATCAGATGAAGCTGATTCAATTGGGAAGGAAAGGGAACACCACTAAGCTGAGAAAATTCAGGCACAGAAGCTCAGAGGTTGCCAGTACAGCAAGGAAGGATAAAGCAACCTGAATGGTGGAACTGATGTTTCACACGTGCCAGGGAAAGCGCCCTGGGATAGCCCTTCCACAGCCCTGCTTCATGTGTGTCTGTGGGATTTAGCATGAACACTTGGCTGGTCTAAAAGCAGCTTTGGGATCTCCTGGAAAAGTTTCATGGTACCAAAAGTCATTAAAAGAACTACTCAGCACATCCACACATCGCAGGATTGCACAGCAAAATGCCCAGTTGAACTCTAGACAAGGAAAGAAGTCTTAATATAAAATCTTAGTGTATTTTTTTTTTATCATCATGGATGTAAAAATACCGTGTAAATTTGCATGCAGACTTTGGATTGTCTATTCCAGTTATACTTCCTCCATCCAAGTCCAGGAGATCTGTCATGTGGTCCATTTGACGAGTCTGCAGCTTGTTTGCAAACCAGGGTGTGTTTGTGATGTGCTTATGGGTGAAAAGCAAAACCAAAAATCCCCTCCACTGACCAACTCAGCTGAACCCCAAACCAAGTCGAAGTGCAGGCTCTTCACAGAGCCCCACAAAGCTAAGGGCAGTGTTTACCTGCAACAAAGAATTAATACTGAAACAAATAAAGAAGTCTGGTTCAGCTATGTAGTGTTGAAATATTAATATTGTTGGCAGATGAAATACATGAACCTATTATTTTGTGAAGTGTGGCTGGATATAGTGAAGGCAAACATTGAATAAGTAACTAGAAAATCCAGTTCTTTAACAGGATTTTCTGATGCCTGTAGCCAGACACACAGAGAGTTTATTCCATTCTGCTTCTATAGCTGGAACGGATTTTGTATTAAAACTGCCTAACAGGTTTTTTAAGTATAGGGAAAATGCATTTTAAACCTAGATAATTTCATTTCCAACTATGAAGGCATATCTACTGAGTTGAGAAGTAGGTGACATCAATGGGAAGAGATTTGACTGTAGGATCTACAGAGAGTAAAATATGGCATAATTATTCTGAATTAACTTACAACAGTAATGTCAAGAGAGTTTGAATAGAGACTCTCAAACTAAACTAGTATTAAACAGAGTAGTTCCACATCACTACCATCAGACACTATTTTCCTTGTACATCTTCCTGCCTGTGCTGCTTGCACATAAAATCTTGCATAAAGGGATCTCTGCAGAGTATCCAAGAGAAAAGGCATATTTGTCATTTGATTCCCCTGTTTTTTGATAATCTAAATTCCTTTACAAGAGGGAAAGTATCACCTGCAGAAGAAGGAAAAGCAGAAAGCCAAATCTCATTATGCAATCAGTGAAAAAAGTCTCGATCAATGCAGCAGAGCCCTAACAACTGCATAGAATTAAATACTGTTCAGCATCTCAGCAAGTGCAAACACTAAATCCAAAAAGAATTGATGAAAGACAAGAGCTAACACAACAGTGGACACAGCTTATGAGGTTATCAGTGATTTGAGCCATATCCTTTAGGCAGGCACTGAACCCCACCTACATCAGACAATAACAGCAACGTTTTCTTTCATGCCCTGTGCTGCAGGCAAAGGACCGGGATTCAATTCCCCCTTCTACCTAATGGTATTTGAATTTACATTTCTAGAGACCTGTCAAGCCACAATTCCCCAGGGCTCTTGCCCACCAGATGTGGTAGCTGGGCTGCTCAGAATATGCAGGACTGCCCAGCACAGGGTGGAGAGATGCTCTTTCCCTTGCTGAATATCGAATTGTACATGAAGTACAACTACTGAAGCAGGAGTTCTGCCTTCATTCACACGCACAAACCCCTGCCTACAACTTCATTGCCAGGGAAATGTTCTGTGAAACAATTAAAGCAAGTTTGAACCCAGTCAGACAGAGAAAAGGATTAAACTTAAGTCACTCAAAACATAGGCAGGGGGGCTGTAACAAAAACCTGCTTTTTAAAGTAATCTCCTACAACCATGAAGATAAATCCTCAAGTAATTACATAATGATCAAAGATGCATTGAATTTTTTCCCCTTTTCTTACAATGACAGTGAATAAAAGAGGATTTTTTTCAAAAGCAGAATTTTGTAAATTTGCATAAGCCTGAAGAGCACACAGCTTGTTTGACCACAAGGATTTGGCATTTGCTGCTACAGAAGAGAAGAAAGCTCACTATGTATATATTCCCTTCTGTTTACTTTTTGTTTTCCTTGCTTGCTGCTGGCCAGAGACAATGCCCTGAATGGCTGGAGCTGCAGACTGTCTCTGTATGACCATTTCGATGTTCACACCTCAGCAGCAAACACGATAGGCTGGGAAATCCCAGGGAATTGATATTCACTTCAGCTGGAGCATGGAGTCCACAGACCATGATTCTGCCACACAGTGGTAGGGGCATTCCTGCTGCTCACCCTTACTTGGGCTAGAAGCCCACAAAGGAATCTGAGCCAGTTTGAAGTCTCAGGAAGCACCACAAAATGGCCATATGTGATTTGAGAGGTACAAAGAGGGTCTGTGGTTGCTGCTGTTGGAATGCAGGCCACCTACATCCCTCATTTTCACCGTGACAGAGAGGTAAATGGAGTTCCTCCCTCCCTCACACGGGGAAATATAAAGCAGAAGATTACAGTTATTACAGCCACCTCTTGTTTGAAACAAAGTTCAAAGGCTTGTCTTCTTTAATCAATCTTCCAGCAGAATAACAGGGCTGTAAATTTCACTTTCATGGAACTAAAGCACTCGGGCTGAATCAGTTTTTCCCTCTGTTCCCCCTTCTCCAAGCAGAGCACAAATGCAGGAGCTCGGAGGAGGAAGTTAGCAGAGCTGCCGATAGAAGCCACACCGTGTTCTCCGAGGAAAGCAAAAGGCAAGGAGGTAATAAAGCATCTTGGCTCTGATACCGTGTGCTGGCGAAGCACTTTGGGCAGTCAGATATAATGAATATTCAGCAATCTCTGGCTATCGTGGTATAGCAAAGTGCCTCTGTCAGGGGAGCCATTTCTGTGGCTGAGGTGAGAAAATAATAGATGTCCACTTGGCAGAGGTAGCCACAGACACGTTAACTCAGAGCCCACAGATCTCCCCGGGCAGTGTCCGGCTGGAGATTATTAATGAGCCCATTAATGAGTCTGTTTCCACTGCAACAGAACGGGGAAGGAGCTTTTAGCATGTGTGTTGCAAGTAACCCTTGGAATTAAATATTCAAGCCAAAAAAAAGAGGAGGAAAAAAGGAAAGGAACATTCACGAAAATCAGAATGAGATGGGAGACTCATCCAAATATATTGTGCTATTGAACAGCATCCACAAACATGCACAGAAATGCCTTTTTTCCCCAAAAGGCCCAGTCACAGACAGCAAAGAGCTCACAAATGCACAAACAAAAAGATAGATTCAGAAGCGTTGCTAGAATGAAGGCGTCTGAAATGTCTAATTTCTTTCACCATGTTCACAGTAGTCCAGACATAATTTAGTCTGGATTTCTTCCAGTCCAGATTCACTAATGATACCGTGGACTTTAAATGACCCCTCAAACACCAAGAATAACGCATAGCACAAGACCTAGTCGGAAGGAACAGTTTGCAAACTGTGTCAAATTTAAGGGCTTATTTTAACAATCTTGATCATTTGCTGAAGTTTAAAAAAAAACCACACAAAACAAAAGAAACACCTTACCTCTATGAACTCTAAGAACAAAATTAATTCTTCAGGTTGTCACGATTTAACCCTCCATAATCATTTTATCCCGATTTTTATCAGGTGCTCCCCTCCCACAAAAAGCACTTATGTAGCTGTGGATTCCCCGAAGCACATGGTGATGGCTCATACATGAATGGAGACTGAAGAGAATCTGTTTATCAGACTCTGATGGGTTGCTGTACGAACCTGATCAGAAAACTACAACTGACACAGTGTTTGGCAGAACTTTCTAGCTCAGGGTCCTGTCTCCAGCAGCCAAAGCAGACAAGATCTATCTGCTTCTACAGAAAATCAAAACACTCAGAACTTAACCCCCTTCTCCCCCTCTACAGGATCACATCCTCAGTGTAGATTTCCTGTCTCCCCCCTCTGTCCCTTACGATTCCTTTGCATGGTGACCCCATGGCAGCTTTGCCTGTGCTCCTGCAAGATTCCTGGTGTTGGTTCACCCTCTCTCATTTCTGGATTCCTGTCCTGAGCTACAAAACCTGTGTTTTCCAGGGGCTGACAAGCCCATTTACCGTGTGACAAATCCTCTCTGGATGCTTGCCCCAGTAGATGCAAGAGCAAAAATTACAGTTCTCCAATAATTTCAGCTCTACTGAAGTTCAGCACCCAATTTCTGCACTCTTTGTGCGACCGTCTCATAACACGAGGACTTTAGCCTTGCTTGTTTTGCTTTGAGTTTTTTTCTTCCTCTTCCTTTCTTTTTGTATAAATCAGCTCTTAACCCCATTTTCGCTGAAGGAAATATAAGAAAGCACCGAGTCATGCTCTGCTTTCCTAGAGAAAGACATTTTCTGCGTTACTCTCCTGTCAGTTTTCAAGCTTTGCACAGGAACTGGACCAACAGAAACCATTCCTTCCTCAGCTCAGATCCATCCCCAGAGGCTGGGCTATTTGTAGAGTTAAAGATAGCTATTATCAATAAGAAACTGGTCTCCCTTCCCCCTCACTGTACTCTCAGAGCATATCTGGAAACAGCTCAGTGCTGCAGAGAGACATGACTTCAGGGAGCAAACTGATTAGAAGTAGAAGGAGTTTTGTGTTAAATCAAGGAGGGAGAGGCTGGAGGCAGCTGTAGGATTCTCCTGGGACTACACAGAGGGCTGTGTGAGCTCGTGCTGCACCCAGCCCTGCAGCTGTGCCTCTGCAGAGTGCCAGGTGAGCTCCACACTGCAGCAATCCACCCTGCCAAGCCGCTGGCCGGCAGCTCCCTGCGGCACACGCTTCTCCAAACACAGGGATGTGCCCACCACCACGCAGAGCAGCTCCCATCGAGTCCTCTTAACGTGAAGGGGCTGAGAGGTAGAGACAGAAAGCCTTGGTTTGCTTTTACATTTGCTGAGCTACCAGAGAAAGGAGGACTGAACTGCAAGCTCAAGGTGCTGGACTAACACTGGAGTTAATGCACCATGGAAGGGTGCCCATCTCACAAACCTGGAAGTACCAGGGGTGTGCAAAGAACATTTTCTCCACCCCAGCACCACCTGAGTAGCACAGAAAGTTCCACAGAAATGTCCCTGAGCAGGACATGCTTCATCATTGACAAGTGCCATGCTGCAGGTAGAGCCTTTTCTGTCCTGCACAGCAGGGGATCAAAACCAACTGAAGAGCATGGAGAGAGTTTCAAGATGTAAGGATCCTGGGACACCCATTTGTGCTTCCTGAGAGGTCTTCTGTCACCATTACCTGTGCTATGTAGAACTCAGATAACATCTGCACGGCTTTGTTACACAGTCCTACCTGCCACAAGGCTTGTGGCCACTTGGGAAGGCACCATCACACACGGGCTGGCACAGAGCAGCCCCGGGAATGCAGCAGCCAAACTGCTGCAAAACGTCTGAGAGCTCCAAAGATCCAAGCAGGTTAATTTAAGGCTGTCTGTGCCGCAGCATGGACACACCCAGAGAAACAGCAGCACCCGGGAGGACAAGGAAGGGTGAAGGAGCTGCCTCGTTTCTGTGCGGGGCTGAGCATCAAATGCAGAATTCACACACTCAAAGACTTGAAAAGAGGGGGAAAAAGTATGGGACTGCACATTGCTGATTTATCTGCAGGAAGGATACACATTAACAGCATCTCTGGAGCCCTTCTGGGCTGTCAAATGGTACTGGCTCAACCATAATCTCTCATTTCTCCAAATGGAGGAGGAAGTAGGAGCAAGAAGCAGCATCTGTGGCAAAGTCAGGTTTGAACTTGTGCAACCAGGACAGAGAAAGAAGGTCAATAAGAGAAACCACTGGTGGCAGACTGCCAGAGGCAGCGCCAAATTTTTGGTGGGGACTCCTTCGTAGTGGACTAAAAGGGAATATGCCAGTGAGAAGCTGTCAGGTCAACACCCTACATCCCTGGTTTAGGGTTTTGAGGGACATCACACACTGCCAAGCCATACCAAGAAGACATGTGCAACAGGATAACAGACCAGAGCAAGAGCTGTCCTGATTGACTCACTGAGACTCTGTTGCTTGTGAAATCAAACACTCAGATGATGAAGGACAAAGCGCAGAGCAGACAGCATCACAAATCCTATTTGTACTCAGAGGCACGAATGTGCTTTCAGGCATGGTGGAACAAGCATGCCTTCAAACAGGAGAGTTTCCACTACACCTCTCTCCCATATCCACACCCCTAACCCCTCAGAGCCATAAGCTCAGGAGAAGACTGAAATGAGACATACAAGGAAAATTCCTGTGAAAGACTCCCTTCTTACCAGTCCTGCTGAAACCTACAGGAGTTTCAGTGCACAGTGAAGGTTCAACTGACAGAGCAACTTCTTCCAAATTCACTCCCATGGAGACAGGCCAGTGCCCCCAAGCAAAATATGTGACAGGAGAAGCACCAAGCTCTGTGTGCTGCTTCACCCAGCTGGGAGAGTGGATGGGAGACCAGGAAGTTAACTTCACTACAAAGAGCAATAAGGTTTATGAGCAGCTTATTTCCCTGTTGCTTGGTTAAAGCAGTGGTTTTGTCAATCACTCTGAAGCKGTGCCACTCTCTTCTGCAGGATTTTCCACAAATTCCAGCATTTATCTGCTGAGAAAATCTAGTGTTTCAGTAGCACTGAGGGAGCCCAGGTACATACCAATATCTCTGCTGAAGTTGATATCTGCTACCACAGAGTTTCTTTGCCTCCATGGAGCTGTCAAAGGCATTTCCCAGTTTCCAGGCTGGGCCTTGCAAAGCTTGATCCTCCTGAAGAAGTGGAGTAGAAGACCTGGAAAGATATTTTGTGAAAACGACAACTTCTGCAACCTCTACCACACCTTTAGGATCACCAGGCACTCTCTTAGTGGGGTTCCAGGCCTGTGGGGTACTCTGGATGATGAGTGATGGACAGAACTGTGTCAGGTGCTGCTGTGAGGTCCTGTGGAAGGAATTCAGCAACAGGAGCTGTACAAATGGAATACACAGAGCTCTTTGAGTCATCTTATGGATATTTATGATATCCACAAAGGACCACAAAGCTGTAGTGATGGTGCCCAATGAGGTCACAGTGCCAGGAACAGCAGCATGAGGACTTTGCTCCTTTCCAGTCATGAGTGACTGAACGAGCGCATGTGCCTGGCACTGCTCAGGAGGCTGAGCTTTAATGGGCCAGGAGAGAACTCTTCATCCTGCTGAACAGAGACATTCCCTTCCCTCCATGCAGATCAATGTGACATCTGGATGGAAGTTATCCCTATCCCCTCCAATACTCCATCAGGCCAGCCTGATCTTGTGGGTGGCATCCCTGCCTGTGGCAGGGGGGTTGGAACTGGGTGATCTTTAAGGTTCTTTCCAACCCAAACCATTCTGTGAAGCACCTAAGCAGCCAAGCATTGAGCAGAGCAGAAAAGAGAGATCTGAACAGGAGTATGACATCTTTAAGTCTGGCAATGTAAAAAGGGAAATTGTTCTCCATCTCTCCCAGCACATGAAGTGACATCAAATGGACCAGCAAGTGGCAGGTTCAAAGCAGACCAGAAGAGGAGCTTCACGCAGCACTTTGTTAAGCTATGGAACTGCTTGCCCCAGGAGGTTCAGGATGCCAAATACTTACCAGGATTCAGAAAGCAGCTGGAGAACTTCAGGGGAGAAAAATTCCATCAAGACAAAGGTATTATGTGCGGTTTAAGCAGCTGCTGAGCTGCAAACTGCTGGAAACCCTCACCCTGTTCTTCCAACTATCCCACAAGCATCCATTTCTGATACTGTTGGAGAACAGCATTGCATAGCTGGACCTTCTTCTGGCTCAGAACAACTACTGTAGAATCAGCCAAGGAACAGAAAGCACCAGAGCTCTGCAGGGGATTTCAAAAGAACCTCAGAACAGCCCCTGGTGCTCAAACAGGCTGGGGAGAGCCAGCAGAGCGTTCGAACTGCCCTACCCACGGCTGCCGTGGGGCCGAGGCTCTGTGGAAACTTACACTTGTTAGAAGTAAACCTGCATGGGATGGTTGCCACAGAAATTCCCTCAGAAGGACAGCGTGAGCTGGATTTGCAAGATGAAGAGTACAACTGCACACCGACGGAGGAGTAGGGGGATGACACCAGATTAAGTTTTTATTATGTTTGCTTTAAATACATTTTAGACATACACTGCTAAACTCAAGAAGACTTAAACTAAAGTAAGCTGATTATACTGTAATCAATAACTTACATTTAAAAAATAGTCACTATTAAAGCCAGCTGCGGATCTCCACAGAGATGCTTATAGTTTTTTGATGAAAGCATTTTAAGTTTGCACTGTTTCCAAAGTCCAGGCCACATCCTGGCACGGAGAAGCCTCAGATCTCTCTGATGTTTCCTCTCTGCTCAGGGAGTTCGGAGTTACCAGCCCCTGCAAACACTGCTCAGACTCCAGGCTGGCCACCTGCGGCTCAAGCACACAACTCCTGCCACTTGAAAGGAGCGCACCAAAAAGCCTCTTTCAAAGAAACCCCTCAGGCTGCTGTGTTTGAAGAGGCAGAGACGAAAGCTTTTGCAACCGGTGGCTTCAGAGCCTCTCCTGGGCAGGCGACTAAACGGCAGTTTTCCCTGGGGAACACGTTTTTCCTCCCTTCTGCATCAGTTTCTGCAAAGGACAACTCTGTTGGCTGCTCAGCCAGGGCTCCTCAGCTCGGGCAGATGAAGCCCAAACTCCTGTTCCCTGCTATGGCAGGCTCTGCCGCTCTCCTTGCTGCTCCACACCAGGGCAGTTACCACTGAGCACTCAAAATCCAACAGAGAAAAACCTGCCCGGAAAGCCACGAGATATCCAACAGCAGCTGAGGCTTGGGAGCACTCCCACACAAGGTTCTTTTTCACTGTGGATGTCCAGCTCTGACCTCTGCCAGCCTGTGAATGGTGCCCAGAGCTGCTGGATCCATATGATCCAAGGAAGATACAAATGCACCTCCCCAGTGTAGGTACATGTACAATCTAAGTATCAGCACACAAACATGGCCAGGCACCCCTTTAAACCACCTCCCTCACAGCGTTTTACATCTACAGACAGCACAGGCTCGTTAGGTGAGGAAACAGCATTGTGATCTTATTCTCTCGTTGCTGTAAATGTCACATCTCGACTTGAGTAATTACAAATAATTGGCTTTGAACAGGCCTCGTTTCCTCTCTCAGCCCCTGCTTGTACCACGCTCCATCCTGTTTTGGCCCTAATTACAGAGAATAATAAATCCAGCTAGACAGAGCTTTTCTGAAGAGCAATTTGGTCTGACTTCTCCCAGCACTAATGAGTTCGTTAATAGGGGGATTTTCCCTCTCCCTCCCCTCTTCTAATCTGTTTCCTTAAATAGCACCACACACATCGGCAGCAATCCCCCGACACAGCAGGTGATGCCTCTCCCTGACCCATCTTCTCCTCTCCTCCGAGGCAGAGAGGAGCAGAGTATCGCACCTCCCAACCTTTTTCCTCCTTCACAGGAGCTGCAGAGCAAGCCTGATTAATAACTGTTGGTTAAGCAGCACCAGGAGGATTGCTCAGTGCACAGGCATGGCAGGCAGAAATGCAGGGCTACTCCAGCCTGCCTGCTCAGAACCAGCACTGGGGCCTGGAAAGCAGTTGAATGCTGGAGAACCAGTTTAGCTGCTGGCCCAAATGGGAAAAAAACCCACACAAATCTGATCAAAACTTCAATTTTTTTTTGTTGTTCAAAACCCAAAACTTTAAAGCATCTCATTTATCTGTCAAATTAAATCTTTCAAGTGGCCTACAGGAAGAATGTTCCACCTCATTCTCTCCTGAGAGGAGCAAAGGACAGGTAGGGGTAGATGTTCTCAAAAGATCAACAGCTTCTGCCTGTCCCTTGTTCAATAAAACCCTGACAGGAAAAGGGAAATGCAGGTATACTTTCCCCCCTGTTTGGAGAAATAAGAGCTGTACCTTCACTCTTAAGCAAACATTTCCTGATAAGAAGGACTTTGTCAGTGGCTTTTTGAAAATCTCACCTCCCGTTTTTGTTGCCAGCAAATGTAATCAGCATTTGCAGGGTCAGATGTCAGACTGAGGTTACTATTAACTTGAACCTAAGAAGAATCCCATGTCATGGTACTGAAGGGAAATCACTACATGGGTGGCTTTGCCTACACCGTCTCTGGAAAGTGAATACCAGACCCTGGAGTTCCAAAACCCATTTTCTATTAAAAAAAAACCCAAAACTGTTTTGTATTTTTCATCTTATAGTTGGAAGTTGTGTCAGAAACAATTCCATAAGTTCAACACAAATTCACAGACAGTTCAGGTTCCCCTCAACTCAGAATATTCCTAGAATATATTTGTGCCGGTTCTGGATCTGGAGACATGTCACGAATCTGAAGAGCACACAGGGGATCCCAGGTATTTCCATCCTTGGATCGTTCACAGTATAAATTTAACCTAAAGCAGCAGGTCTGAGACAAGGAGAGAAGGTCCTTGAGGTGATGTGTGCAGTACAGAGAGGTACCAGTGATTCTGAAGATTCCAGTGCTGACTTCACACTCTGCATTTTTCCCCGTAAGTCCCTTATTTGACAAAACTATTTTCTCATATCTCTCTGCAGCCCATTTATTATCTCTCTATTAATAAACCCTCCTTCCCTGATGAATCACTGCAATTTATCATTAAATTAGAAGATGAAATGGGTCTTTTTTCTTTAAACAAGGAGATTAACTACTATCAACAGGCTATTTCTCCATTATAAAATTCCATCTTCCTCAGCAAATTCAGGAGCAGCGTTGTTTGAAGCAGCCTTAAGGTGATGCAAGGGGGTAGGGGCAACCAGAGAAGTGACATCCTGCTGTATAAATGTATGGATCAACCTGAAAATGACTGTGGAAGACAATACATGACATTATGACCATGATTCACTCTGGAGTTTTCTAATAGTACAACTATGCAAAAAAAGTTTAACTTGTACATGGATGAGACTGCCAGGAACTGATATGACAAAGCACAATCTAGGCAACAAAACCCATCTCTGCAGGCATAGCCCAGGGATTAATCACACCCCAAAAGGTCACTCAGGAGAAGAAATCAGCTGAATACGAAGCAACTTGCTGCTGGAAACCCATGCCTTCCTCTCACATCCTTTTTGTATCATACGGGTCCCAGGAGCTGTCCCTTACCAACCTGCTGAAGTTTAACACCATCACGAGCACAGAACGTGGCCAGGAAAGTAGGTTTGATCCTTGAGAGCTTCTCTGCCTCGTTTCACCCCCTGGATACACTGTCTGTGAAGATAGAACAGCATTTACCGTGATGGCTTGGATATGAACAGCTGTATGAGGGCAGTGGCAAAGCCTCAGTGTTTCCTGGGGTCTGTCCCAGAAGTGATGCCAGCAAGAGGCAGATCAAGGTGTGAGAGGGAGAGAGGCCCAGCACATCCTGTGCCCCTCTCCAGGAAACCACTTCCCTGCAAGAGCTGCACTTGGCTGGTGGCCTTTGCTGCAAAAGTCAGCCTTGAGAGGGTGTAACGAGTCAGTCAGTACTAAGCACCACCACAGAAAACAAAAAACCAACCCCAGTATCATTCCCTAACAATCCCCAGATGCAATCCCTTCACACACCTAGTAATTTGATTTCTATCTCCAGAATTACAGAACTTATTTTCTTTCATTCTTGGATGCTAAGGAGATAACCTCTCTTCTGCCCCCACAGGTCTGCAGTACAGAGAGAAGATGGAATTAGGATTTTATGCCACTGTCACTGTTTCCCTGTGATGAACTTTCTCTTAGGAGGAACATGGGCAAATCAAAGCAAAGACAACCCTACCAAGCACCCTTCCTACGTGTCAGTGTGCTCGTCTCTCCAGATGGGATCTCTTCTGGAAAAGCACACTCAGGCTGGGCTGTTCACAGGCCCGTGTCAGATTCCTGCAACGAAGGGATCTATTAATTCCAAGTAGAGGCTCATTCTCTAAAGAGCTGCTGATGAAATGGAACTGATAAAATGGAGGTAATTTAAAGGTCAGATGAAATCCAGCTCGTGTTCATCCTGCTCGTAATGGAACATCACCAAGATGCTTCATTGGCAAAGGGGCATTTGTATGTATTTTTATTTTTTAAGAGAAATTGCTTATCTGTAAGAGAGACTCTAAACATCTGATAAGAAAACTTCCCACATTAATCTACCCAACAGCTGGCATCTTGCTGCCTGCCTGGGTGTCCCTTTCTGGAAATTAAATCTCCTATCATCTTTTTATCACACTGTGGAGAAAAGAAACGGGAGCCAAAAGCAGCGCTCACATGAGCAGCAGGAGCAAGAGCTGAAACTGATAGGGCTGCATTAATTCAGGCATGCAAGAAAAGTCACTGCTGCCCTCAGACACATTTCTCCCCCTTTGCTCTGTGTCCACAGTGCCCAGTTCCAAATTTCGGAGGTGACTCCTCAGAGAGGGGGAGAGGCCCTTTCCTTGGCAAGGCTGTAGGCGTTGAGATACTCTAGAGACCAAGTGAACAGGGATTCCCGTGCCGTGAAATCCAATCCACTCACTTTTCCTCATCTTTCACACACCCTGTTTACTTCCTGACTGAACTCAGCCATGTCCAACAGCTGCATCAGGGATACACAGAGGAGCTGGGTCTGTCTGCGACACATGGAGCTGCTTTGCTGGTAGCAGAATTCAGCTGGTGGGAGGTACAGATAAACTTGCCCTCACTGATGGAAAAGGCAGGGCTCGTCTGGCTGCTCTGTTTCCTACTGCAGCAAAAAACTTTTGCAAGGGGATCTCTCTTTCCCTCCAGTCTATTCTCCGCCTCCATCCTTCACATGTTCCTCCCCCAATCCCTATAATTAATATTAAACGTTACAGTTTTGTCCTATTAACACAAATTGCCCTTTCCAGAGGCAGATTAAAGAGTTTCCACTGGGGATTTCTTCTTTCCTTTACAATTTTCCTTCTGTGATCAGTGCTGTCTATGTCTCTCACTAGCTCCTAAGGGGAAAGGAGTGGGAGGGAAAGAGAAGACAAACACTTATTAGCAACTCCTTTGAAGAGCTGGAGATTGTGAATTAAACTGATTATTAACTCCCATCATACCAGTGAGGCAAGTTCCCCTTTTCTCCCTCCTTCTGCTCCTCCTTGGGGAATGGTAATTGGTAACCACACAAATTGTGTGCATGAAGTTTCACCTAAATCATTTGCAGGGTGGCATAAACCAACAGACTCTCTCCCCAGTTCTTTGGAGAAGGGGGGTGTTGTTGCTCAGTGAGAAACAAAGGCACACAAAATAGTAGAGCACATGGACATGTAAGTGGGAGGTGCTGGCACGTTCCTGATTGCATGACCCTTCCAGTCTAGTCCTTGGAACAGGAAAGAAACACACATGTCGGCCCTGAGGCAGCTCTAGTTCCCTTCCCAAATGGGTCCCCAATGATATTTCAGTCCCGAATCCTTAAGGGGTGTGTGGGGACAGCCCTGCCTCACCAGACACATGTCACTTGAACTCACCATCACCAGGGCTGGCAGAAGGACCACAAACTCACACCACCACACACCACCAGGCACCACCACAACCAAACTTCTCCAGGTCCTCACTCTGACTCCTCATTGACACGAGTGTCCAGAGGTACCCAAAAGAGCAAGAAGTGCTCAAAATCTTTGGGCACCTGCAAATTTGGCAATCTGTTGAATACTCTCCTCACCCACATCCCTTGTACCTTTCCCACAGACGGCAGGGAGACAGCTGAGATTCTCCTTCCTCACAGCACCAGCCCCACGGGAGAGCCTGACCAGCTGATGCCATCGAGAGCTTTGGACAAGAAGGAAAACATTTTTGAGCCTGTCAAGGCAAGTGAAAAGGAGCTTGTACGTTATCTGGCTTATTAAAACATTTCATAAGTAAATGACTGTTTCTGGGGCTGTGATGGTAAATGGATAACTGAATTTAGTCACACCAGCACCAACGAAGCCTGGCCAATGACAATTCAGTATGACAGCTCATTGTACTAATTAAGAAACAGTAGCATACTGAGGTGTACAATCTATTAAATAAGATGCATGTTTACAGTGAATAAGCTACTTATAATCAAGTTGCATTTATTTAGTCTACAGCAAGCCTCTTGTAAAATCTGAATTAAATGCAGAACTACCTGTAGACACGTGGCATTTATTTAAAATGTTTCAGGATGCAGCAGCTTTTTCAGCAAAGAGAACTTAATCAGTCCCTGGAGCTTTCCCTTCCCGTGCCAGGACAAGGAAAGAGCAGCTGTATTGATTTCTCACATCCAGCACAGCCACGTGAGCCAGTTTATTGGGCCAACAAACTGTTTAACAGACAAGGTCCCAGAGGTCCCAGGTTTTATCCAGGAGTACAGGCACACCCTCTATGGATAGCTGATGCAATGTTAACTGGAATTTATAAGACAATAAATACATCATATCACATCACCCTGTGCCAGGAGCAGAGCCTACACTTCAGACTGCCTGAAGTCTACTCTAACATTGCATTTATTATGTTGTTCGCCTTCAGTTATGGCAACTTTTTACTGGATTCCTCCTCAGCTTTCCACCAAAATAGTGCAGATTTTTTTAGGAAAACTGCTGTTTTACCAATGCTAAAAAAGCATCCTTCTGTATAATTTATATAGGCACTAACCTGTTCCCAGCAATTCTGAGTGAAGACCTAAATCCAGAGGACTGGGAGAGGTCTCTTACACTTCCCAGTGAGACCTGTCCAGCTTCAGCCAAGCTGTGAGTCCTTGGAAAGCCTCAGTTCCCATAACCTCGTGGAAGTTGTCAGAACTTTCTGCTCTCCTGCAGTTAGACAACTGCTTGAGCACATTCTTAGGAGAGCAAAGACTAACCCAGATGTAGTCATTCCTACACAATCTTCAAGTTATCATATCCAAGATTTTGGGGCTTTCTGGAAGGCTGAGACTTGCAAGAGATTTATCTAGGATTCCCTAGGTTTTCCAGGAACATCAACTAAATGAGAAGCAGCCCATCTCCAGGATCTGGAGACTGAATGTGGGATAAAGTGAGTACCCTGGCAGCTCACCTCTGAAAGCCCTCAAGTGGTTCAAATCTGAATATCAGTTCTTTATCCAAAGAGTTGCCCAGAGGAATTCAACAAGTTGGACACAGCTTCAATCCATAGACTTTAGAACAGGAGTGTTTTCCAGTTTAAAAGTCCAGGAACCATCAGACTTTTCTGAAGAGATGGTTGTCACTTTTATGTGGGAGAAAGAGACTTTGGAAGTTCTCTGATATTTCTGGGAATGAATATGAATATCCTTGAGATGGGGCACGTGGAACAGCTCAGATTTGCAGGCAAATTCCCTGTGAGTCTCCAGCAAATAGCTTAGAGGTACAAAAAAATACCTCTGGAAAGGAAGAAACTCTGCCCATTTGTGGTGGAGGGTTAGAAAAGGGAAACCTCTACAAAGCCTGCAGGGATGTTGCTACACACAGAACCACTCTCTGGGTTACATAGCACACCACATCCAGAGTGATGATATATATGGATTCTATACCATGTTCCCAGGGTTGGGGAGCTATGATGTTAAGGCAGGTTTCCCCACAAGACGCCAGAAAGACAAAAGATGTTATGGTTGCAGCTTATATTTTCTATCTAAAAAGTCCATTCAGGTGTTATTGGTTATTTTATATTTATATTTTTATATATATACACACACACACAAATACAGTATTTTATGTACATGCATATATACACAAATATAGTATTTTATTTCTATGTATAAATATTTATATTTATGTTATTATATTTTGGTGATTCCTTCACAGACAATCCAGCCACCTCTCAAATACCAAGAGAACTACATCAGAATAGCTCGTGCCTATAGAATAAAGGCCTCAAAAATTTATTTTAGTAACTGAGCTCTGGCTCTTTGGCAGAGTTCTTCTACTTGACATACTCTGAGTACAAAGAGTGCAATATCAGAAATATCTCCAGTATTTATGTCCACACAGAAATCAGGTGATTGTCTCCAAAGTTCTGCTTCTCCCTAGTACTGAATTAAACTGCTTCAAAGCAGGGCTACTCCCTCCTTTACTCCCCATGTCACAGCCCATGATATCATGGCTGCCTTTCCCATGGATGAGTTGTCTGGGAGAAGGGAAGATTTCCCTGAGGAGAAGTGTCTCCTAGGCCATGACAACACGACATGAAGAGTTAAAAAGCTGAGTTTTATTTGCACTTCCACCTGCAAGCGGAAATGTGCATGGACAGGTTTTAGTGCCTGCTGCATTCCAACAATGAGCCAGAGCATCACAAGCTCCTCCAGATCCCTTTGAACGCTGCCCATCGATTTGATTTACTGCTTTTTGTTTCCAGACAACAGCTTCATAGACTCAGTAATCAGGCAGCAAATGCAAAGTGAGGCCACGTCTGGTCATGGGCATGGATTTTAATGAGAGGATTGTGATTCCCCATGTCTCAGCCAAGCTGTTTTACACCCCCAGTGTTTCCATGTCTTCCCTGAAATCCAACAAAGCCTTTTCTCTTTGCACAGACTACATAAATCACTTTTGTTCAGTTCAATTGCCTTGGTAGAGGACTATTTTCATGGGGAGGGAAAGCTACAAAGAGAAAAATGCCAACGCGGTGCTACATGATGAACAGTCTGCAATTTCTATTCTCTGATTTGTCCAAAGGAAAAATGCACAATAACACTCCAACTTTTTACCACAACGAATTGTATTGATGCTTGGAAAAAAAAAATCAGAGCTAGTGTATTTTTACCAAAAAAAAAAAAAAAATCCATTCTGCTTACATCTCGAGTTTTATGGTTCCATTCCTTTGAATAAATACAGGAATTTGCAAAGGCTTTGCAACTTTGGACTTTGCCAGGCACTCAGCAGGTAGAGGCAGCAACAGAGTGATGCTGCAGAACTTGCAGGCAGTAGCGCTTTGGGTTTGTGTCAGCTGAACTGCAGACACAGAAGCTGTCTGCCTGGGGAGTCATTAAAACCCACTGTGATTTGAATATTTTGAAGAGGGAAGAGAATTTTGATTCTGGTAGAGAAAACAGTCTTGCAGTTACAGCAAAAAAGAATTGTGATCTAGGATTCTCCAACATGCACCTGTAAGAACACTCGCGGTGCAAGACAAAGGATGTTAATCATTGGTATCTTAGGAAAATCGAGGAATTCCATCCATTAATGGTGGCAGGCATTTAGAGGAGGAGCTTTATCAAGTGCTGTGATCAAGCAGAGCATGTAAAAGCTCATCACAGAGGAGCGTTCCCTCCGTTCCCGTTTGGCAGAGGATAAGTCAGCGTCGACAGCTGCCCAATTCCCCGTGCTGCACCCAAAGAGTAGCCCATAATAATCCCCTTCTCCAGCGGGTGAATCAGCTGCATCCGACAAAATGTTGGAAACGGGGCTCACTGAAGAAACTTTGCAGCCCCTCTGGGGGCGGCAGGGGGGAATTTTGTCCAAGCCCTGGGCAAACACTGTGCTGAGAGAGGGCATAAAAGAGGGCTCGCAGCTGTCACAGGGTTTAGCTCACCAAGCTGCGAAGAAATACATAGCCCAAGGCAACAACAAGCTACTTAGCAAACGTGTTAAACTCTCTGTTCTCTGTCTTTCACCTGAGGCATGAGATACTGCACCTGAGGCAAGGAATTTAGGTGAGGTAAGGATTTTAGGTGAGGTAAGCATCTCAACCCGCACACAACCCAGCTGAGATTTTCAAATGGCGCCTTTCACCTCCCCCTAGGACTCTCAGAAAGAGCTACCAGCAAACCCAGTGCAGAGGTGTCCTTGCTAACCCAGCCCTACATCAGCTCTCTCTGCCCGAAATACGGGGGCAAAAGCAAGATGTGTTTACGAAGACCAAACAAGTAGCACAGGTCAGTGATGTTCAGGGAAATTTCTGCAAGTCCACGGGGCCACAGTTTCAGACAATAAAATAAAACACAGCTGGGTAATAAATCATTTGCCTGTTGACCTCTCGAAATCCCTGCTTACCCCACTAGGGAAGGTGCTTTGAATGGCAAGGAAGCAGCCAGAGCTGCCACTCCTCATAAAATAAACTCGAAGTGCATCAACTTGGACAAAACAAGAGGACTGGGATACTGAAGGAGGAAACACATTCTTCCAGAGGGAAGTCCCTACTGATACCTTACACCTCAGCAGTGCTATCAAGCCTGGAGGCACCTCAGATGGGTGAAAAGCCCTTTCTTCTGGTCCTGCCCAGTGAAACCCACCCTATCATCAACACTTTCAGCAACTGAGATCGTTAACAAGAGCGGTTCCACACCTCCCTTCAGAGACAAAAGGATTCATTAAAGTGGATGGAGGATCAAACCTTTTGTAATGTTAAAAAGAGGAGGGATCCTACAAGGCTTCTTTTTATCCTTTAGATGTCTGACATGCAAATATTTCTATTGCCAAAAGCTCGAAAAAAATAAAAAATATGCAGATTGTTTCTTTCACTCCAGAAGATAAATTTTGCTGCTTGGTCCTGTGAGTGAATTGGGGCATGTAAGAGGATGCTTCAGTATCTGAGCATTCGGACACTGAGGGGCCACTTCAGCATCGCTGGCTGTTGTCTCTCAATTTCCTTTCCAAGTCTGTCATTTGCAGTCAAATTTTTCTCCTAAAGGGTTCCACTTCTTGGTGTTTCCCACACACACTCTATTGAATTCACAAGACAGGTGAAGCAATGAAAGTATTCAATGTATTTGTTTCTATTTATTTGCCTCTTTCTCCTCCAATGTCTTTTTGGTTTTGTTTTTGGTTGGGGGTTTTTTTTGACAGGTGTGGGGTTTTTTTCTTTTCTGGTTGTTACTTTTTATTCCAAGACAACAGGAATGAAGAGGGTGATGTGAATAGCTCTAGGTCTGCCTTGTATTCTTCTATACCTCTGCATTAGCATCTCTCAAAACCTTCTGCCTGCTCACCTCAAAATAAATAGATGGTTTCTTCCATTTAAAAGCAAGATACACGGTAGAAAAGTTCAATTTCCCACAGCACTCTAGGGCAGCTAAGGCAGGAGCAATGGGATCACAACACTAAAAGCCAAAATAACATTTTCAACAACTGTAGGATGCTCAGCACCCAACAATTTCTGTCAAGACCAGCTGTAAAAGTAACTTTAGCTTCTTTTTCGTTCACACAATAATGTAACCAAAAAAGTTTTATTGGTCAAGATCTTTGAAAGAAATAATACTTCTGGGTTTTCTGAGATCGCCTGGTAATTGTTCTGTACAGGTCAGAAACAATTAACCTATGACCTGCAAATCAAGCTTCTAGTGGAAGTGTAATTTTATTTCAGAATTGCACTGTAATTCTAGCAGTGTAATTTTTGTAGGGCTACAAGGTCCATGCCACTTTCTTACTCCGTAGCACCACATAAATTGTACCAGTGACAAGCCTGTGATACACACCAAAACTACTCACAGCTGCGGTGACATTATGTGACATGTGAGACATGGAAATTTATTAACAACCCAGCACGCCAAGGGGGAAAACGACCATCTATTCTTCTTTATTTCCTCTTCCTCAGGGATTACTGCCTTAACCTGATTCATGCACCTGACACAGGAAGGAAAACCCACACTCAGCTCAGGAGACCTGAATGTTGCACTCAGGAAGATCCTCACTTGGCCTCCTGCAAACTTAGGGTCTGTCATGAAGTCATCCTAGCCCAGGGCTTCACTCTGCTTCCAGAGAGTCTGTGCTCACAGGTTGGATACCACCAGACTCATGGGGGCCGTGTTTCTTTCCAGTGATGAGAAATCAGTGCAGTCCCTACTCTACTTGTCAAGAAATACACTGCCCAGGAGAGGGAAGGTCAAGGCCAGTCCATGTAACTGCTCTGTCTGGGGAGGAAGATGTAGGGCTGAACCTCCAACACGGTTAGACCTCTGATTTTTAAAACACATTGGGTAAAAGACCATCAACAGTGATACTCATTCTGAATTTCCATCAACAATATCAATCACCTATACCACAAATCCCTCACCTCCATCCTTAATAGCCTTCCAACCTCAGCCTGTAAGTTCTGCTGAATTTCTCGTGCGAGACACCAGTGGTTGTTTTCCAAAGAGCCAATGCATATCAAAACAGAATGTATCAAACTTTTCATCAGAGTTCAATTTTAAAAATATTTTTGGAATGATGGATAGTTCCACAAGTAGTGGAAGATGGGCCTTTAGGTTAGTTCCAGTGAATTCTTTCATCTCTATATATTTTAAGTAAAGAATCTTGACTAAGCACATTATAAAACATTGCAGAAACATTTCATGGTGTTATTTTACCAGCAATTACTTTCTTGTTCAGAAAAAAAAAAGGTTCTCGAGTGTCTAAGAAAATTGTATTTACTTGAACCATCTTGCATAGAAACAGCTTACTCCACATGGAAATTAGCTGAATAGCAAATTACTTTACAGAATCCTTTGCAAAATTCTGTGAACTTAACTCTAATTTAAAATTTGTTTTTCATTTGTTCAGTGTCAAAAGGCAAGTAGTGCTGCTGTAGCAATTTGAATCTCTGCCTTGGGAAGCACAATCCAAGTTCTTGGGGCACTGTTTCCTCATTAACCATTCTCCAAAGAACAAACTGACAATAATGGATTTAGTATTCCCAAGATAACGCTGAGCGTGCTTCACTGCCCTGCTGCCCACCTCTTCCCCAAAAATCCCGTAATTCGTGTGGGGAAGGAAGGCTGTGTGTATGTGCATGGCCAACTTGAAGGAGTTTATCTCCATGATGAATTTATCATCAGATTTTGAATTTTAAAAAGGCAAGCCAAAGAAACTAAAAATGACTCTACCTGCTATAAAATCCAGAGATGGAAAACAGATCAACAATGAAATCAACTTGCAGCTGTGAGTGAATCTTTAGGTTAATTCTCAGTATAGACTACATGGTCACGTCATTACAGAGTGATTTCCAAGGCCCTCTGTGTTCTTCTTGTTTTTAAGCAGTTCTATCAACTATCAAACACAAAATGAAGTCACAGACTACCAGGAAGAAGAATTTTCTCCACAGAGAAGAATTTCACATGCATTCTTCAGAGGGAAAGGATCAGGGAGGAACCATATAAAGGAAACTGGAGAAACAGATATTCCCTGGCTTTTATCACTCCTCATGCACACCCTTTCCTGCAGATGTCCCCAGGTTTTAGTTCAGTGCTGAGAAACAAATTAAAACCATTATCTTTGTGGTGTCTTATATTGAAGAGAATCCATCACTCACAGCCCAGAAAGAAGATGACAAAGAATCTTCCCAGACAATTTCACCTACAAGCGAGTTTTACAAGACTCATCTACTTTGAAACTAAAAACAAGAACAAGATGAACGCACAGCAGGTAATTCTAATTTTAAAAGCCTCATTTGACATCATGATAAGTTATCTTCAACTCTATAATTTGTGCAAGTGCCACCAGAGAAAGACAAATGCTTTTCAAAACCATTTGGACTCTACTTGAAAAACAGCAGAGCTGGCAAGTGAACCTTTCCCCTAAAAAAATAAATCACAAACCACTGCAGCAAAACCAAGCAGGAAGCCAAAACCTGATCTAAGAGCAAGCCACGACAGACCCAGGGAGAGAAGTACCTGATGACAAGGGTGACTTAAAGTAACAGTGATAAAATTGACTTCCAGCCATTATTAGATCTACAGGCCTATTTCCAGTTTATCTGCACTTAGCTTATTGGAGAACAAAAGAAAACCTAAACATCTGGCATGGCACAGCACCAGCGTGGGAAACTCCACCACAGATACCTACAGATGAGAGAACATCAGGAACTACAGAATACAGAAAATACAGGTGGGTGTCAGTGCGGATCAGTTGGCTGTTTCTTGAATCAGCTGGGTTAAATCAGAGGATGTGACTTCCAAGGATCTGAAGTCATCCTGACCAAGGCCTGACACATTCACGTACCACGTACAGGGCACTGTACCAAGGCAAGCAATTAAGAGGGGGATAGTACAGCATAGACAAAAATGTAAAGCAGAAGGTGTGCATACCTTTGGGGTCATCCTGATAAGACATGCAAAACTCATATCCCTTAAATTCACATTTATTTGGTTTTTACTCCCTGGTCTAAATCTTGATTCCTAGGCCTGCTCCAAATATCTGTTGCAACATGGCTTTGCCTCCATTTCCCCAAATGTCAAAGCAAATAATGTTCCTGTTTCTCTCCAGTAAGAAGAAATGTTTGAATATCAGCAGAAGAGTCTCTGGGCCCCCTGGTCACCATCACTACCAGGAGAGATGACAGCAAAGCAGAGAAGTTCTTTCCCTGGGAAAAGCAGTTTTGAGACTCTTCAACAGTAATAGCTGAGAACATTCTTTGTCTTATATACACACAGATTTATCTGCTTTCTTGATCTTAAGCACAGCCACTCTGCTTCCCTAACCCGAAGTAGTGCAAGGGCAGCAAGGGGGAACAAGAGGAGAAAAGTCCAGATACCTTTGGTGTAAAGATCAAACTTACAAGCAAGGGGAATATCACAAGAGACAGCGATATCTCCTGCAGAGCCCATTTCCATTTCTAAGGGAACCAGAAGGCTGACAGCCTCTGGACTTAACCCACAGATGCCAAGAGATGGTTCTGCTTCCTGCTCTTTGTACTGCTTCCCAGTAAAAAATCAGGGAAAGACCATTCCTTTCCCGCTGTGTGGGTCCTGTTAACACTCTCAGTCTGGAGCTCCTCCTCTGGGCTGGAAAAGCACAGTGAGAGAGGCTCATCCATGTAGGGATAAACGTCAGGAGAGAAAGTGCAGCGAGGAGCCAGCAAGCAGCAGGCAGGAAACGCTGCATGGAATCACGTCCTCGGGAATCTCCATGAGTTGAAATCAGAGTCTGTTATTAATCTACCCAGACACCAAGACCCAGGAGCTGCAGTAAATCCGATTAAATTCCCACTGTACCAATGGCTAGAAGCCAAGCAGGTCTTTCTTTTCTTTTGAATGGTAACCCAAAGGATATTTCTGTCTGCTTCACAAAGTAAACATACTGCTTTAAAACAAACAAAAAAATAGCAGGAGATCAAAACCACCAGCTGAATTTTAGTATGGCAGTAACATCCTTTGAGATGCAACCCAAAGGGAGAAGAAAAACTTAGTTATTTCCTAGTGTGGAGGGGCTACAGTAGTGGTAGAGAAAGCAGTCGTCCTCCACCCTTCCAGAGTGGGCTGGGAGGAGTCCTTGAACAGATTCAAGACAGCTAAACAGGGGTTAAAAGAGAATCTTCACCATGGGGAGTTTTGCAAAGCACAGGACAAATAAACAGAACAAAACTTAGAGAAGAATAATCCCATTACGCCGGGACAATAGAGAAGAAAAAAGAAATCCTAGATTATTTAGGAGAGCTAAGTTTTTCAATTCTCAGAAGTTGCTGAGAAGCCGAGCAGAGTGACACTCTGACAGAGTGACCAAGAAGCCCGTTCCTCCCCACCCCGACCACCAGCTCAGCACCCTGCGAGCACAGCTAGAGCTGTGATAAGAGACTACTGAATGCTCCTTACCTGCCCTGGCCTTGATGGCTCTGGTGTTTGCCAAAGCTCTTTGCAAAATCAAATGGGAAAAGACAAAAAAAAAAAAAAAAAAAAAAAAAAAAAAAAAAAAAAAAAAAAAAAAAAAAAAAAAAAAAAAAAAAAAAAAAAAAAAAAAAAAAAAAAAANAAAAAAAAAAAAAAAAAAAAAAAAAAAAAAAAAAAAAAAAAAAAAAAAAAAAAAAAAAAAAAAAAAAAAAAAAAAAAAAAAAAAAAGAAAAAAAATCAAATAAAACAAAGAGAAAAAATAAAAAAAATAAATGAAAGCCAAACAACAAAAGAAATACAACACAAAAATGTTCCTTAAAAGCCAACAGCAACAGATATCAACTGCCAGCCAAGCAGATCTTCCACGAGATGGAGATTTAAGGCACGTTTCGCTTGCCCTGTCAAGGGAGACGATTTCAGAGACTTCTTAAAGACAGCAATTCGGGTTAAAAAAATTGAAATAAACCAAAATGTATCAGCGCTTTAAAGGTTAACGGCCTCTGCTGAACAACATGCGTTTATCCAACCACGTCCTAGAGTAGTTTTTTCAGCCCTGAGACCAATGAGCACAGCTAAGAGGAGGGCCTTGGGATGGTGGAGAGGCTGAGTTACCCCCTCCCCTCTGCCTTCCCTCTCTCCACCTCCCCCTCGTTTTTTTCCTCTTTTTTCTTCTTCTTTTTTTTTTTTTAGTTTAGTAAATTAATGCAGCAAGAAACTCCCAAGATCTGGCGAGTCCTAGCAGGGGAGAGAGGGCAGAGGGGAAATGAGATGCATTAGGAGGACACTGAGCCACTTTCTTTCCGAGCACAATGGAAGTGCTTCCCAAGAAACTTCCCCTTCGCTCCTCTCCGCTCTAGCCCTGAGCGATGGGACACCTTCCCTACAGCAGCAATAACTTATTCGGGAGGAAAACAGCCCAGGAAGCAGGAATCAACAGCAGCCAAACGGCGGGCAGGAAAGCGGCACAACCGGGACTGCAGCACGGCTCCACACTGACAAATTCCTGTGGATGTAATTAGGAAGACACCCCGGCTAGCAGCGGAGATTAAACCCTGGGTTGTCGCGGGTCGTCGTCCCCCTCCCTCCCATCCTACCCCCGGCACCCTGATGGCAAACCTACGCCCGCTGCGCCTGCCCCTGTCGCCAGCCTGATGTCCGGAGCGACATCCCGCTGAAGGGAGGGTTCCGTGCGGGCAGCCCGGAGCTCCGGCCCCGAGCGGCACTGCAGTGGCGGTGGCGGGGGCACCGGCGGAGGAGGGACGAGCCGAGGCAGCGGCGGAGCGGAGCCGCCGCTCTCCGCGGTGCTGAGCGGGCGCGCCCCGGGCGCTGTCCGGGTGCTGAGCGGGGCCGCCCGCCCGCCGCTGTCCGCGGTGCTGAGCGGAGCCGCCCGGCCGTGCCCCGGCCGCGGGAGGGCTGTTTCGCTTCCCCCACCGATTCTCCCCGAGTGCCGGGTTACTTTATTGGCCAGCCCCACCGGCCCACCCCTCACGGAGTACAAAAAAAAAAAAAAAAACGGCGAGAGCTGGAAAAATGTGCAACGTCAACGCGCTCGGAGTCTACGTGTGGGAGACGATCGTGTTCTTCAGGTAAGGCTCGGCTTCCCGGGAGGAGCGCGGCCGGGCTGGAGCGCCGTGCCCAGCCCGGCTCGGGGCGCAGCCCCCGGGCGCGGCGGCGTTCCCCTGCCCCGAGCTGCCCCTCCGCCTCCCCTCGGTGCCCCGGGCTGGCTCTCGCACGGCCCCGGGCTCGGGACGTTCCGAGGCTCCGGGAGTTACTCCGGTTAATTAGCACCGCAATCTCGCTAACCGCAGTGCTGAAAACACCGACCCCGGCTGCTTGCAAAGTGACAGCTAGCGGCGGCTGGCAATGCTGCACTTGAATTTGCCCGGGTAAATACTCCCACCTCGCCCCCTCCCCATCCTCAGATTGCAGGTGAGTTCCGTGGGATGCTTTCACTGCTTACCTAGGAGGGCTCACCCTCTGTCCTCAGCTGGCTGTGTCTAAAGTCACTGAAAGCAAATTATCTCCTTCCTTCCCAACTTTTTTTTCCCTTTCATGTTGTTTTGAATATTCTCTCTTTGCAGAATCTAAATGAAAGCCAAAGGGGATGTGGGGAGCTTTTTGCAATTGTATCCATTACCGCCCAGCTGTATTTTGACTCTGGTTTAGACGTGTTCTGTTTCTCATTAAGGCTAAGATAGAAGGAACAGCTTTAGTCTTAAAGAATTGTTTCTTGTCCATCTATCCCTGCAGTGCTTTTATTAGATGGACAAAAAATATTGGAAGGTAAAAGCTTCTGTATTTCAATGAAAAATGCAGCCTGCTGTAGCAAGTGGGAGATACCAGATAGAGGCAAAGGGAGAAAACAAATCCTCTTTCACGACCTGAACTTGCTCATCAGTCTCAGACTTCATTTCAGTTGTGTGGCTCTTACTTCTGTGTTTTACCAAAGTCTTGTCTTGTAGCTTAATGCGAAAGCACAGACATTATTTGCATATACATCACTGGCATAATACTTATTATTTTACGAAACACAGTAGCAGACCTGCTGATACTGGCCAGACTTTGAGCTAGCATTCTCTTTCCTTTTGAATGCAAAAGTCTTTCTAGGCATAAAAATTGGGATATCCCCACTTTTTCTGTAATTCCACAGAAAATCAAAGACAGCAAGATTGTCTCATGAACTGAAAGCATTTAGTGTTTATGTTAGGTAAACAAAAAATTAGTCATAGAAATAACTAAAATCACCAGTGTCTGAGAAGCAAAGCCAAACAACCAATACTTCAGTGCCATCCTTTCCCATCTTAGTCACGAGTGTATTGCAGCCCTGCACAACACAGTGGGATGGACTGACAGGGACCATATGGATGTGCAGTAAACTCTTAGTTAAACAGTGGTGAAGCATTGGGTTAAAAAAAAAACAAACAGAAGAGTAAACAACACAAACACTAGCAAGCAAAAGGAAAACAAAATAAATGATAAAAAAAAAAGGGTATTTCCAGGCTTGCATTTCCCATGGCCCTGGTACTGAAGCATCTGTCTGGGTCTCCTCTGAACTGCCAGAACAGTGAGATTGATACACCCTCGTCCTGCGGATGCTGCTCACACTTGTGCATCACGCGACACATGTGAGCACTGACGGGTTCCCAGCACATCAATCACAGTCCTGGACTTTCAAACCGCTGGTAAACAAGTCACTACAGATTCTAATGCAAAGGTTCATGATATTATGAACTATATACCTACATATGTGATATTACATCCTATTGCATACAAAAGGTATTCCTGGAACTTTAATTTTCCCAAAATCAGCATTTCAAAAGGCTTTAATTCAGTTATAGCAAGAGGATGAAATCAAATTGCTTTATACACGGCAATCATTTTCAAAACAGGAAAAAAAAAATCAGTAATTGCTGCTCAGAACTGACTCTACGCAATGTTTTCCTTTTTTTCTCTCCCGCTTTGTGTTATGTGTTCAATTTATTACAGGCCAAAAATCTACCAGCCTTTCTGGTCCAGGAAAAGCTTTGCTATTTCAGTTTTAGTAAGAGAAGTTTATTAATTAACTGTCATTCATAAATTTAGTGTGCCAATTACTCCTGCACTCAGTCGTACACAATGTTTAACAAACCCAAAGCTGATAATCCAATAATCCATAAGAGAAGTATGCATTGCTTTAAACGAGAGTGCACCACGCTATATTGCCAGCCTGTCAAAAATATTCTGGAAAGACAATCCATAATGTGTTAGCACGTATACCACACAAATAAACAAAAAAATAATCTAGTGTTCCTAGGAAAATTATATACAGCCCATAAAGGAAAATAAGCCAATATAGGAAATAAGAGTAGATTTGCTGCTTAACAGAAATGTCCTCCACCAGCCTTTTAAAAAACAAGACCCTGTGGGAAAAAGTAACAGCTGGTGTGTGAATGCAAACATTATGGTATTGCCAATATGATATTTGTTTCTGTTACAGTTGGGGTGTTTTAGAAGGAATTTGTGATACGTGGCTTATTCTGACATGCCTTTCTTTATGGAAGAGCACTTCCCATTCTGCTGCCTGCCTTCTCAGACTGCAGTCACTTAGCTGTGACTAAGGCATTTACCGGGAACCTGGAGAGAGGCAGGGCTGGAAACTGGGTTGGGGTCGGAGATGAAGACAGCTTGTTTGACCAAGCTTTCCTTACAGATATCTAAGTAAGGCAAAGTGCTATTTCTTTAAAATAAATTGGACAATATTCACACAGGGATTTCCAGAAGGCCTGCTTATATCTGTGGAGACATTTACAATCAATCATTCTCCCAAAGTCTAACTACCTACACGGAATGTGCAGTTGTGAATTCCTTCATGCAGAACAAAATGCTCCCCTACCCTGTGATGATCTTGCCTGGGCTTTCTGTTGTACCATCACATTTTAACAGCTGTGATGGTCCAGAAACACCACTGCATAATTTGGGGGTAGGGAAGGACCTTGTACAAGTTAGGAGGTAAAAGATATCCTAGAACTGACACCTTGTCCAACAGGACACTGTCCTGTGAGGCTTTGAAATCCTTTGGGCCTGATGTTTGTCCTAATATCAGGAATCAGCAGCATGACCTTCACCACTCAAGATCAGAGTTGGCCCCTTCTGAACAACAATCTGTCAGCTAGCAGGAGTGATTCAAGGCTACTGCTCCAAGTGAGTCACAGGCTGAAAGTTGCTGCCAGCCTCACTCCCTATTGGATTGCTCCAACTGGCGAGTTTATGTTCCCTCCTCTCAGTAACAGAGCTCTTCACAGAGCCAGTTTTCAAAACAATGAGAAGGTGCCACTGTGAATATGATACCTCTTAACTTTGTGGGGAGGAAAAAAAATATACTTTTTCCTAAAACAGTCTTGGCAAGTAAAGGAAGTGATTGGAGAGCTGCTGGTTTCATCTCCTTGAAAATGCAGGAGAAAAGGCAGGGGAAGAAAAAGAAGAATAACCTGCACTGTATCTCTAAGCCTCCTGCTATAACTCTGAAGTAATAGGTAACATTACAGAGTTGCCTGTGAGTGAATCCCTAACCAGAGACTTCCAGAGCTACAAGATACACAACATAGCAGATATTCTCAATAGTTAAAGAATATTTACCTCGTGCTAACTAAAATCTACTAGGTTGTGCCTTATGACCTGTTGTGCCTCTGCCATCTCCTCCATGAAATAAAAGTGATTTAGCAAAGTCTTGGACCAGATGGCTCTAAGGATACTCCTCAGCTGCTTTGGTCTGCAACCTTTAATAGCCCCATTAGAGAGCCTGCTAAAAGGGTTACATAGCCAAGGGTTGAAAATGTGACAATATTGACAATTCTAGAAACCCTTATAAATCATTCTGTAAAGAAACATTAATTTGGTGTCATTGCAGTAAAAGCACAAGATGTCTGGGACCCTGCCTTCTGCAGGGACTTTGATCCATCCATCCTGACTCTCTTGCATTTTAGTCAATTAAGACAAATCAACGTAAATTATGCAAAACATTTTCTAACAGTCTGGTCTTAACCTTCTTCTTCTCCAAACAGCTGCCTTAAACCATTCCAGACCTGCTCTGTGGATGGTTCAGAACAAAAGAAAGGCCCCACAAATATCTCGGAAAAAAAACCACCCTTTCTCGCCCCATACCTTATGTTGGGTACAAAGAGCAGGAAAACCCTAAATAATCAACTTGCTTAACAAAACCATTACAAGAGGCGCTGCAGTTTCTCATACGGACTAATAAAATATCCTTTGTCTCTGAAGCACTGGTGCTGTGCAGATTTTAGGTAATATAGACTGGCAGTCCACCTTGGCTCGCTCTGAACATTACCCCACACTGCAGCAAGTCCCACTGGCAGAACAGAAATTTACTGCTCAAATTCCTGAGAGGAGCTGCTTCTGCAGAGAGATCGATTTGCGGAGGGAACGGTAAGACCCTGCCCTTACACGTAAAGCACTACAGAGACTTCCTCCGAAAACAAGAATTTAGGCGTGGGAATTTTTATTCCTCTTCTCCCATGAAAGAGGTATTGGAGACCCTTAGGTATGCAGCAAGTCAGCAGCAAAGGGCCCTCTGACTCCGAGTGTCCCAGATTTAACAGCATGGGAAAAGGCCAAGGAAGTTCACTCTGCTGCTGACCAAGTGCTTCCAGCCAGGAAGGAAAGCTCTCGTAAGCAACAGCACAGGGCAGTTCCCCTGGTCCTGTGCAAACACATCCCTTGTTAGCTTATGAAATTCATCTCACCCAATCCTCAGGAGCTGACCTGGATAGAAAAGGATCCCAACATCTGAATTAAGAAGTTAATCAATGTCTAAAATTAAATTACTTTATTATCCCAGCACCGAGCAGCAATCATTCATCTGTAATAGAAAATCAGCACACAGGCCTGTTCTCATTTCATCCCAGCATGCGGGTTAAAAGGACTCTCCAAATTTCGGTGTCAAGAACAAGATGTCAGACCACCTAATGAGTATAATTGCTATTTAGATACTGATGAAAAACAAGGGTCTTAAAAAAATAAATCATGCTTTACAAATTGCAACATCCAAATCAAACTCACAACATTTAATTATGTCAAATCACATCACCTATTCTCACTTGCTTATTTTCTGTAACCTGGAGCTTTTCTGAAGATCCCAAAGTGCCCGGTGTTAAGACAACAGATAGGCTGTTAACAAATTATGACTTCCATCTGGTTTATTTGCCTGTATCAGCTCTCACTGTTGTGGCACATGAAATCGGAGTTTCACTATTTCCAGTAAACTACTCTTTTGCTCTCATTACCTGGCATACTTCTACTGACCTTTATCTATCAGCAAGAGCACAAATTATTGCTGTTCTTGTGGACTATGGTTACACTTGTGCCCCTCACACCTTTCAAGAGAAAAGATTCATCATAAGCCTTTAAATGCTAAAAACGTCATTCCAGCACACCCTCCCCACCATGGTTTGATTCAATTTTTTGATTGACAAAAAAGTAATTCCAAGAACTTTTGATAACTTTAGTTTGGGAAAAAAAAAACAACACAACAACAAAATGACAAAACCCCAAACCAACAAGACACAAAAACCCAACACCAACTTGAGATAAATGAAGCAAAAAGGAAGGAGTGAGAGGAGCAGGCATTTCTCCTGCAAGGCACTGGAAGGATCATTAGCAGCCATGACCAGACAACTCAACACCAGACTGTCTGGCTGCTGACTTCTAAACCTACTTGCACAGCCCAGGAAAGAGCAATTTCTGCATTGAACTTGGCATAATAAAATGTTGCTAATTCAGCAGGTCAGTTCCCTTTAAAGAGACAAAAAAAAAAATCCCTTATTTCGCTCACCCTTCCCCCAAAGTATCCCAACAATTTACATTTGTGTCTACAAAGCCAGAAAACAGAAACCATTTCCCTCCAGAGGAGGTGGTTTGCATTGGGATTTGTTATCCAAGATGCTTGGTTGGTGCAAAATGTTGCAGTTCCCTTCAGCTCTTGGGAAAGTGCTGATGCAGTCCAGCTGATCTGCTCCTGCAGCCTTTGGCCCCGCTGGTGCTATCGATCACACACACACCTCCAACTGCTCTGGAATCTCTCTGATACTTCAAGAGACTGATGCACAAAAACTGAAAAAAACACAGAAATAGACTATTTGTCCCCTCAGCAAGGCCAAAGCCCAGAGGGGGCCTGCAGAAAACAGAAATAGATGGAGGCAGATGCACCCATCGTTTACAGGAGCTGAGCACTCCCCATTAGGCAGACAATTAGTCCATCCATACACTGCACCATGGTGAGCTGCTGATTTGGGGGCTGCACCACATCTGGCTGCTACAGAGGCACAGTTGGCACCCTGTAAATACATCTCTGCGGGACCTGAGTGCCAGCAAGAAAAGCAGAAGAAATCCTAAATTACCAAACCCCACAAAACCTGGATTTTGAGAGGGAGGGGAAAACAAAAGGACACGCTTTTGCACCCCTGCTTCCCTTTTGATTTCTCCCTCTTCACCCTTCCATTGAGGCTTACAGACTGCTAGGAAAAAAAAAAAAAAGACAAAATGTGCAAGAGCCTTAGCAGGCAGCCGGGGAACTCTCTTGTCTTTATCAGTGCCTCGTTGTGGGGTGGGCGAAGAGGGAACACACCAGCAAGGGGCTGCCAAGACCGGGAGTGTCGCATGCCTGGAACAGCGGGGCTTGCAGTGCCATCCATCATCCCGGGCTGCCTCCGGAGCAGGGCTGCCGCCAGCAGCTCCCCTGCCCTGCCAGCGGCGCCTGCGACCACTCGCCCAGAATGCAAATCCTGTCCCTCGGCCCCGGCAGGGCCGGAGCAAACCCACAAATCAATTAAGCAGCCCCAGAAGTGGGACTGGGGGTGGATCGCGCCACTCCCGCACGCGTCTGGTTCAGCAGCAGAATGCAGCTGAGCCAGGAACCGTGCAGGAAATCCAAACAAAATCGTGGTTTTCTCACTTTTACAGGATTTCCTTTGATTTTGTTTTTATTCTTTTATTTCAGCTAATGCCAGTAAAAAAATGCGTTGTGTAAAGCCTCAAGCACAGATCCCTCCTCCCCTCCCTATGGGGGAGTTATAAAACCTGAAAGCATGCAAGGGCCAGCTGTTATCAGCACCCTTTAAAATATCCTTAACTCCAAATGTCGTTGTTGCAGCCAAGAGTCCCTGTGCAAGATGGGTTCAGTCCCCCATTATGGCAGAATCTGTTCACCCCAGAGGGGAGTGGAGAAGCTCTGGGTTCCTGGGTGAGGGACCCTTTTCTTATCCATAAGAACTGTGAAGACAGGCTGTAGACAAAAAAGTGACTTTCTGTGGGGTATGTTTACAATCCTGTCTCTTTGTTTGTTCCTAGTGCTTTCACTCTTTGAAGCACTGCTGAGCAGGGCAATAGTTCCTGGCACACCCACACCCAACACAGAATTCTTTCCTGCACCAGGTCTCCCAAGATCTCATTTACAAACTGAAATGTGTGTATCCCACCTCTCCTGCCACCCCATGCGCCTGGGAATTGCAAGCCTTGTCCAGCTCCCAGCCCCATCCATCACACCCTGACACAGAGCTGTGGGCTTCGAAACCATCTCCCAGCAGCGTGGCTGACAAAGCAGCAGCCTCATCAAACACAACTTGCTCTCCTGCACCAGGCTTGAAAAGATGGAGTTTGTTTTGTTAGGGAGCTGAAAAAAAAAAATGTCAGAGGGCAGCTGGAGCGGGGAGGAGAAAGCCCCTCCTGGGCAGGGGAGGACCCAGGGCTTAGCTGTTCATTCCAGAAGTTACATTTCATTATTGCTCATGAATAAACCGATGAATTACACCAGGAGTCACAGATGGCACAGAGGCAACATTCAACTCTAGCAGGGTAATTGTGTCGCAATGACAACAACCAATCCCATCAGAAAACAGCAAAATGAGCTCTCGTCACACAACTCATTTCACAGAGCACAAAATACATCAGAGAACCCCAGTTTTACCACGGGACCCACAGCTTTGTGGGTGGATTACACAGGTTAGCTCAGGGGACATTTTCAAAGGATCTGCAGGAAAAAGTTTCATTTCAGAAGATAAAACCCACCATCACTGCACTGCACGTCAAATCTCTTCAAAGAATTCTATTCCTACCACTTCTGATTTAGCAAAAAAAAAGTCACAATATCCTTACCCAATCTTAACGAGCAGCATAAATCCTTAAACTAAAACTAATTTTTAGAAAGCTGCCGTAGCGAGGTATTTGAACTGATGAAAAGGCGCCTGGGAGCGCGACTGCAGAGCTATAGATAGAAGAGCATCCACGATTTCTCGTAATTCTCTGACACTTGTCTGGTCTGTGATCTAAAACCCTCTGACGTCAATCGAGGTTCCCATTGCAGCTCTCCCTCCAAACACTAAATCAGGAGCACATCAGTAAAGAGAATATTGTTACCTCCATTGTGAAGCCTCATCTTGTAAAGACGTTTTCCCCCTTTATTTACTGCATTCAGGAGGGCTGTTTATGCATAACTTTGAACACCTGACTGGCCCCCCTGACTTTAAAAGGAATATTCAGTGTGTGTGTGTGTGAAGTTAGACACATGCTTTTGTCTTCACAAGGATGTTTTTCCCCTTTGTTTTTCAACAAAAAAAAAAGCAATTATAACATTTTTTTTTTTTTGTAAGCCTCTCAGTATATGCACAGGTAAGAGTCAATCCTGGTGTTTGCTGGATTTATTTCAAAAGTGATTAAAACCAGAGCTTTGTCTTCTGCCTCTCTGCTGTTTGAACTATGTTTTCAAACCTGTCTCGGTGGTTTAGGATCATACATCTCCAGAAAGTCACTCTGTGTGCTCGCAGAGCTGTAGATGTTTCTGGAAGAGGGAGTGGTGGAGAAAGTTACTGGAGATAATGCCTGTGGCTCAAAAATTAATTTAACAAACACTTTTTTTTWAAATATACGATAAGCAAGAGCGACCACAATCCTTGTGAAGAGCAGAGATCCAGCACAAAATTGAGCATTATTCCCATAGAGTTTATCGGTCTCCCTGTGCTCTTCCCATCTCAACCATACACAACATGCAGATTTCTCCCTCCCCCCCAGCCAATTGTCCAGTCATTTATTATTGCCTTATTGCTCTGTCCAGGCAGCGTCAGCAAATGTTCCAAGTGCTGGTGTCTTTCCATGGAGTTAATCAGTGTAATTGGGATGGTTTATGGTTCTGGACAGAGTGTTTTGCCATATGGCATAGGAGCCATGGGCTGCAGGAACGTGGCAGTGGAGCACAGAGACATCAGAATGCTGCAGTCTGAAGAGATTTTTCTCACTCCAGTAAAGTTGTTACAGCTTTCCCTGGATGGGAATGATCACAGAGGGTTAATTCCCTGAGGTCCATGAAAGTGCCTCCCAGCTCCTCTCCTTCTGTACAGCCACAAGGACCAGTGGCAGCTTGGGTTGTGCAAGACGTTTGAGAGTGTTTTGGGATCCTTTGGGTTAAAACTTTAACTGGTTGCATCCTGTGACTACTGCAATGCAGCTACTTCTGGTGCAAGAGCTAGAATTGGTTTAAAGAGCTCACAGCAACAGAGCACAGCCACCCAGGACAGAGACACTGAACCAGCCTACTCTTTCTTTCCTGTCCCCATCCTCCTGCCACGAGTAGGGACAAATAATAGCTTGTGGCACATTTCTTTCTCAGAGTGAAATCTCCTCGCAGGTTCTCGATTTCTGCATTTCTCCAGTCTCACTCTACATGACCACTTTCCTACCCCGTTCCAACATCCAGGCCTGCTCCCTGCCTCTGTTACGTAAACACTCAGCTGAACTAAGAAAACAACCAAGTGCAAATTCCCTCCCCACCTCTGAGAATTAACTTTTTTTAAATTCACCCCCAAGCACACCCCATGGGCTGTCACTTCCAGCAGCTGAGCACAGCCACAGGGACTGAGATCACTGCAGTGCAACCAGCACACCTGTAACACCCACAGCTCCCTCTACTCAGCACCAGGATGGGCCAAAAATGCAGTATTGGGGCTCTCTTTTCCCACACACCTCCACTCTTCTTTCTGCTGTCCACCTCTASTGCTGCAGGCCAGGAATTCAGGCACAGTGATGGAGAAAAACATGCAGGCAATGAGTTTCATCCTATTTAATTGAATCACATATCAATATTGATGGTGCTATTAATTTTGATAGTAAATCTAATCATTTAAATAAAAAGTCTGCTTGCAGTCCCTGCCAAGCCTTCCCAGCAAGGGTCTGGCAGCATTCCCCTCCAGATAACCTGTTGGTGTGCAGTCAGAAATAAATGTCTGGGTGCAGAGTTTAGGGCTGCCCCTTTTTCTTTTCACCAGGACAATCTGTCCTTCCTGCTGCTGAGGAGAGGTGAGGAGAGAGACAGGCAGTCCCAGCACCAGCAGAGGCTGAGTCCAGGCTGGGCTCTGCTCAGGAGCCTCTGTGCCCAGGGACCAGGGAGAAGGTTCAGGAAGAGTAAGGAGAGAGTTACCAGGGCAGCACTAGTTAATCATGGACAGCACGATGCCTTTCTGTGCCCAACTATCTGTTGTTCTCTTTGCACCTCTCAGAGCCTGCTGGAGTCAATAAAACTAAGCTGATGAATTCTCCTGTGTCCCCAAGCCCCAGCACTGCTCTAGCCTGGCTTGGAAGGTAATGGGGGAAGCAGTTATTCTGCTCACCTCAGCCTGCCTCAGACCTGATGGATATTTCCCTCCCCTGGGATACCTACTCACAGAATACATCACATTTGAAGGACAAGTGTGTGAGGCAGCTCACCTGAACACTATATCCCAACACATCCCTGCCAAGCTTTCTGGCTCACTGCATTTCAAGAATAAAATTTTTAAAAAACCCAACAAACCACTTCAGAAACCTTTGCTGAGCAGTACAGAACCAGGGGAGGGGATCAGGTATTTTCTATTTCTCCAGCCTTCAGACATCCTAACCAGAGGAATAAACCCAGTGCTCTTCTCTTGAGCCACTGATGTGGCACCACTTTACCTTCACAGGCACCTGAGCCTTCCACACTTCCTCTGCAAACACTTGTTTTGCAATAGTTTGTTTCTGCTGCCAGACATAATTTTTTTTACCACTCAGAATTAATGATTAACAATTACATTATTTGACAAGGGAATAGAGGCCCCATGCTAATTAAATTCCTTTATCACTCCTCTTTGAAAAGAAAAAAAAACATTTCTCAGTATCAGCATTCAGCCAGAACAGGGCAGTTTGTGATGTTGGACTTAATTAGATGGACAACCATGGCCACAGCCAAAAAAAAAGAAAAAAAAAATGAAAATATTGCTCAAGGACCATGCAAATGGGAGGAGGAGGAGGAAGAAACAGCCAACTGGGAAGCCAGGAATCGAGCGAACAGACACATCCAGACTGCAGAAGAGCCACTTCCTAAACCAAATAATTGTTTATAAGGATATATCATTTGTTTAGCTGAAACAAAATGATGCAGACAGAGTAAACAGTGCCTGTGTAGGCTGGGGAAAACCAGCAATAGGTGTCCTGGAAATCTTGACTGCTCTGCTTTAAGGAATGCAATCCCAAGTTGCTGGGCTGCTCATCTCCAYCACCTTCACACGCTGCTCGTGGGCTGGACCTCCCGGGGGCTTGGTGGAGTCTGCTTACAYGCCAGCATGAATATCACAAAAAAGATTATGCTAGTTCATCGACCCTTTGAAGAGATCCTTCCCATTGTAGCTGCTGTGATGATTGCCTGATGGCACTTTCTCAGCCAGATCCACTAGGGATTACAGCAGCATAAATAAGATAAGCCTCTGTCTGACTGCTGTTAGAATGCGCCGAGACGCTCGGCTCAGACAACTCTTACACCGAGGCAAACTCCATCCTCGGTGGGTTTCTTACAGGCTTTGCCTCCTTTTGTTTATTCACAGAGTAAATCTCTCYGAACCACACAGCCCACACTCAATTTCCAGTTCTCTTCTATTGGCAATAGTTTTCAAATCGCTTGGTGATCTCCCCCTCCTCGTCTCTGCTGGGCCAGGAGACGGGCAGCCCTGTGGGGCTTTCAAGGGTATTCTGGAAGAACTAAGGGAGGGAGAAAATCCCAGAAAGCTCCCAAGGCAGCACACACAGCACTGGTCTAGACAGACCCAGAAGGCAGCAGAAGCTGGCAGCTCTTTTGGGTGCTGTCTGAGCTAAGCTGCCATTGCAAAGCTCAGTTGTCACAACCAGAGTGAAGATTTTGGGGTTCTGTTAGACTGAATCCATCCACCTAAAGCAGTGGGATGGATCAGCCTCTCTGTAGCTCCCAGTGGMGTTTTCTACTATTATTTCTAAGCTAGAGAGTAGACTCATCTGCCTGCTGCTGGAAAGGCTTTGCTGCTCCCTGTGCACTGCTTTTTTGCCTTTCCTTGTTAAATCCAGGGGAAGTCTAGTTTTAGGAAAGCAACTAGTAACCAAAGAGAAACTGGAGGGARCTCAGACCATTGCTAGGTCAACAACACACAGCAGCCAGACAGAGATTTTAAAACACACATCAAGACACTGAAGCCACGTGTGACAGTTTCAGCACATCCCCAAAGGTGCTCCCAGGAACTGCTCACAGGGATGGGCGTGGAGCTGCAGAAGAGTGGGGCTGTGGCAGGGTGGYCCTCTCCCAGATSCTTTTGGGATTCAGTTATCTACATRTATGCTTYATTGTAGGAACTGWGCCCTTGAAATTCATTTACTTGCAGCTTTGATGCAGAAAGAATCAAAAAATGGCACCCAAGAAATACAGACTCACTCATTGGAAGTGGAGGGAGTACATTCAGTACAGGCTTTCACACTGAACTCACAGGAAAGATGAGCACCGATTTCTGTGCTTTTCCACCTCATTTTTTAAAACAAATGCCAGGGGAATTGCAGTTTCTAATTATCTTTTTCCACTTAAACATTATTAGATGCTTATTAGGTTTGTATTGCCTCTCCCCTCCCACACACATTTTCCATTTCCATATACTTCTTCCAGTCTATAGTTAATGAGAAGAAATCAGTGTATTGCACTGTCTGGCATCTTGCTGAAGTGGCAGAAGTCTTTGGTTACTAAGTCATTTGCTGCTTAATTGAAATCTTTTCTCTGGACTCATTGCCATGCAGACACTCCATTGGAATGCAGTAGTCAAGCCCAGTATTGATTGTCCTCCCACTCCCAGCTTTCTTCTTCAGCATTTGCAAATCAATTGCACCSTGTTGCTTTCCTTCTAAAAACAAATTAAATTAAAAAACATCACCCATTCCACAACCCYATTTACCCCTGAAACACATTGGCTYGGCTTTGCATATTTTCTTGGGGCAGAGATGGGGACAAGACAAGAAAGGGCACGTGGTTGGAGCAAAAGCAAGATCCACACCTTGTCAGGTCATCACTGAGCAGGACGAGCAGCAGCCCACTCAGATATGGTCCAGTGTGGGAGTGGATTGGGAATACACAGAGGGGTGAATAAAATCCTAGGTTTAGGCTCCCACTGGAACTGGTCTGGAATTCATCTCCTCTCTTCACTGCAGAAATTAAACTATTTTTAACAGTTAAAAATCCAGCAATCAGAGAACCCTGTTGCAGCTTGCAAAAGAAGCCAGACTGCAGTTGTGAGTTTGCAGGATTGAAAAATCAAGGCTTGGCAAGCCATCACTGCTGACACCAGAAAAGAAAGCCAAGGCAGTGCAGGTTACCAGATTCCTGATTTTGAAATTACGCACCAAAGCACCGTGGAATCCCATCTGATTTTTAAAGTTCTGAGGATTTCAATGGTTCAAAATGGTCTTGTAAAGATACCATTTCTGTCTTTGAGGTCTCAGCTTAAACTTGCATTGGATGAGCAGGTCTTTGGGGGCAGGATCACATTCATACCCTGCATAGCTACAAACCCAGTTCTTCCCAAGAGACTTTGTGTCAGTACTTGGCACGACTCCTGCAAAACTTCCCAGGGCGAGGCCCTCATGCTGTGAGAGGACTCTGGTGTCACTTTGAGGACATGTGTAGCTAAATATCTTGTGCACGTTGTAAATGTTCTTAGACCTCCCATCTGCTCTGTCAGGGGCTCCTCACTGTTCCCGCACAGCCTTTGTACTTTACAAAATTCAGGAGTTTTGCAAAGTGTGGAGCAATGGCCTCACTTCCTCCTGAGCAGCTTCCTTTGGCTCATTGTACATTGGCATTGCAACACTGCCTGCAGGCTAGAACCAGCATCAGGCACCTGAGCGCACAGGAAGGCACAGCTCTCACCCTAAGCACATTGCATAGGTGGTTTGGGGGATTTTTTGGCTGATCTGGGCAATTTTACTCAACACTTGCAGCCTGGGAACAGATTGGTGTTCAAGTAGAAACCATATAACCACGGGGAAGGAACTGAATAATGTCTTTTTCTGTCTTGGAAGTCAAACCTTCCTGCAAAGCTGAGAACAAGCAGCTAAAATCAAGGGGCAATCGTTCCCGTGTAGATGGCAACAACAGACTTTGCCAGCCAGAGGTTTTCATCTTTACAGATAAATTCATCATTTCACTCTTTCTGCCCCAGAGTCCATATAGGTCCCAGAAAGATTCCATTTCCTTTCATCTTCAACCCAATATGAGTGTGATTTCAGGATCACACTCCAGACACCTCCCAGTCCACAGACAGTGGTGCTGTGCTGAACTCAGACCCTGCATTGCAGGTACCAAAGCAAAGGCTGGACTGATCAGCAAAAGCACCTCTCTCCCCCACAGCCCCCAAGGCTCTGCACGAGCTGTACCACCACGTGATGCTCATTTAAACCTCACATTCCAGATTTCTCTGATCCTACCTGCCTTTTGGAAAATGACACTGTCAGAGTACCCAATATGCTCCTTGCTATTTGCCCTGTAATTAAGCAGTAATTGCTGCCCAAGGCTAATCTCAGAGTGTATTTTACCTGTGGAGCTCGGCGCCGGAGTTCACATTTCTAATTTAGTGGCATGCCAAGGAGCTGTACCTAAACTCACAAAAGGATTTTCGCTACTCATCATGTCTCTTCTACTTTGGTGGCAGCTGGGATTCTGTATTTGGAGATGTTTGGGCTGGGCAAACAAATTAGCCGAGACCAGCCTCATTAGGAATTCACATGGGTACCCATCCTGCCTCAGCAGGAATAAGATGCTGACTACTCCATTTCTGGACCCCAAGCCCTCCCCACTATGGGATACACACTAAAACCTCCTCTTTATTTCTACTTGCACAGCCTGGCAGCCTCCAAGGAAGCTGAAGCAGCAGCTCGATCTGCCCCCAAACCCATGTCTCCTTCCGATTTCTTGGATAAGTTGATGGGGCGAACTTCAGGATACGATGCCAGGATCAGACCAAATTTTAAAGGTATGCAAAACCTCAGCTTTGTTTCATTTTGGGGCTGAAAACTGCATGCAATCCTCATGAATACCTCCTGAACCGTATATGGAATATGAATATTTATGTTTTTACGATACATTATAATGATATTTGGCACATGGATCCCTGTAGATGTCGGGAAAGACATCAACAAATGTCTGCTCAGAGTGGAAACAACCTTGTAAGAACTTTACACACAGGAAACACAGGGACCCCCGATCCCTACTCCAATATAGGGATGGAGGATCCTGCCAAACCAAGCAGTGACTGGCAGGGGGTTGAACATCTTAGAGGTGAAGTTTAAAACTTCAACTTCTCTTTCCCCTGAAGTCACTGCCCACAGCACCTGCTAATGGCAGGCAATGTTCCCCCTTTATACCCACTCCAGCCAAGAGGAGCCTCTCCCATCAGCTCCAAAGAAATTCCACAAGATGCCAGGGGTAGCTCAGACCCATCCCTGTCCCCCATAGTAAATGGGCTCTTAAACCCAACACTGCTCCATTGTTTCACACCCAATTTTCCCAGTCCACCCCATACTCACCGGAAGCCAAACAGCACCGAATCAGGGCTCTGACAGAGGAAACAAAACCTCTCTTTGCTCCTCAAAACACCTCTTCTAGCAAGGGTGGGGTTTGGAGTTTTGGGATGGGGTTTTCGGGTGGCTTTTTCAAGCTGGTCTAGAGGGAGATGTCCCTGCACCTGGCAGAGAGGTTGGAAGTACAGGGTCTCTAAAAATGCTTCCAACTGAAACCATTCTATGATTTTTTGTTTTCCTTTCTTTTTAACTGAGCTCACTTTCCCGGAGCTATTTGGCCTTGAATCACACACAGAGATAAAGCAGGACCTGCCCCCTCGCAGCCATCTCCAGTGCGCATTTCCTTCACTTCTTTTGTTTCCCACTCCCAGTTCCCCCTCCAGGAGCCACTGGCAGGGCTGACATAGGACTCCCAGGACCCATTAATCACAGTGACAGCACCTGGCACCCAGCTCCAAACAATAAGCTCTGTACAGGCTTTTAAACCCAAAGAACGGTGGGAACCTCGTGTCCCAGTAACCAACCAGGCAACAGAGCACACTGCTGTTCTTACCCAAATCACAAGGAGTTAAAACACCACCCTGTAAACCTGCCTACCACTGAATTATGCACACACACAAATTAAACTTTAATATTTAATGAAATGTATACATTAACTTCCTGCTGAAGGCAGCTGTATTGCATTTTTATTTGAGATAATTTAATTTCAGTTTTATTTCGATGAACTACACCTTCCCCACAGGGCAGTTTTGCTGGCTTAGCCTCCCACACATAAATCAGGCTCCAATTTATATGGGAGGTATAGAAGGTGTTTTACAGAGCTTGGGGTTGTAGCTCTCAAAGCACATCATTTAAATTAACTGCAGTAACTCATAAGGACATTTTAATTGCTTAGATCTAAATGAAAATAATACCAAAGATCCATACCAGATTGATTTTTGGGGAGGGGAAGATTAACAAAAAGAAGATTGTAGCTTTTCTGTAAATGCTTTAAAGCCTGGACTTAGCTGTGGATTCACATTCTGAGAACAAAGAAGTAGTATTTGGTTTTTGATTTAAGTTGGAGGATGAAGTCAGCAACAGAGGCAGGGACAGAGGGGAACCTGGCAGGCTTTGGGCAGGGGACCCCTCACCCAGGCTGTGCCCTTATCCCTGCTGCTGGAAAATTACATTCCTTCCCAGCTGCATCCCACTGCAGAGGTTGGATATTTCAGTGGTAGGCAGGGAATTTTCCAGAGCCTCTTACTAGCTAAAAAAACCCAAATCCTGCAGGGAGCTCATGGCTCCCCTTGGACATGGTGGGAAGAGCTCAGTGCCTAAAAAGGAGCTGGGCTGCCCCAAGGAGTCTCTTCACATGCACTGGGCCAAACCCATCCCACACTCAGCTTCATGTCAGCACCAAATCAGGAACAGGAGGACCAAAATATTCCATACCTGTCAGAGTCATGAGCACATGCAGTCATCCAGGAGATCAGCTCGGTGTTTTCCTTATCCTGTGCCCTTTGGGAGAGGACTGACACACACATGGACCTTTATGCGGTTCATGGATGGATCCAGAACAGAAAAACAATGTCCCTGAGCTCAATAGCAGCACTACAGAAGGGATAAAACAAGTGCTAAAGCCTGATAACTGTGTGCTTTCAGCTTCTGGATAAATTTTTGGATAAAAGGGGCTGGTGAAGGCAGCCAGGAAAAAAAAAAAAAAAGAAAAGATATAATTTTGTGTCTGATAGTTTAACCCATGCCAATGTTTAACAGTCTGGAGAAAGCTGCACAGATGGAAGAGCGTGAGATGCTGCTGAGCTGGCAGTGGCTGGCTGGGGGCTGGTTAGACAGCAGCCTGCTTGGACAGCCTGGGACTCACAGCAGCAGAATCCCAGCACAGAGCACTGCTGCAGGAGACAGGGACAAAGTTTCAGAAGAGGCCAAAACGGCAGAGAAGGAAAGGGAAATGAAGAGGAGAAAACCAAGCTCTAAATGTTACTCAGTAATCAGGAAAATCCATTAATTTCCACACAGGAGGAAGTTTGCACTGATTAGAGGCACAAGGCTCTCGTTAAAGCCATTCCTCCCCCCAAGTATTTCATCCTGCAGCAACTGCCAGGCTGCAGATGTGACCTTAACAGGAGCATCACTCCCCCAGCAGGCTGAGCCACCAGGCAGTGTTTGAAATGCAGACACCATCCCTGACTCCATAAAGAATGGGGGAATAGTCTGAAAATCCACGCTCTCTACTTTCACAGATCTTATCTTCCCGGGAGCATCTGTCACAGGGATGATATGGGATTAATTCCTCCGGTGTAAAAGGGGACCTTGGTCTCTGGGGCAGTGTCTCTGCTCTCTGCCTGGGCTGACTTTCCCCACCACACCCTGAGCAGTGCCCACAGCAGGTCCTTTGGGAGCCTCCCAGAGCAGAGGCCCCTTTTGCTTCTCCCCTCCCCTTATTAAGGCTCTGCAAAAATCCTCTCATTATACGTGGGCAAGCCACTGGTTTTCCAGGCACCAGCTATGCTCTGGTTCCAAAATATTCCCCAGCTGTTTGCTTTGTGCTGAACTGCAGCTCTTGGCATCTCCCTCTGTGTAAATGCAGCGTTTCCACCCCAGATTTTCCAGGCAATGTTGTGAAACACTTCCAGTCACAGCTCTCGGCACCAGTACCACACAAACAGTCTGACCCCCATGCCTTCAAACCACAATCTTTCCATCCCTTAACCCTCACTCCTCTCCTTTGGAGACCTCTTAGCTTCTCCAATATAAACAGGGTAAGCCAACCTTTGGTCTGAAGGCAAATCCAAGCCAGGAGAGGCACAGCCCAGAGTCCAGGATTACCTTCTGCCAAAACAGGACAGCCAGAGAATTCCTGCTGGCAGAGTCCCGAAGTCTCCTATCCTGCTGTGAGCCTCAGCAGTCTGGATCAGTATCATCACGTGGAGTTTGGGGTTTACAAGCAATTCTGCTTGCAAACACCAACAGGAACACAAGTAACACAGGTACTGAAATAGCTAAAAAGGAGATCTCAGCAAGCTGGAGAGGTCCCGGGGATTTGTAACCTGGGATTTACTCTGCAGAGCAGCCTGTCCCTCCCTGCTTCTTGAGGATGCAGCAGGGCAAACAGGCAGTGTCAGCTCCCCAGCACCATCACCATATGGGGCATTTGCCCCTTTAGCCAGCCTGATCCCCACAGCACACTCTGCTGCACTGGCTTTGCAAGGAGCACATCATCCTCGTTCAGAAACATTTAGGTCCTTCATATGAGTATTTCATAAGTATAGCTCAAAAGTCAACAGTCTCTCAGCTCTTTCCTGGGATACTTTCTATCACGTTCGCAGTGAGATTGCCACTCATATAGCCAGGTCAAGATATCAAGAAAACTGTCCTGGCTGCCTCTGATCTATTCCTTTTCATCTGAGAGTTCACAGCAGAGATATATAAACACTGTCCCAAAGAGGGGAACAGAGGCAGAGCAAGAGCACTGTCGGGTGTCAAACTGGCATCAGAGCCAAGACCAGACCAAGCTGGTCTGGTCCTTACTCCCCTTCTCACCCCGCAGTCACTCCCTTCCCACAGCAGGTTTTAACTCCACAAAGTGGAAACCCTTTGTTCCACGAGCACACAGTGAACTGCTGTTCCAATCTGTGTTTGTCATGCAGGCCCTCCAGTGAACGTCAGCTGCAACATTTTCATCAACAGCTTTGGTTCGATTGCAGAAACAACCATGGTAAGTAAAAATCACAGCACAGCTGCTCGGCTCCTGGCTCAGCCTCACTGCACTCCCAGAAAATGCAGCATCACCCTCCTCTTCAGTGTGACCAGGGAAAAGCACTCGGTGCTCCCAATCTCACCTAAGGTTGGAGCAAATTAATGGTCAACACCCAAGACTCACACTACATGTAGCTGAAGAGCACACTCTCTACCTGCATCTTACAAAAACACTGCACAGCCAAAGGGCAAGGGTCAGAAAGGGAAACATAGTTTTTTCCTGAAGATTTGCCTAAGGTTCCAAAGCTCAGACAGTTACAGATACTTTGTGTGTAAATGGGCATAAATCCAGAATTAATCTGGATTCAAAGAGAAGGGAAATTGGCTGAACTCAAATTCAGCTTGCACCAGATTTCAGATTCTCAAAGGTTAAGAGAATTATTAGATTCAAGACTGAGATGATTGTTTTCTTGGAGACATATTTCTGGTAGACAACGATTTTTGCTAGAAAATCAAAACCAATATTTCTGAGTTAAGGCTCACTTCATACAAAATTAGTGAGCATGGCTAAAGGCTGTATCTAATTGGCAAGGCACTAGGAGCAGAGGATCACTAGAACAGGAGATAATTGCTCCATCTGAAAACTATTAAAGATTGGTTGTGACATAACCAGTGAACAGCAAAGGAAAACTCTGGAGGTACAGTGCCTCACTGCTGTGCTAATTAAAGACAATCCAGAAATACGATGTTTAATTACCCTTTGGTAATTCTTTTTCTAGAAAAATGCTGAATGAAGAATGCAAGGCTCCAGCTTCAGGCGTTCTGTGCATTCAGGCAGGAAGTTATAGGCTTTACATATAGATCACACCCCTTGACTTGAACAAATTACTTGGCATGCACACCCCTGGCAGAGGAGAGCCACAGCCATACTGGGGTTATAAGTCTCTTCTGACACTACATCATTCTGCTGGAAATGTTTGGGTTGGGGACAGTTCAGTTCTGCTAGTAGGGGAGGAACAAAAGCTGTTATTCTGTGCAAGCACAAGGAAACAGATTTCCCGGTCGGACTGCAGGATTTGTCAGAGTTCATAGGCGAGAAGTGTAGCATGGATTCTTTTGTATATAAGCAAAAGAGGAAGAACTACCACTGAAATACACATCTGCTCCTAATTTACTGTTGTATGGGATACCTCCTTTGGAGTTACAGGCAATAAACGCTGTTCCTACACAACAGCCCAGAGTGCAAGGGAGCAGGACAGGCCCACAAGGGGTCCTTGTGCAGCACACAGAGCACATTCCATGGACATGTTTTTCAGTGCATCTGTCCCACTGTGTGAGATGCACTGGAGCAGCCATCCAAGGATGCCACATGATCCCTGTGAGCAGGATGCTCCATAAAATTAGCACAGACTAGCACCAGAGAGATGCAGTTCACCTCCAAGACAGSCTGCAGGGACTTGCTATCCTCTCCAGATGCCACCCATTTCATAGGCAATCTTCCATAGGAAAAAAATTCCCATGGGAAGCCAAGAACACCCTCTGGGCACATTGCTTTGTCTAGAACTATCCAAGGCAGCTCTGACAAGCCAGTCCAGCTGTCAAGCTKCCGCAGCATCGCACACAGCCTGATCCAATGCACTCGTGTGGGAGCAGCAGCTCTGCTTGTAAACAGCAACACAGGCACTGAAACAGCCAAAAACGAGATCTCAGCAAGCTGGAGAGGTCCTGGGGAATTGTAACCTGGGATTTGCTCTGCAGAGAAGCCAGTCCCTCCCTGCTTCTTGAGGATGCAGCAGGGCAGAGGAGGCAGGCAGTGCCAGCTCCCCAGCATAGCTTCTGGGAAGAACAGACAGTCCTGGCTTGAAGAGCTTTTGAGACAGATCTGACTATTTTGAATTCAAACAAGTGGTCAGATATCAGGGGGAGGAGAGGAAGGGTGGCAGCTTACAGAAGAAAGGGGGGGCAAATCAATGTTTTACCACAAAGAAAGCCATAGACTATGACTGACCCCTGAGACTGATGATGGCAAAACTCCCCAGCTGCTTCACTGGCCAAAAAGAGAAAGAACATTATGTTATAAACCTCCATCGTTAAGCACCCTAAGCCTGGTCAGGGTCAGGTCTGAATACTACATCACCTTATATTTCATTACTACTGCACTACTACCTGCAGGAGAAGTCACAGGTTTTTATGGATACCACACATGCAGTTAGAGARGCTTTTAAAATATCTCCATAGTGGGCTGATATTTCCGACAAAAAGTTTACACTGCCTGAATACCACAAATCAATGTAAACCATGAGCTCACCATGCAGAGGATTAGAGAAAYTAGAGGTAAATTCTCGCTTTCAGCTTGAGGCATCATGGAAGGCAGAGGAAGAGGAGAAAATACAGAAAAACAGAACAAAACAGGCATTTGATGCAGACATTTGGGTCTACAGACCTCAGGAGGAARGAAAATGAGTTGCAGCCAAGAGAAGGCACAAACTCCCCAGAGTGGGCAGAACGCTGATATCTGCCCCAGAAAGGTTCAAAATAAACAAGGCAAGAAATGAAGATCTGAARACAGCTGCAAGGTTAGGGGGAATTAAAAAAAACTATAAAAAGGCAAAGTCATCCACCAAATTGAATTCCTAAGGCAGAGCTGATTTAGAGCAAGGAAAGTAACTCCTGCAAGCATCCTGCAGAGCTGGAGACCCAACATTAAAGCCTCTAGTGGTGCACATAATTGATTGGACATTTATGTCAGATTGCAGCTCACAGCTTGCAGCCAGCCTCACTTTCCATGAGCTCTAAGGGCAAGGGAACCTGGGACTGGGAACACATCCCTGTGAACCCAGCCAGGGAAGGATAGGACCAACCACAACAGCCAGATGAGTGCAGGGAGACTCCTCCTGTCCCAAAGCATCACTGCAATAGTGCATCCAACAGCAAGGGATTCCCAAGGACAAGCACAAATGCAGCCACTCTTCCCAATTATTTTTATTAAAAACACCAAACAACCCCCCAAAACAAGCTCTTAAATCCCTTTTTGTCATTCAAAAGCATAAACAACTCCCCAGCCACACCAGACTATGAAACCTACAGCAACTGTACAAATTCCTCTTTCCGAACAAACAGAAGTCAAGCACCTTGGGAACAGGTCTTGGTTTTTAAGTGAATAAACTGCACCAGCTTTGGCTTTTCTTTGTGGCATGAGGCAACTGATAGGATTACCTGAGCATTTCATTAGCAAATTCCCTGCTATAACAGCAAACTTGAAATTAAGTGATGCCCTTGCTCTCTCTTCCAATGGAAGCTGCAGTTTTATGGTTCTCTCACTGGCTTAGGCAATTGGGAACATTTTGGACACAGTGRGGGCACATGGAGAAGGAATATTTTTTGTATCATCACCTAGCAGTGTTAGGAACCAGACTCAAGATGAGCTCTTCCAGAGTCATGCTTTAAAAAGGACACACAGCAAACAAGAGACTGAAAAAGAAAGAAGAATCACGAAAGAGCCAGCACAGACTCCTCTGAACACAGCATAAATATGCAGATTTATTTTTGCTGCTTTCATGCCATAGTTTTCTCATCTGAAAAGAGCAAACCAAATGTGACCTTCCAGGCAGCTGCAGCACAGCCACCACTGGGCCCCCAGCATCTCCTGAGGACAGCAGGAGCTGGAGGCYGCGACTGTCCAAATGTGAAGTACTTCTTCAGAGACATCTGTACATGAGATTTCCAACGAGAAAACAAAGCACCCTGCAGAGCAGACCAAGCAATTCCCTCCAGACTCACCAGCCCCAGTGCAGCAGAGACGTCTGATGAAGYGCATGGGTCACACATTTAGTGCTGGTGCCACTCACCCAAAGATTAGCAAAAGATGTGAGTCTCACTGCACAAAGACCACGGGAAATGTTAGGTTTTGACCAAAATTTCCTGCAGTCAGTCACTCTTAAACCCAGCCATCAGTCCCACAGAGATGATAAGCACATAACGAGTCACGCAACACAAAATGAAAAGGTTTCCACAGCCACTCACAGCCTGCTGCTGTTTCAGTGTTAGACCTGCAGTTTCAGCTGTCCATGATTGGACTTTGTCTTTGCACTGAATGGAGAAGCGAGGGGAAAAAAAAAACAAACAACAAAAGGAAGGCATGAAATGCGACTATGCAACTCAAATACAAGGACACAAAAACCCCTCAAGCTGGAAAACAAGACCTCACTACTAAACACTTACACCTGAAATTCAGGRTGCTGGCTCCAGTTCATCCCCCAGCAGCTCCATGTTTGGCTCAGAGAGATGCTCTTTCCTCTCCTTTGGTAGGAAGACGCAGAAGAACTTTCTGCTTTGGGTTCCAGCACAGAAAACCCCACAGCTATTAAGCACCAGGGTACTGCTCCCACCCCTCCCCAGGTGTCTCCTCTGACACAGACTCATCCTCAGGGGCACCTCCTCCCCTTGGCCCAGCTATGGTTTCACATCAGACTTCAAATTGGCTACTTGGCTACAGCTCTGATAAGGCAAAGAGGGTGCCTTATTAATGCTTCCAAGGGCTGCTCCTGGTGTGCTGGGGTTTTTTGTAGCCAGTCAGTTGCAGTGATCCTTGGCAAGGCAAGCAGCCTTAAAAACGTCTGTTCATTCCCATTCTAGAGAATCAACTCAATGCTAATAAACTCCCTTAAGATCTGCTGCCCYGGTGGGGTCACAGAATCCCTTTCTGGGGGAGTTCAGTCTCCGCCCTGTTTTGTCCATCAGCAAAATGTAAATTTATCAAAGGGAAGTCTCTCACCAAAATTGGTCAGTGAAGAGGCTGCTGTGACACAACCTCTGAGTCAGGGGGTGAAACCTATAGAGTGCCCTGACAGGCTCCATCCCTTCTTCACAGCCTCCTCTGCTTTCAGCAGCAGATGTCAGGGCTATGGGATCTTGGGAGGAGAGGCCTCAAATGATCTTCTGTTTCCTTGTCTCCTTGCGAGGTCACTAAGCAGAATTTCATTTCAGCATTATCAAATTGAACTACTTTGATCACTTCAGTTATTCTCTTCCTGCCTTGTGTCATTTCCCTCTTGGGAGTAAAATGCCTTTGTGCCAAATTGAAAACTCCTGAATGCCTTCACTGCACAGAGCTGCTGCTCCCCTCTCCCAAGCCAGCCAGAGGAACAGGCTGCACAAGATAATMAATGCCTGGATGTGATTGGCACACAAATGAGGAACTCAAGTGATAAGAAGGATACGGAGAAAGAGAAATTTTTTTTTTGGCCAAGTTTGCAGCCCCAGTCAAACCTCTTTTTTCTTTGCTTGAAAGTTCACATCAGAAACTGGCCCATTCTTTCCATCATTTAGGAATAACTGTGGACTTTTTGGTGATGCTAATTAAGATTTCATGTAACAGCATCCAGGAGAAAAGCTGCATATCTCCAGGTAGCCAAAGAATGAGCATTGTTGGGCTCATCAACTCTCAGCTTGACTGCAGKGCTGAGGAAAAAGCTTTCAGCACACAGGATCTTTAGCTGGCACAGAACACTGTGACCCTTYTCTTGGCCTGTGTCACAGCTCAGACACACCCTGATTGCTCTCCTTGCCTTCTGCTGGCTCCTCAGGCAGTGTCACGTCCAGTCTGCAGTCACAATTCTTGGTCTTACGTTTATGTTCAAATAAGGCTGGACACAAGAAACCTAAAAGGCTGCTCAGAACCTTCAGTACTGCAGTGCAATGACATAAGAGAAAAGGCATCTGGGAGAAAACAACRTTCTCAGTGGCCAGGCCAGGACTGTGGAGTAAACCCCCTGAGTAGGAAGATCTTCATAAACACACACACACAGAGGTAAAATATTAATGCCATGAAATGGCAAAGCCAAGAGTTGCATTCAGTGCATGTATCATATTTCTCTGTCCTTGCCTTTTTTTGCATCACAACATAAGTGCTTTGTTTTCTGTATTCCAAAACAAAAAACATCCACAGCAAACACTTGTCTCTGAAGGAGGAACACAGAGCAGCCAAACCAGAGTCACTCCCCACACCCCTGCACGTCCCCTGGGTGCAGGTGGTGCAGTTTCTCACACCACACATTCACAGCATTCCCCTGGATTGTTCTCACACAGGACATGAGTACAGGACACYGTGACTCTGGAGAGGAGTTAGGAGGGGCCTTCTCACACCCATCTACTGTGAGAAGTTCATTTTCATTTGGCCCACAAGCATTTAATGAAGATGCCTCATCACAATGATGAAGACTATGGCTATCATTCTGCCTATGGTCTCTCATGCCTGCTGTGGTGGCAACATAAACCATTCTACACCTCTCATCTGACCCTTTCCTGTCCTTTTGGGCAAGTTTTGGAGCTGAACCAGTGAATTTACTCCATCGACAAAGCTTATCCGCAGTAACACTGGCTGTTGTAGGGAATTTGGCTCCATTCCCTCCCCCCTTCCACCACTCCATCAGGCTGAGCACACTTCTGGGCAGCTACCACTGAAGTTTCTTCCAAACATGAGTTTAATTTGTGTTGTACATGACAGAAGTCCCAAACTGGAGCTGACCTGCTAGCATCGAGCTTATTTGTAGCTGAATAAGCAAAACAACCTTTTGCTTTCTACCTATTAGGTCAGTGACATTGATTTCCCCTGACTGCAATGGCTGCAGATCTTTACGCACAGGAAAGGGAGAATTGAAAATATACACGTTGTTCTGGGAGCTGCTGCCTGCTGTGGGAAGTGGGAATCCAAGGTTCCTTTCCTCTCCCAGGCTTGCRTGAGCGGCTGGTCCCGCGCTGAGACCCTGGCCCCCAGCTGTCCCCAGCTATTCACGTTTCCTCCAGACACGTTACCCAGCGTCGACAGAGATGAATAATTAAGTCAGAGGGATGCACTAGGACTTGCGAAGGTGACATTTGGAGTATCAGCACAAGAAAGGAGTGTTGCAACTCTTTTTCATGTTCAGAGGTCTGCTCCTTTTAGCGTCAAGTCCGTGGTTCATTTGCTGTTGTCACAATCATTAATGTCATTAGCAGCCTCTGTGCTCTGAGGATGCAGATGGCACTAAGAGGCCTGAAACAGATTCTAGAGCATGTGCTTGGCTAGGAAGTGCCTCATCCAAAACACAAAGCAGCCAACACAATCCTCTCCCAACCCTCCAGTGTGACTGGACACCACAGGACCCGTGTCCTCCTGGACAAGAGGCTGTAGGTTCACAATCAAGTGAGCACTTGAGGCAGCAACATCAAAAAGACTCCCCTGCACATGCACCCTTCAGCTCCAGAGCTTTGTGTTCTCCAGATGGAAAGAACAGACCTGGTGGCAGAGCCAGGGAGATCCTCTCACCGAGTGCCTGCAGCAGGTGTCAGATACCAGCACATCAGACACCCTCCATTTACTGTCTCCTAATAAAAGTCTTCAAAGTACATTAGTATTAGAAAGGCAGCAAAGAAACCCTTAATCATGAGAGCAACTATTCATTTGGGCCAGGCCAGTGGAATTGGTTTATTATATGCTGCTCTTCAGATGCAGTCTGCCTCTATACTTAGAAAATGTCAATTAATTTATGGTCGTGGAGCTTTTATCCCTCTCCTGATAGCTGGCACATCCTCTCCCCATTTCAGTTTGTTGGCTCACTTTCTTACGTGAAAGTCAGAAGAAGAGGGGCATGCAGAACACCCTGAGAAGCTGTTGGTCAGGCAGGGAGAAAAGAAACTGCCTTTAATTGTCCAGGAGAGTGTCTGAGCTCAGCCTCAGCAGCCAGCCTTGACCTGGGGAACTTAGGGGAGCTGTAAGATTCGTGGTTATGAGGCAAGGATAACTTTGCATAGTGCTGAGGGACTACCTTCAATTAAAGAAGATGGTCATCCTATAAAATCTATATCRTTTATGGCATTTTGACATTGGAGGGGGAACCCAGAACACTCAGGATTAGGAAAGCAGACTTCATGCATATCCCTCTCCTGCTCATGTACTTAACCAAGGGCAGCTGCTCCCATCAGTTCATCTAAGTTATCCTTATATCAGCACACACTCAGGGAATTTCTCTTCCATGAATGACCCATCTTACTGCGCCTTTTCCTTTCCTAACTCTGTGGAAACCACAGCTAGTCACAGTATGGGATAGTTCCACACTGAAAGGAAGCTGGTTTCAGTTTCTTTTCCCACTTCATCCTCTGGAACATCCTCCTGCTGACAGTGGCTGTTCTGACCTCCACAACTGCACATYGCCGCTGCAGCCTCAGGGTCCAGACAGAGAGGTCCTGACACTTCCCACACAGCTGACAATTGCCGTAACAGAGGGATGCAAGGACAGGCAGCTGCTCATGCTATGACATAGCTCTAAGCTACAAAGCTAAAATTAATAACAGCTCCTTGAGGAATAATGCCAAAAATGCTTGCCATAGCTTGGGAGCGTAGGCCTAGACGTGGTTTGGCTTTGAGAATTAATGTAGCATGTGCTCCCCCCCAGCTGTCAGCACTTCCAGGCTGCTTTGGGCGCTGACTGTGTTTCCTGTGCAGGATTACAGGGTGAACATCTTCCTGCGGCAGCAGTGGAAYGACCCCCGGCTGGCCTACAACGAGTACCCCGACGACTCCCTGGACCTGGACCCCTCCATGCTGGACTCCATCTGGAAGCCTGACCTGTTCTTTGCCAACGAGAAAGGGGCCCATTTCCACGAGATCACCACGGACAACAAGCTGCTGAGGATCTCCCGGAACGGCAACGTCCTCTACAGCATCAGGTGAGGTGACCCCGCGGGAAGGGCTCCACCACGGTGGGGGAGGGCACGGATAAATTCCCCCTGTTCAAGCCTACACTTGGAGCACGCTGTTGGACAAAAGGAATTCGGGTTTTTTAAGGTGGGAGATCATACAATTAGCAGTGCTGTAGCAATGTGGAGGGAAGGGACCTCTGCTAATGCAGATTGAGACACAGGGTTGGTCTGGAAAGGAATTTAGCTCATCTTTACTTTTCTCAATCCAAGGACTTCTCCTYGCTAGTAGATTCCTTAACATCTCCAAGGTAAAATCTTTTCAGGTGTCTTACATTAGTACTAGCCTAAAACCAGCTGTGCTTTGTGAAAACCTGCAGAAGCTCGTGAACACTCTGTTTTCAAAGCTGCAGCATTTCCTGACCAAAAAGAGAGTAAAATTAGGGAAAATGCTAAGYAGAGCTCCATGGCTTTGCCTCAGCTTAAATTTTCCCAGTTATCCCTTTATTGCTAGATCCGAGAAACCATCAGTGAGGTTGAACTAATTGCACTGAATTTCCCACAGGAAATCAATCCCATCCCCCACCTTCACTTCCAACCCATTCGATCTCTATTTTAAACCAATGAAATTAAGATCAAACTTCATGAGCTTAGACAGGGAAGGTTTAACTCTCTATTGAAGACTTTTCACCTGATGTATAATGTAAATTTTCCTATGGAACACACATCCCATCCCACACTGGAGCTCCCAGTGGCAGCCATGGGAAGGAAAAGCAGCGTGGAGCTGTAAAATGGGAAATAAACACCTTAATGCTGCAAGCAGGCAGCCTCCATCAAACACCAAGGTGGTTCCAGCCCAAAGACCAGCTCCCTGGTGGCCAAAACAATAAGAGAATTGCCACGTGTGTTGGCTGAATGTGGAAAACGCMCATTTCCTAATTTTTAAAAGCAGGCAGGGAGTAAAACTAACAGCAGCAAGTTGGCAGTGAGCGTGGCACAGAGTCCTGTTCCAGGAGGSTTTGCAGGGGCACAGAGGGGGAACACAGGGTCACCCCAACCCTGGGGTTGCTCTGCAACACAGAGCAAGGACTCAGCAGGGAACATGGAGAAATGGGGCTGAGTTGATCACCTTTTTCAAGGCAAAAACTTGAAACCATTTCAGGTCTTGTTTAAAAAAAGAAAGAACTTTCCTATTTCACTCATCTCCAAATGAAAAAATAGGTTTCTTTACAAGTACATTTTCTCATGAAAATGGAAAAGAAAGAGGACATTCCTGAAGAAGAGCACAATGAAGAAGTWGTCTTTCCTTTTAAAAAAAAAATCTCTGTAAGTTGCTCTGCCATTTTCTAACCAGCTCTTTGCAACTACTATTTGCAATAATCAAACTCTAGGCAAGGCATTTACAAGAAGGTGGACTTTGTCACATCTCCTGTCCCAACACACCTCTAAACTCAAGCAGAGAATTTCTTACAACATAAGGTTTTAAATTAAGTATCTTTCCCTCCTGATAAGTTTCTTGTAGGTCTGTGATAGAAAAATTCAATTTCTTTCCCATGGGTAATTCTGCTATTTCTACATCAAGGCAAAAAGCTGAAAAYCCTAAACACTTCGGGGAACAGCATTTTCAACATTGTCAAACCAAATAACACAAGTCTAACTATCTGGAGCAAATAATTTAGTATCAGCTTGTTGAACCAGCCAAACATTTTAAGCATAGATCATGGTACAGGGCAGCACAGCAATATAACTAASAAAATGCTGCCTGCACATAGCGGAAAGTGGAGACAGAAATAGAGGTCTCCAGGGSTTCTGCAGGAATTCAGGAAGATGCAGGAGTTCATACTGACTTAGCACAGGGCATTTTCCCTGCAGAARATCCCACTGAAGTCTTTCTTTCCCCCCACACAAACATATGATCTTGATCAAACTTCTTTTTGGTGAGTTTTTTATGACACAGAAATGTTCTGTTCAGAGATTTACAAACAGCCCCAGTCTCTAGAAACGCATCTGGGGGGGTCCAGAGAGTGGGCTTGGGCTCTCTGCTAATCCAGACTGTTGTGAACCTGAGGCAAGAAAGGAACACCAAACCAGCAGAACTGTTTGCTGAGGGAACCCTTTGCTCTGCACGGTCTCAAACAGCATTGCCATGAAACGCCATCTGCAGCAGSCTCTGCTGGGAATCCTGTCCCAGCCCCAAATGCTCAGCATTTCTGATGCTCCCCAGCAGCACGTGTGAGAGCACGGGCAGGGCAGYGATGACGGATCAGTCACTCCCCCAGCTCGGCGCGTCTCGGGCAAGGCACCAGCCTGTTGGCAGCACTGGGTGTGCGAGGGGCTCAGCCCTCAGCAGTTCCGCATTCCCTGGCATTCCCTGTGCTCTCCTCTCTCCCCAGGATCACGCTGACTCTGGCCTGCCCCATGGACCTGAAGAACTTCCCCATGGACGTGCAGACGTGCATCATGCAGTTAGAGAGCTGTGAGTCCTGTGCACATCCCCATTTTGGAGAGGAGACAACCTGTTTTCYCTCCCCCTCTTCCCTGCCGTCTCCTTTCCCAGCTGGAACCCTTTCCCAGCCCAGCCTTCACTGGAGGCTCGCTYGAGAACCTCTTGCTCAGGATTTTCCATTCATTCAGCACATGTGACATTTGCTAGGGAAGCCAAACCTTAAAAGATCCCATGAGAGGAGCCCTGGCTTGCTTGTATTTACATTGGCCTTTCACTTTGGAYGAGAGAGGTGAAAGTGCTTTTGGCTGCAAGTGGGATTTTTTCTCTCTGGATGAACATCTGCCACTTGTATATGTAGCTTATCCCAAAGGAGGGAAAGGCGATGAGCTTCTTCCAGAGAAAGAGGTCAAGCTGGAAAAAGTAGAAAACAGTTCAGCAAGCCAAATTCAAGAAAAAAAAAATGGGATTTATTGCAGAAAATCAATTACACACCATTRCAGTTCCAGTGCAGGTCATTTCCCTGGCTCTTATCACATGCACAAGCAGTTTTGCCTCAACCCAAATCCCATTCATGCCAGCACTGTCAAGGGAGGCCAGGATGCATCCCTGCCTCCAAGCACAGCTCTTTGCTGCAATGCTGTCCATTTCCAGATCAGTATTTAATGTGTCTCACGTGGTGTTTTTCCCTTCCTCTCAACAGTTGGCTACACAATGAATGATCTCATATTTGAGTGGCAAGAAAAAGGAGCAGTGCAAGTTGCTGACGGGCTGACATTGCCTCAGTTTATCCTCAAAGAAGAAAAGGACTTGAGATACTGCACAAAGCACTACAACACAGGTCAGTGCTGTTTACCCGTAACTGAGGGGTTCAGTAGGGAGGAATTCAGCTGTGATTTCCTCCTCTAACAAGACTCCGGTTTAGGCAACGCAAGGAAAATCCCCAGACATTGGCTGAAAACAGGGATTTTCACAGTGCCTTACCAGTAATCTTCCGTGTCCTGTSCTCCTCAGGCAAGTTCACCTGTATAGAAGCTCGTTTCCACCTGGAGAGGCAGATGGGCTATTACTTGATCCAGATGTACATCCCCAGCCTCCTCATTGTCATTCTGTCCTGGATCTCCTTCTGGATCAATATGGACGCTGCACCTGCCCGTGTGGGCCTGGGGATCACCACGGTGCTCACCATGACCACGCAGAGCTCTGGCTCCCGAGCGTCACTGCCCAAGGTAGGGAGCACACTCATCTTCACCAGGGGCAAAACATGCACCTTTTGGGGAACAGCACGTGAGTAAATCCCCACACAGATCTTCCGTTTCAAAAGGCATTCTGCTGTCATTGCACTAGTCCAATATAAGGGCAAAAGAGCAAATTCCAGTCCCATCCTGCAAAAATTGTAGATTCTCTGTGAGTAGCAGCAAAACTTCTCCTAACATTCAGCACTCACCACAGCTCCCAGTAGCCAGGAGCTCTGTATTTCATAAACCCCTGCAATGACCACACATGGATGTGCAGTCTACCTTTTATTCTGGGACTTTAGTTTAGCTAAACTTTAGCTTTTTGGTCACTTGACCATCATACTTTTAAAGTAGCATTGAATTTCCCTTTATGAAGGGCTTCTGGTATGATAAGGTTGGATTACTGTTTTCCTTGTATATAAACAATCACAACCAAGGCCTGAATAAATTAAAAGCTGTGGAATTATTGCTGCTTAAGAGCCCAGGAGGAGTTCCAGTGACCTGATAACATCYGTGTTAAATGAGCAACATTCTGGTATCCGAGGACAGATGTCAGCCATGTAAAATGCCAAGCAAAAATGCATTTGGCTGAAGAAGCCACCCTGTCTGAGTCTCTTTCTCTGACCCCTAGGTGTCCTACGTGAAGGCCATAGACATCTGGATGGCCGTGTGCCTCCTGTTCGTGTTCTCTGCGCTCCTGGAATACGCTGCCGTCAACTTCGTGTCTCGGCAGCACAAAGAGCTGCTCAGGTTCAGAAGGAAGAGGAGGCACCATAAGGTAATACATAAAGCATGAAAGACACAGCTGAAGCACAACATCGTGGTCAAGTGAACCAAGCCACTAGCTCCCAGGGAAGTCCCTGGTCAGATGTTAAGGAGGCTCACACCTCAAAACCCAGGGCTGCCTCCAGAACTGAGTCTGTTCTAACAGCCTGCTGACCCCAGGAGTGCAGCAAGCTGGGCTTTGTTAGCCAGCCAAGTGGTATCAGCCAAAAGGATTGTTCTCAACAGAACAATTTAACAATTTTCACAGAGCAAAGTTCTGGGTGGAGTTCTCTCCAGAAGCTGCAGGCAGGGCTGGGGGAGGCAGGCAGGGGGGTGTGAGGGGCGTCTGTCAGAGAACAGCACCCCAACAAGACAGCCAACATTAGCCCAGAGGTAAGTGACACCTCTCTTGTCTCTGCCATCTCCGTGTTCAAAAGCATCTGCTTCTCAGACTGACTGCAAACTCCTCTTGGAAGGAAAGAGCTTTATTCTCAGCCTTAGCCTTGCTCCATGCTTCCCTGCCGTGGCTGATCCCAATCCCAATCCTGATCCGAGCATGCACGCAGCTCCGACACGCAGCTCCCCAGCCTGGGCTCTACCAGCTTTTAGGCTGAGGTGCCACAGGAAAGATTTCACCTCACAGAACACACTAGAAAGAAGCATAAAGGTGGCTGTGATCACAAGGCCRAAGGCACTTAAAAATTGTCCCTGATTAACTGGTAGAATCAGGAAAGGGGTTAGCAAATTTTCAGCACCAGGCCTGAGAGGCTGCCCTTGGGAGAGCATTAAAAACCAGTACATTTGCTAGGAGAGAAAAAACAAAGAAAATGTTGCTGATGAAAATCTCAAGCAAGCCCATAGATGACCACTGAAATATTCCTCATGGGTATTTCTCTACCCTCTGTTTTAAAAAGCCCTCCATGGTCCATCCCATCCAGAATCCTCCCCCATTCCATTGCTTCACTGTCCCAACCATTAAAAGACTTTCCCAGGGTCTAACCTGTCCTGCAGCAGTTGGCAGTGTATGCTTGGAGAACTGCCACCATTCCAGGAGGAAGTGGGGGCTGAGGAGCAGGAATCCCTGTATTTTTGCAGATTTGTCTCTCTCTGCTTCAGTCATCCCACCTGCAAAACAGCAGAAAATTGTTCACTAGTGCTCAACCCAGTCAGGACCAGGGATGGAAAGTGYTGGACAAATGCAAGGGAAAAGAAGGAACAGATGAGACCCTCAGCACCCATTGATTTTGTCTGACCAGAACAGGGCCCTGCCATCCCAAAATCAACAAAGACAGTTTTAGTTCAGAAGATGCAGCTGCTGAATAGAGCCAAAGTTAAACCCACCCACATGGGTRCCTCACGGTGCTTTTATCTCTTCATCTGGATTCAGGCATCCTGTCTCTGGATCTGTGCTGTTGTATGCAGATCAATCTGTTGATAAAACAATAAGGATGAAAAAAAAGCCACTAATATACAGACGAGTTTAAGAGATACTTGCCAGAGCTGTTCCACCAAACACAAGGCTGTCAGCACAGCCCCTGCCCAATCTCACAGCTATTTAATTGGAGCAAAGCATAAACAAAAACACTTGCAAAAGCTAAATGAACAAGGTTTGCAGGCTCATCAGAGAACTAAGCTGACTGCTAATATGCAAATGGACCAATGAAGCTGCCAAAGGCCCTAATTGCTCTGTCCTGATGTCCTGACTTGTCTGGGTAGCTCTGACTGGTTTAGGCATGGCATGCCAGGCTAAAAAGTGGTGAGATGTTGCMGTGGCATGGACCAGTCTGGTTAATATGACACCATCAGACCCACTGGGAGTATATTTGGAAACCCTACCCAATGTGTCTGGAGATATCTTTGCCTTTCTCTTCTGATATGGCACCTTGAAAAAGCCACTGTTATCTTCTCTAACCTCGGTACAGCACTCACCAAAACAAATCTGCCACAGGAAACAGCCAATGGACCCTGAGCAATGAGAAGAGAAAGAAATTCAGTAAATTAGGGAATCAAGTGATTTAGGTTAAGCCAGATATGTGTCAGTGCATGTTTGTGCAACTGGAAAAGAGCAGAGGCAGTTTTACCTGAACCCCTGTAATACAGAYGTGATGAGAAGGTCCAAAAGTTCTGAGCATCTCGGAAAGCCAGGACTTGATTTTATGTGGGTGGCTTTGTTTTGCTCAGATATGCCAGTGTCCTCTCTGTCCTGCTCCTCCATCCCAGCCCCCAGCACAGTGTCTCCATCCCATGCAGCTGCCCGGAAAAGACACCCTGCAAAGGACAGAGGAAGGGGCAGCAGGTCAGTGTTGGGGGACACAGCATGGACCAGCCTCTGTGATGATTAATTAGTGCCACCGGTCTAACAATTAACCTTGGTGACCTATAGTCAAGAGACTTGGGATTCTGCCTCTGCAACTCACTGCTTGAATTACTTTGGCCAAATTTAGTCTTCCCTGTCATTACATCCCTGTGTTAAATAAAATAGGGCTAAATAATTCCAAGACTCCAGCAAGATTTTCTGCAAAAAAAAAAAATACCAACACCATATGCCTTTAGACCAGAGAATACATTAACTTTTTTCTAAATAATTGAAATTACCTCAAGCAGCCACGTCTTACCATCGACCCACAGAAGGGCACTTCTGTTCCTCTCCTAAAAGTTGGCTCGTGGGGACGGCTGTGGGGTGCTGTGGGCAGGCAAGAGGAGGGCTGGTTGCACGCTGCCTGCAGAGCTCCTTCCCTGGACAGCTCCCGGCTCCTGCACGTCCATGTAACTCTGTAGGAAGCCTCRGGCTGTGGCTTCGGCTATGTGAGTTACATGGAGCCCACTCCTTCTGGGCGAGCTGAAACTGCACAGGCAAAGAAGGTGCTGATAGGAGGGGGGGAGGGAGAGGCAGAAGCAAAACAGGGGATGCAATTGGAAAAACGAAAGCAGTACCATAAACCCTTCGATGTGTCAAAGACCTCACCAGGGTGGAAGTCGGGCCTGTTCTCCACGGGGTGCCTGGATCCCCTGATTTGCCTCTGTGCATCACACAGCGGGCACCCCTCTATAAGGCTGATCTCCCGAGAGCAGGGGGTTTGTCCGAGGGCGCTGAGGCCGGGGCGGGGTGGGAGCATCTTCCCCGTGCAGAGCAGGACGCTGTCAGCGGAGAGCCTTATAGCGAGGGTGCACTGGCTATATCTCATTTTAAGTAGAGTCCCATGCTCAATCTGTTCCAGGAGGATGAAGCTGGGGAAGGCAGGTTCAACTTCACCGCCTACGGGATGGGGCCAGCCTGCCTGCAAGCCAAGGACGGCATCTCCGTCAAGGGGGCCAACAACAACAACACGGCCAACCCGGTGCCGCCGCCGTCCCGCTCGCCCGAGGAGATGCGGAAGCTCTTCATCCAGAGGGCCAAGAAGATCGACAAGATCTCCCGCATCGGCTTCCCCATGGCCTTCCTCATCTTCAACATTTTCTACTGGATCATCTACAAGATTGTCCGCAGAGAGGACGTGCACAACCAGTGAGGGGAGGGGAGCAGCCGGGAGGGAGCGAGCGATCCTTTATATATGTGCAATAGCAATGCAGCAATGCATGAATTCAAGAATGCGGCAATATCTACTAAAAAAAAAAATCAAAAAAAAAAAATGGGGAGGGGGGCTGGGAGGGACTTTTAATTGTGTGAACTGTGGGTAATTGGCACAGGGAGGAGAAAAGAAGCTCTTGATCCAGGGAGTGCAGGGTGGGAGTTAGTTTTACAGCATAGGAAGGTTTGGATTGCTCCAGCAATCCGAGCAGTGTAATATAGTAATATATATTCATGCTTAAYTATAATGCAAAAAGAAAACAATCAAAAAAAAAAAAGACCAACAAAAAAAAATTCCTTTTTTTAGCCTATTAACAGCTTAGATTCTCAAGTCACTGGAATGATTCATGATTCCATGTGCGGAAACTACTGCAATTACGCTTTATCTGACTTTTGCTATAGAAAGGCCATACCAGTCAAGCACGCAGGGGAAAAAAGCCCTAACAAAAGGGGAAAAACACCTCAAGAAAATCATTCTGTGCTTCTCTAGGTTTTGCACTTTGAAAACTGGATAGATGGGGAAACTTAAGAAAGAGGCKGTGGATTGTTGTTTATTTTATATATTTACTTTTTTTAGTCACGGGTTTGCCGATCAAACACTTTGTGACTTTTGCATAGAGGAAAGCAAATACATTATCTCTCTCATCCCCATCAGAGAGCATCCAAAGGAAACCCGGGAAGGACATCAGGGCCTTCATCAGAAATCACAGGTACCTTCTGTCCTTTTAAAGAACCTGGCGGGATTCGAGYCCCAGGAGGCAGAAATGCTATTCAGAACAGTAGAAATGATGAAGGATTTTTAAAATAGTATTTTTTGGTTTGTTCTTTTTTTTTCCAAACCCCTTTCTGCCATGTTTGTTTACAATGGGGGGGATGGAATTKTATGTAAAATATAGAGAAAACAGGCATCTTGATGCCTTGTTTTGACAGGACCGGGCGTGTGGCAATACTGTCAGTAAGGGGGGTGGGGGGCAGGTGTGTATAGAGAGAGCAGCTTTTATTTTCAGACATTTCATAGCAGTTATATGAATAGTGAAGCTGGGCCAATGGACCCAAAACTCTATTTTTGTATCTATTTTGGTGCTGCATTTAGCTTTAGCGCGGATGGGAGGATGGATCAGGCTGCTTTGCCCTGCCCTGCTGCCAGCAGAGGTATGGGGGAGGCTGGCACAGCTTGGTGGGGATAGGGAAAGGGGGGAGGGAGGTGGGAAGGGGTGAGCAAAGGGGTTTCTCTTTGCCCAAGTGGTAGCACAGGTTGGCATGGGTGTTTGGGGTGGGGAGAAATGTGCCAAACACCTCTAGGGTGTTACTTGAAAGCCTGGCTGGGGACCAGTGGGCAAGGCAAGGGTTTGATGTCCCACTTGCCCCGCTGGGACCCCAGGTGGGAGCTGGGTGCAGCACCCGGAGTGACTGGGTTGTGTTTGTTTGCACTTTAGGGAGACAGGTAAAAGAGAGCACGAAGGAAGAGACAATCAGTCTGCACTGAAGCACTTGGGGTCAGGTCTAGATCAGGCTCTAAATGAAAGCAGAGAGACAAGTGGCAGCCAAGGGGTGCATCCGCTCTCCTCCCTCTCCTGCTCGGGATGGGAGCACGGCTGAGCTGGGCTGTGGATCTGCTGCTTGCTCTGGGAACAGACAGGCTCCCCCTTGCAGAGGCTGCATCCTCACCGCTGGAACAGCTCACAGCACAGTGCCCTCTGGCACTGTCAGGTCCAGTCTGGCCCAGGTCAGCAGCATCCAAGCCTGGGATGGGAGGTTGAAGTCATGCTCAGCCGTGGGTGTCCCAACCAGCATGGCAAGGGAGAGGCAGGGGAGCCCAGGACCTGGCAGCTGTCCTGCACAGGGATGGTGCCACGAGGAGAAAGCCCAGAGAATGCAGCAGGGCCCTCTTGGGCTGGGTAGAGGGACATCCATCTCCAAGGCTGCCAATTCAGCACCTTTCACCAGCACTAAATACACTTTATTTAAAGAGGAAAAAAAGAAAAAAAAAAAAGAAAGAAAGAAAGAAACAAAGGACAAGAATAGCAGAGGAAAAAAGGGAGAAAAAATTATTAAAATCATGGTGGTCACTGTGTGGACTAGGGCAAACAGCAGTATTTCTTAATGTTTTGGCAAAGGCCACCCAGCTTTCTGAGTCCCTTTGCACTGCTGAGGCAGGGACAGGTCACAAGGTCACACTTTGGGAGCACGAACCAGCACAGCAGCCCCTGCCCTCCAGCGGAGCAGCAGAAAAGCTGCGGGCTGAGGGTTTCTCCTTCCCCTGGCAGACGGTGCTTTCCCAGGCAGGGAGATCTCAAGCAGAGGCGTTATTTGATGCTGGGACAACATCCCGAGCCTTGGCTGGAGCCCAAGTCTGCTGCTGGCTCCGGGTTTTTTTGCTGAATTATTGAACCCTCCCTGCGTGCGCCAGGGCCAGCCGTGCCAGCTGCGGTTTGCCATTGCTTCAAACGGCGTGTCCTTGTCGGAGATGAAAGGCAAATCCAGGGAATTTCCCTCCCTGCCCGGCAGCACGGCAGAGGCTTGGCAACCCACATACCGCAGCTCCTTCCTCATGCAGGTGAATGACCTCAAAYTGCTGTCATTTGGGCAAAAAAGTCCTGCCCGGATGCCTGGACCTTGCACTTTGGCGTGGGGCAGTCTGGCCGTGGTTCACACACCTTCGATCCCCCAGGATACCCAGGATGGCTCCCCAGGCCACAGCAGGGCTGCAGGTTTCCTTCCTAACTGGAGCTGCCTGTAGGCCAACAAATCCCATGCACCATCCTCCCATCCAGCTGGGTTTTGATCCTGCATCCCAAGGGCAAGAGCAGAGCAAGGAGAAGGAAAGCATTTCCGCCTCACTTCATTCTGCTCTGGCTCTAGATAGAAGAATCCCGCGTTCATCCTAGACCTGTTGGTTGSAGATGCAGTTATGTCACAGCTACTGCTTCACCAGAGCTCCAGTGCCACTTCTTGGCACAGAGTAAGGCTGAAGGAAGGCATTTAGGGACTAAAAGTCATCAGAAAGCTGCTTATGTTTCCTGCCCATATAGAAGCACTTCGGCTGCCAGTGGAGCCCGTGGAAGTTTAGGGACTGAAACAAGGATCACACAGGTTCCAGCCTGCCTTGGCTTCCAGTTCAGCTCTGCCAACCACTGGGCAAGTTTGATGCCCACCATAAGCAGTATTTTCTCTTCCTCAAGCAGCTAGTTTCCATCCTCCAGCCCCAGGGCTGCCCTCAGGCTGACAGCGAGCACCACTCACATCCCGACAGGAAACACACAGGGATCGTGGTGAAGGTGAGACTGTGCTGATATAACTGTCCCAGGGATGTCCTGCCAGAGAGTTTCACCACTCAGACAAGACTTTAGACTGTCCTATGAGCCCCTGGCAAGTCTGTGCAGTTTTCAAAATCAAACATTTTTCTCCATCTGTACCAGGTTGTGTTTAGTCTCTGTATTGCAAAAGAACTCGTTTTGATAGCTTATCTCATCTCCAAAGTAGGCTGCTTTAATAGTGCCAGCAATTATATTTATTAGTAAGAATGCAGAGGGTTTGATATTGCAGGGTAGCTCCCAAGCATATTGATGGAATTTAACTCCATAATTGTTATCTCTTCTTAAGAACGAGGCTCAGAATCAAAACCTCTGAATAAAGCAGCTGTTGTCTGGCAGTAAAGAGAGAAAATTGGGTCCTAATTCACTTGGCCTCTTTGGAAAAAGAGACCTTTATCCCAAATATTATTTCCAGATGTTGCTGGAATTCTTTTTCCTTATACATAAATATAACAGTTCAGAATTTTTTTTAAAAAAAAAAAGCAGGATGAACTTACTATTTTTTGATCAGGTAGAAGAGTTTTTCCCACTTTAATACCCGATTAAAGTGGCTTTCCATCTGGGATCCCAGAACCATGGAAATCAGAGAGGGTCCAGGACAGAGCAGTGAGCACGTGGGCTGCTGCAAACAGCAGAGATCAGCCTTGACCCTGCCGAGCTCCAGCTGTCTGGGAACACTCAGGTCATTCCCTCCATGGCTCTGGTAGTGCCCTAATTCTCCTGTCCTAGAAGCCTTTGCTTGTCAAGTCTGGGGGACTTTGCTCCTAAAACCATCAAACAATTTCAAATGCTGGATATTCTCACATCCTCTAAACAGGAACTTTTTTTGGCTTTGTTTTCCTCAGAGTTTTCAGGAAGTTTTTTCTTATTCTTCTACCTCTTCTGAAGATCTTTCATTTTAAAGCAAATCCAAGAAAATTCAAATTATACTCTTGGCTGCCCTTTATCTTGACTATGATTTAAAGACTTTGCTTCGTTTCCTAATGGTGATAGAAAAAAGGCTAGAAGCATTTACAATGTATATTTTTAAAAAGAAAGGAACATGTGAAAGGAGAAAAAGCTATTTTCAGTGGTGCCATATTTTTCACAGATTGTATACAATCATATTTTTGTACTATACTACCATTACTTAGTAAAACATTGTTCTTATCCCTGTGCCAAAGACACAAAATCTCTTTCAATATCCCATTTCTTACTCCAAAACTTTGCTACTGGCAGCAGTGGATAATGCAATGTGGACCCCTGGTACCCCAAACCCCAATCCAGCTGCAGCATCCCACAGAGCTCAGCTCAGCAAGGGAATTATCTAATCCGTTCTCTGCTTGGAAGCACCCACACACTCCTGTCTTCTTCTCAAAAGGGGGTGGATGGAAGGGGCATCTTGTGCTGCTCCTGCTTCAGTAGATTTCCATCATTTGTATGGAGACAGTGTACTAGTTAAGTAGAAAWTTGAGATACTTCATTGTTCTTCAGAGTGCTAGGATGAGCACCAAAGCAGAAGCTAATATTCATTAATTTCAGCATCTTAAATTACTTCAGGTTCTTTAAGGCTTCCCATTCCCTTCTCTCTTTTTCCGTAACAATTATTTCTTAAGGGCAGTTGCATCTCTTGCTCAAATGAATCTACATGAGTCTCATACTTCATTCAAGTCTAATGCACTTTTCTGTGTTCATCTCCCTTCTCCTTCATTCCTATGGGGCTCAGTTCCTCAGCACTGCAACCTTAGAAGGGCCTGGGATCGGTGTTTTGGGAAATACAGGACAAAATACGGCACTAAAACCATTCCCCCTACGCAGGCAGGTCCCAGGGAAGTGCTCTCGTAGCCAACCACGCATGAAGAGGACTCCTGGGGAATGCAGAGGTGGCCACTAAGGGCTTTTTTGACTGTGCTCTGTGAAAGTAAAGCAGCATAAGTTAGAGGGAATTCTGTCTTTTTGGCTATTATCCCTGGAGGGCTCCATGTTTTACAGTGATCCAGCTATCCAGCTGCTGTYCGTTGGAAATGGGGTTCTTGCACTCTCAGTCTCCTACCGTGGTGTGGAGCAGAGGGCCCCACAAGAAAAAAGCTGTTGTGAACCAGGCAGGATGAAAGGAGCTGGTGTACTTTGAGCAGAGCATCCACTCAGAGCTCCTCCAGCTCTGCCTGTGGGTGTTTGCACAGAGTGAGAGATCTTCTCCCCTGAGAGCTGCTGGGATGAGCAGCSCTTGGGGATGCCCCCAGGGGATCCCAGGCTGCAGGAGCGCTGAAGTGCACAGCCCAGGTTAGGGGTGCTGGAGCCAGCGTGGTAGTGGGAAGCACAGCCTGAGCCAGGTGAGGAATCCCAGTCTGGGAACCCCCAAGCACAGGAACGATGACCTTTCTGTTTGCAGGTTCTACAGCTTTCCAGGTTCATCCCTTCCCTCACCCTACAACATTGTCCCAGCATCACGGTGCCTGCTGCAGTAGAATGGGAAAGGACACAAACCAGAGGGCAGGCAACAAGGAGAGAGAGCATTTCAGCTCCCAGCAGAGGAAATTACTGGTTAAATTGTCAGATGAGTATCCTGGCAGAGAAGGGGAAGGAAAAGGAAAAGCAGCAGGAGAGGTTTGTTTGCATCCCACATCACTCCTGGCATCCAAGGCYGACAGTGCTAACAGATATGGGCCAAGGCAGCAGGAATTATGAGATTGTATCAAGTAATAAGATAATCAAATCCAGCAAATCTAAGTTGCAGTCCTTGTGCACTTCAGTGCCAGGTTTCTGAGTAAAAAATCATGAGGGAGCCTTATGTTTGTGATATTCCTGTTCCTGGGTCTGTTACAGACAGTGCTGAGCCCATCCTGGGATRGGGCCAGCTCCCAGCTCTGCTGGAGCTGGGTCAGCCATGGTTTGACCCAGACCASGCACAGGGAGAGGGAACATATTCAGCACAGGGTGATGTTGCCACTTTGGGAAAGGCAGGGAGAGTGCTGTGTGTTGGCTGAACGAGCCCTGCAGCACTCAGAGCATCGCTGCCTCAAAAAGCACAAGGGAGAGGGGCCTCAGCAGCTCCCTGGCAGGAGAGGGGACATAAACCCTGTCCCCAGACTGAGGGTCAAGGMTGTCAGTGCTTCCAGTATAAAGTYATCCACGATACCAGCATAAATAAGCCATCAACACAGCTTGAATTTAGCTTTTATTTACAGATTTGCCACTTGAATTGCATAAGTAGCTTAAGTCAAACAAGGACACCCTCCTCACCTCTCCAGGAAACTGGGGCATGAGGTATCATCAGTAACCATGTGCTCAGGCTGTGAGTGTAGCACTGCTGTGGCAGATGAGTCAAGTTTGGCACAAGCAGGGACGGGTAGAGCTGGCTGGAGCTGCCAGGTCTGAGGRACACAGAGCTCACAGGTAGTTTGTGCTGCTAAGGCTTTTGGGAAGCTGGTCCCAGGACTGTTAGCACTGGAGCAAGCCAAAATCCCCTTCCCCAGAGGTCTGTGGGAGGAAATCTGCCTTATCCAGGCACTTGGTGACACTGGAGCAGTGCTGGGTTACCTGTCTGACAGAAACATGGATCAGGCTTCAGGCTGCAGACCGGTTGAGGCAGATGGCCTGGGTTAAACACACCACAGAATTTGGGCACTAAATTACAGCTCCAGGTTCAAGCCTGACTCAACCTTGCAGTGATGACACAGTCACATTCACAATTACAGTGGAGGCCTGGTAACTGCTTAAAGCAGCATTGCCCCATCAGAGCCCTGCAGAGATCAGCAGGGCATGACTTGCAACGATAGCAGAATTGGGGCTTGGGCTCCAGTGTTTCTTGCTGGACACCTAATACCCAAACACTGACCTTTATTGAACTAAAACTATGCAATATTGAAGATATTGAAGATTGTGCCACGGGCGGTGCCTTAGCCACCTCTCCTGGGTATGCACTTACACATTTTCAGAAGGATCCTCACCACAGTTACTCGTGATGGGGTAAAGAACCAACGAGTTCCTGAGGAGCAGAGCCAGCTCTGGAGCTTGTGACATGCCACAGGACACAACTGTGTTGTGACCACAGCTCCTCAGCCAGGTCTGCTCTGCTGAGGCTGCACTGTTAGAAAGCAGAGGAGTCCTAAGAGGTCTGCTCCCCAGCCAAGAGTGGAGGGAAGGCAGGAATCCTAAATGAGAAAGGAAGAGCAGATCAAGGCTGGTGTAAGGCAGGGGAGTGTGTAGTCCTTATTCTTTGCTGTGGTTAAGTGCAGTCACTGCAACCAATATGGTCTTCCTGGGAGTCAAGGCTTTAAAATACTGCTGCTTATTCCTTGAGGGGTTGGGAAGGGAATTCATGAGGCTGGGCTTGTCCCAYGGAGGAAGAGATAAGGTACAGCATGGGCAGTGTCACCTCTAAAAGCAGAGCTTGAGAAATGTGCAAAGAAAGGAAGTGGAGAAGGGGCAGCCTCTGTAATGTAAGAATGGTGCTGGGAATGCATCTTGCTGAACACCACGGTGTGGGACACAGGCACATCCTTCACAGGCAGGAGTGTAACAATCCTGGCAAGTCCTTGATCAGATGCACTTCTCCACTTGCCATCAATCCCACTTTTGATCAGGAAAACTAAAATAATTATAAAACCCAAACAAAGATCCATCACTAATTATTAGGCTATTGTGACATCCTCTCATTACTATTTTAAGTGACCGTGGCCAGTCCCCTTGGTCACAGCACTAAAGCTCAGCTGTGCAAGAGATGCCCAGAGGCTGAGCCAACAAAATCTTAGCAGAACGGAGCACAAGTTCCTTTGCCTTGTGCTTATCTGGGCCAAGGAAACAACTGAACCAGGGCTTTGAAACACTCTGCTCTGCCTACACTGAATTTATACGCTTTCCTTTCTGTCCCACTCTTCCCAAATCTGCTGTGTTTCTGTCCAAAACACTGGTATTTTTCCAATTCCACTGTTAGATCAGAAGGGAAAATAAGCTCTGAAACAGCATGGACCAAGCTGACAAATCCCCAAGTTAACCTACTCAAAGTGGAGAACTGTAAAAACAGCACCTCCACACCCAGACTGTTGCCCCATCCCATTCATAGCCCTCCAGCCCTGAYCAGAGCCACTAAACCTGACAGGGCAGTTAGAAGACACACACATTTCAGAACCATAATTGATCCATCCCTCCTTAAATCAGATCACAACAGCAGGTTAATCTGGGGATCTGTCAGCTTTGGGAGTGTTCAAATTGTAACTTTTAGGAAACAAACATTAAGATCCAAACAGCGATGTTATATGAGAATGTGAGAGGCAGGTAAGCAATTCACCTTCCCCTCACTGGGAAGAGTGACTTGAGTGACCTATTGTGCTTTAACTCTGCCTCACTGTACAGCCAGCCCAGGGCTCCCTTGGGGTGGGGGGTCAGGGGACTCTGGCAGCTCCAGAGGCAGCTGAGGCACAGAGGCCAAGGGACTTACCTCACCACATGCGAGTGGAATTCATTATCCTGAAAAATGCACCGCCTGGAGCATCKCAAGCCTACTGTGAAATGGAATTCATACACAAAAAGAGAAGTTTGTGTGGTTCCCCAGTCTGGTCACGGCATACTCACAGCACTAATCACGGCCAGAGCTCACCTCTTCTCTCGTGGACTTACCGAGCTGCAGCAAAGGTTTGACTGTTTCAAAAGAACTGAAATAGGAGGTAACCGTGCTAAAAGCCATTCACGCTTGTGCGTGTGAGATACAGCAAAACTTCTGGGCATTGAGAGACTAACAGAGMGATGGAAAGACAAAGCAACACGCTGAGGACTTCAGCTGCAAATGGCCGGACACGCAAAGGTCACTGCATCTCACCACAGTTTGCCATCCTGCGGCACTGGTGACGCCAGCCTGGAGGCAGCCCTGGAACCCTGCACATGCACAAGCCTGGCCGAAGCAGTTGTTTGTCACCACCCACCCGAGATCAAAGCCCAGCCACGAGCAGGCTCAGCACCATCGTGGACAGTGACATTTTATGGACTGTGTCGTCTCTCACATTCTGCCACAGTGTACAGCATATCATGCTTATTATATTGCAACTAAGGAGTAATGGAAAACTTACACTTAAGTGATATGAAAAAAAAGGGGGGGGGAGGACCCAGGAATTTCTCCCATCCAACTATAAACGCACACCCATTTACATTGTTTTGTAAATGAATTTAGAAGAAAAATAAAAATATTAAGATATTTCTCTTCAGGACAACCATTGCACGTTTGGTTTTACTTTGGAGGGGCAATACAAACACWGCAGGAATACTTTCCAATTGAAAATATGCAAAACAAATAGAAGGGGGAACAGCTCAGTACCTAGAGCATTTTCCTTGAGTCCTTGATAAATATTGTCTCAGTTTCCCTCAGCATTTACTTCACTTGTCAAACCCTCAAAATCTGGTACCTAGGAAGAAAACCTCACAAAAACTTTTGAAAAAAGCCTATTAAGCAGTGGCATTGTGCTGCCCCAGTTTCTGTATCACTCCCATCTGCAAGCCATTTGTATGAAGAAAATCTTTGTTTTCAAAGCTTGGCTGACTAAAGCTCATTTGTTCCAAAACACAACAGCTCCTTGATGCTGTTTATGGCAGGGGCGGCCAGGGCGGGGCGGGGCAGGCTCAGCAGCAGCAGTGGGAGATGTTACAGGGGGTCCCATCCCTCTGCCAGCAGTCCCTGTCCCCCGGGAGGGCAATGCCAGTCACCCTCCACTCACAGTAAGAACGTGGGGTTTGCCAACAGACCCGGACCTCAGCTGTAGGACAGACCCCCTCGACACACACGTCCCTCACAGCCCACTTATCAGTGTTCTTTTGTAAATACTAAAGCCAGATTTGAACTATTTGTGTGGGTTTTCGCGTGCTTGCTAAAAAAAAAAAAAAAAAAAAAGGATATTTTCTCGAGCTTGTTCATCATCAGGAAAGGATGGCAGTAAGGTCAGAGTGTTTTCCTTCTTCAGTCTTTTCAAGATTGAAGAAGAAAGCAGTGACATTAAACTGGCCCAGTTTGATCAACTTTTCAGCATAGGAAAAAGAGCAGCTCGTGTCAATAGGGYGAAACTCATCTCCCTTTAATTCTACATAGGCATCTTTAAAATAGACAATGAAATAGTTCATATGCAGCTGTTTTCGTTTCCTTCCTTGCAAGGAGGGTGCTGAAATATCCACATCTGACAGGAGATACTCAGAAAGCATTCMCAGAGTAAGAATTAATCCCTGGAGTTAAGGTAAGAGGGAGAGAGAAGTGGACAATGCAAGTGCTCTCTGAGTACCTCTACTGGTTCATTACACAAGTTTGAAAAAAGAACAGAGAAGTCAGTGCTTTTTAATTTTCATGCTACTCTTTCAATAACAGAGGAGGGACTAGAAAAATATAAGATATAAAGTACAGTTGTGCTTAAAACTTAGGATGTAAATTCTTCAAAAGGAACAAACTAGCTTAATCATGAAGTACTTACATGACTTCTCCCTACCCACCTTAAAAAGGTATGTCCCTGTATTTTCTATATGAATTTACTGTATATACATATATATGTCTATACATACACAAAATTGGTATGGCCTTACACTCCATTTAAGGATATTTTGCTACATTGGTCAGAGTGCAAAGCAATTGCTTCCTTCARATCAGTATTTTTACATCGTGAAGAAATAAACCTGTAACTTAGACAATTTGCATGACCACACAGCCACAGTGGCAGATTATTTTTCTGGCTTGTAAAAAAATTTTAAAACAGAAATTCTATTTCAGCAGTTTGAAGATGGAATGTAAATTTTCTGCTGTTAAATGTACATAAAATATATTTATTGAATCATACATTCATGCTGATTCCAATAAAAAAAATTAAAGATTTTTCTGAAATTTCTCTCCATGGATTTTTAGTGCTGGAGGTTCCTGGAAATGTAGCACTGCTGCTACATATGTGCTAAGTACACTTCATGAGAATAAGGCAAAAGACGTTTTACCACGAAACCTTTTATTCTGAAGAATCATCTCTCCAACCTGTGACCTCCTGAGCCCCACCCCACAGAGGAATTCCAACAGCAGTGTCAGCCCCAGCAGTCAGGCTCCTGCACTGCTGCTCATTTTAGCCTTAAAATTCTTTGGTACATGGAGTGACCTTGGTGCCAACACCCAAAAGAACATTTCAGAATGCCACAGGACTGCCTCTCACACTGAATCTCAAAAGATGGACACAATAAAGTATTTTTCCTTCCACAGGCAGGTGCTTTGTCAAGTTTGAAATATCACCGGGGAACAGCAGATCCCYCTTGGCTCGGCAAGTGGCATTTTGTGACAGAAAACAGAAGGGCAACATCCTGCCCTTCAAATCTATTCCGAGAACATGCCRTTACTCTTAAAAACTGCTGTCTTTAAGGAATGATGGAGTTTGAAAGAATTTTACTGTTTCATGTCTCATAACCAAAAAAGTTATTAGTACACCACCTTGTCCCATTCTTCCATATAACATGCATATAAAGATAAAGATCTTAGTTTTACAAGTCACCAGCCAGGCTAAGAATGGCACTGCTGGGAAATGAAATCATGACCAAGGTAATTCCTTCCTGCTACAGCACACATACCTTAAAACTTCTCATGCTCTGTGCTGCTACCCTAGGCAGCACTTTGTAAGAGACAACAATTAAGAAACACAATTTGTTCAAAAATATGCCCTTCTAYGACGTGTAGAATAAGCAGCTGCAAAGATCAACTCCAAATCTTTATACCTGCACCCAGAACCATCCTTTTCACCAKGAAAAGTGAACTCCCAGGTTTAAAGGACAGCTTTACTTCAGCAGCAAGCTCACCACCTCCACACTCACCTGTATGTGGCTAGTGGACATGCAAGAACACTAGAGCTTCATTCTGAGCAAATTTAAAAAAAAAGAAAAAAGGGAACATGTCAGAGGGCCCTGCAGTGCAAGGAAGTGATCCTAGTCTGAATCCCCAACTGCAGATTGAACACCTGCATTCCCGAACACACCAAAGTCTCAGTTCAGCCTCACACAACAGCCCCACACAAGTCTGCTGGTACTTCCAWGTAGTCCAGCTGTTTCTCCCTGCTCAAGAAAGAGGGATAACTAAACCTTTCTAATTGTGCAATGCCCTTAAAGGAAGGCAGCAGAGGCAGCATGGTTTGGGTAGTATGAAACACCACTGCAAGTGAAATGGTCTTATTTCTACTTGTCTTACACTACTCAGATCACCCGGAAGAGGCCAGGTCACAGCAGTCACCCATGAAACACTCTGTACTCTCATGAGGGCAGATGAACAAGGTATCATGATCATTAAGGTTATTCCAACACTGTCCACGTGGTTGGTGTGGGTGCAAAAGCCTGACAGGTCTGGACAGCTTTTCTTCACTGCCCACTCCCTGCAGAGCACTGGGACCCAAGAGCACTTCAGTACCGTCACCTCCTTGTCTTCACTGAAGTGGAGGCACTAGCAGAGAGACACACACAGCCTGATTCATCTGAGACTGCAGCATTTTCTTCCTGGACTACCTTGGTTATTAGAGATCAATCAGCCTTCTTGGAGCTCCTGTGGCCCACTGCAGCCAGCTGAGGCAGATCAAATCATGGTTGCGTCATAATCATCTTCAAGAATGCAGGCAAAGCATGGGAAGCCTTAGACAAGAAATACTGAGGTTTTAACAGCATAGCAAGGGCTACTAGCAACTTTAAACATCCAAACCAATGCGACATTTTACAGCAGGTTTTTTCAGTGGACTTTGTTATTAGAGAGGCACAGAACCACCGAAGTGCAAATACCAAGAGTCACTCTACAAGGTAACTTGCTTTCAACATAACTTCCTTTTGAAATGTATTTCTTTACAAGACATTCCAAGAGAATTTTACGTAAATATTTTATTTTGCCTGTCATCTTGGACAAGAACATCACCTTCTGGGTCAACATATTGAGAGTATGATTCATATGAGAACAAGCACACACTTCACTCTGCAGGCTTTTAAATTCTTCACTGACACTCTTCTTTCAAATCAAACAACGAGCCAGAACCATCCAGCTCCCACTACAGAAATAGGGTTCAAGCTTACGGATGCTTTTGCGGATTTGGTTAAGAGCTATAAAAGCTTCTATTAAAAGCACTTTGATAAGTTTGAAGTGCAACCTGTTACTGCAGTCTTGGATTTAACATCAAGAACAGCAGAAACCCAACAAAGGACAAAAACATCACAAACAACAAGRACAGAATTTAGTGAAAGACCTCCATTGCGTACTTTCACCTCACAGGCATTCCTGATAGGAAAAATGCAGAAAGCTKTTGTTTTTGAAAAAAATACCAGTTACCACCACAAGAGGAAGCAGCAGAATTTCCTGAAYGTTGGCTGTGTGAGCTCTCCACGGCTCACATTCTCTCCCACAGTTCACTAAGGGATTTAAATCTTCAGGTACAGATGGCAAGCAGGCCAATCTGAGACACATTTGTAAGGAGAGAAGGGACAAACTGTAACAAATCTGAAGAGAAAAACAGAAACCAACACTCTACCAGCTTTTAGTACAATCAGGTTCAACCAGTAAGTCTGGCAAGTAAAAGGCAAAAAATTACTGTTCAGGACAGGTAACACTGAGGGCAGCTCTGCTCCAGAGCTTACAGCAAGCACAGGCCAAGAGATGACACACTGCACATTCAAAGTCATTATAGTAATAAACCAAGAAAACATGGAAACAGTGACACCTGACACAGATAAGCAAACTTCCTAAGCAGCTCTTCTGTGCTACCAAGAGATCTGAAGGTCTGGTGTAGACACGAATCCACTGTTTTAATCCAGGTGTTTAATACCAGGTATTACAGAAACATTGCAGCACAATCTTACAAGATTTCTTGGATTGAWATTACCCAGTTTTGAATTTTATTTTCAGTTTCATCTTCTTTCAGAGGCGGTGGAGAGCATTCAACATCTTAACACCAAGAGAGAAGCACCTTCCATACTTTTGACAAAAACGCCATCTCATCCACTTCAGGTCTGAAGCAAGGAATGAAGTACTGCAAAAATAACTTACAGCRATTGGAACTGTAAAGGATGTGACACAGGTATTTCTGCTTCACTTGTACTTTAACAACAGTTATAACAGGACCTGCCCAGCTTCAAGTTCAAGTTATTAAATTCTGCATCCAAAAAAAGTGTTTGTTTTCAATTATTTAAATGCAGCCAAACCGATGCACAGGAGGTATTAAAAAGTTTAGCTATAACCATCTCTACCTTGTAAACCTAGTGACTGCAGAGCCTCTTCCCCTTGGAAAAACTCCAAMATACTCTTGACTTGATAAAGCAAATCTAGACCTTTTTTATTTTTATTTTTTTAAACAATTTGCCAAAACTGGAATGAGAGATAAATAGAAGGCACAACAATTTTGCTTTTTTTTTTATACAAATACAAACTAAACATGAAAAAAACTCCCTATTTCAATAAAAAATTTCACAAGTTCAGGAAAAGTGTTTGAAGAGTCAAGTTCTAGACATTTAAAACCTATCCCACAATCCAAAATTTCAAAGTGGTAAAACAGTAGTTCGAATTCCTTGCTGTGATCATGTATCAAAAGAAAAAGAGATTCTACGGATACCCATTATTCCACTTTTACAGCGCCACAGAGAGAAAGGTGAAAGTCAATTTTTCACGTGGCAATGTCTCCAGACCAGAGGATGTTCGTATGACCCTCAAAGAAACATCAAGAGTTTTGCTTTTCTGCCCTTGAAATACTTGCCAAGAACTATGTTTTCCTACAGGCTCTTGAACGCATGCACGTGAAATATTATTCCGCTGACTGAAATGCACCCAAATTCAGTAGAAAGGGGGAAGAAAAAAAAAGAAAAAAAGAAAGACATTCCTTTAGGAAAAACCACTGGTACCAAACAAAACAAAAAAAAAAAAAAAAAATCAGTCCGTAAGCTTGAGGTGAACAAGAAAATTCAGTTCTTTTCTTTTTAAAATCCACTTTTCCTAAAACGTTGTTCCACAAAGCTGGAATCTGGGACAAGGACTAGAAAAAAAATAAATCACAGAACCATAACACAAACAAAAAGGGGCCAAAATAGTATCAAACGTAGCAGTCTATAACAGGCTAGGGCCACATTCCAAGATACCCAAGGCTGAAATTCACAAATCTGCAGGAAAAAGGGTTTTGCGCCACCATGTCAACATCCGCGATGAATTCACTGGCGTTGCCCGATCCCCCTTCCAGCTCCAAATCCTGGCTTCTGGGACATTCCTCCACGTGGAGGCCCTCGAATCCCACCTCCCAGCCCCCCACGAGTGCCTCCAGGTCCACGGGGTCTGTTATCTCTGCGGTCACCCTCCCTGGCAGCTCGTGTTTTCTTCTCCTCCACGTTCAGGCGCACCTCTCCCCTGAACATGATGGGCTGCAACAGAAGCAGAGAAGGTACTTTCATTAATGACTCAMCAGGAGCTCTTCAAGGTCAGGCAGGTTCCTGCAACCTTGTCTCACATCCTCCTCTCCATGCAAGATTGAGGTGTCTTAGGATTACTTACTTAACAATAGCAATAGTCCAACTATGCACCCAGTCTTGGGGCTTTACTGGAGAAGATATAAAGATGTGAAGGAGCGGCACTTGAAAAGYCACCTCAGGCTTAACACTGAACATTGTGACATGCTTTAGAAAGAGCTGGGCTCTAGGCAAGCTCACTGCATGGCTCTGATGGTGCATCCAGTCCCAGCCTACCACAGCAGGCAGTCATGGGCACACATTCTGCATTAGCAATCACTGCTGACAGGCTGAGCAGGTACCTCCTGCCTTTGTTAGCAAAATTCTTTTCAGCCTGCACACCAATACAGCTTCTTCCTTTCAGCCTCTGTGACAAACAAGATTCTACTTGTCCATAGAATCAGACTCTCTCTACCTTGTCTTCCTGAAAGSTATTTATACACTTCCTGTGTTCAGCAACCTCCCACTAAAAAAAGGCTCTGTAATGAGCTGCTACAAGCTACTTCAAGGACAAAAGACTGCACAAATCTTGGTAATAGCAGGGAAAGACATCRCACCTCCTTTAATATGCCAAAGAAAGACTAAAGGGACCAACTACAATCTCTTCCTGTTAAACTGAAGAACACTGTCTGTTGTCAACAGACCAAAAACCACTGACTAAGAATTTATTTACCCTGTTGCTAAGAATCTTCTGAACTGGTTCAGGATCATCAAACACCACAAACCCAAAATTGGGGAGCTTTCCACCACTGTTGATGCGGAGTTCAACAACATTGCCATAGCCTGCAAGAGAAAAGCCAAGTTCTTGGGTCATACATTAGAATGCTCTGTTGACCACGCCCATGGCTGCAACCCCCAACCCCTCAGAGGACAGCAAAGCAACCAGCTTACTTTGGAAAAAGTCCTTAAGTTCAGATTTATCCACATCGTGGGGCAGGTTCCCAACAAACAGCTGGTGACTGTCTGGGTATCTCACAATCCGTCTGGTTTCCACATCGCCTTGTTCACCCTCACGAACTTCAACAGAAAAGCAAAACTGATTTTAGAACAGTCAGTCCCCACAACAAACAGAAAAACAAGAATCAGAATTCACACTGTCTATCCATATATATATAAAAAAGCAAAGCATTCTACACTAGCAAAATTTGTAACTGTTATCTTTTTATCACCTGAGGCCAAACTTTAGTTTTTACTTCAGTAAAAATCATTTGCTTACTGACAAAAATAATGGTATTTTGAGAGTTTTCATCATCGCTTTGCTTCCCCAAAACCTTTAAGCAACAGAAATCAGCTTATCCTTTGTAGCTTCTCTTACTTGGTCTAGGACCCCGCTGTGGTGGGATGCTCGTTCGCTGCTCCCTCACTCGCTGATCCCTCTGCGGCCTCTGAGGGGGGGTCTGAGATTCAGGCTTTGCCTCAGGGCGGGGCTGTTATCAATTCAAAAAAGAGTGAAAAGTTGAGAATCAGACATACCCAGTAGGGATCAGCTTTTAAGAGCCCACTGTCAAATTTGTGATAAAATACAGGACAAAAATAATAGCTCTTTCCATCTGTGACTAAAATGCATGTTAGTTCATGTTGGCTTATATGCTAAAAGCAAGCAGCACTCACATGAACATTCCCTGCTTTTCCTCCACRAGAAACAATTCTCAACCCAAAAGCCAAGGAATAACATCTTTATGAAGTCTATCAAGAACCACAGAACTCTGAAGTCTTTGGAGTCTGAGAAGTCAGGTCATAAGCAAGTAGATTGCACTGTATTTTTCCCCACCCCAGTTTACCRTCAGCCCATTCAGCACTTAGGCTTCTCCAGGTGCTGGATTCCTACCTGTGAGACCGGTACTTTCACAACATGAGGTGGGATTCCTGATACTGGGACAGCCCCGCTGGGAGGAAGGTTCTTGCTGGTTACTGATGCCCAGGAAAAGGTCTTAAAAAAGAGAAAGATAATAACACGACTACATCTCCTTCTGAAATATATTACTGATACAGCTAACAGACACAGGATAACAGTAACAAATTTTAACTTATCCTTGAAATTCAGGATCCAGCCGATARCAGTTTCCCTACAATTTCCTTCAAATCATTTAAATTCAAAAGACTTAGKGTAATGACAATGGAGTCACACTCCCCCTCCATTTCTAAATGCTACAGAGTTGAAATACGACATAGCAGTGGCCCAAGACCAAGCATCACATSAAGGTTAACCAAAGTATTGGTTTCRTGAGTACCAATCTGTCCACTTTTGCCTTCCTTAACACTGCAGAGTGACAAAACTCCCCACTTAGAAATAAAGCCCTGTAATTAGACAAGAGAGCCATACTGGTGAAACCACCACATCAGAGAACAGAGAGCCACTGTCATTACCCTGGAGTCCTCTTGCACTGCAGGAGCTGGATCAGCAGGAGCTGGAGAAGGACTCTTTTCCACAGTCTCTTCTGGAGCTGACTCCTCCAATACTGGCTCAGACTTTTCTTCCTGTGCCTCTGGTTCAGGTTCCTGTTCAGGTTCTGCCTCTGGCTCAGGCTCTGCCTCTGCAGCTGTCTCTTCCAGGTGTTCCTCAATGTCATTGCTAWTATACAACAGGAAAAAGAGCTGGTATTTTATTTATTCTATTGCTGGTGATAAGCAATGCTGCTTGTCCAACACACAAGTCAAGCAGATGACACCTGAGAGAAAGAACAAGGCCAATCTGCCTAAGTAAGGCCACACTGCACAAGGGTRCAAATTTTGCATTGCTACACTATAAAATCCAGAGTCTCCATGTTCAGCCTAACAGCATTTTAGTTTCAGCTGACCAGTGAACAGAAATGTTTTAACTGTCAGATGAAAACTATGAATAGCAAAAAATTCATTTGACCTGTTGTACAAGCAGCCTGTCTCACACAAGACCTGACTTCATCTATAAATATATTATTACCTGACAGCCTGCTCGTAATAAGCACCACTATCATCAGGAACAGCCTCAGGTGTCTGCTGTCTTTCCTCRGGTTCCTCCCCTTCCTCCTCTGATTCTAAACAAGGTTAGAAAAGAAAAAAATACAACACACATCTTTAGTATGAGGCTCAAACAGAAGGCACCTACCACAATATACAGGTGAAGTCTCTACCAAAGAGCACATGGGAAGCAATATCAAGATGTGACATGGAACAGACATTTCCTTATATTTCCACTATCACTTTGGTTATTCAGTTTTGACCACAGTTGAACAACACGTTCCAAATATTTCAGAGAACCAGATTTATAGCCTACAAATCAGACTGCAACTGCCAAAATAAGTCTTCTAGKTCTTTTAATAGAAACAGAATATGCCAGAAAAATAATCATCTGCATGTCACAACTTCTTGCTGTAAAGAAACTACAGGCAAGGAAAAAACCTACAAGCATGTGAAATTTAACACTGCTCTGTCTTCTCCAGCAAGATTTCCTTTAGTCTGGGATATATGTTGATATAGATCCAGAAACAAACATCAAAACAAACATCAACAAAACCATCCAAAAATTTTAGCTACTTACCCTCTGGAGGCTCAGTGTCAGAGTCYCCAAAAACCTCATCCTGGTAGCGGAAGATATCATTGTGGACATAGAACTTGTTTGCAACAGAACCCTGGAAGCAAATCCAAGAGAGGAATTGATTCAGTTACAACAATCYAGTAATGTAAAAATTGAAATAATGCGAAAAGAAGAAAGGTTTGAGCAAATCATCCTTCCCACATAAGATTAATCCAAACTTGCCTCTTTTAACAAAATAKGTTATTTGGTTATTTGGGCAGGAAAACAAGAAAGAAAAAAGACATCACTCCTAACAAGTCAAGTATGCACGGACAAAAGAAAAAGAATTGTATTAGTGCTTTTAATTCCAATACTCGCAACACTGAAGAAGCATGAGTGACAACTTCTTGTGTCTAAAGTGTCAACTCTTACCTCCAAGTCATATTGGAAAGTAGAGTGATTTTGCAACACTCTTTTTTCACTATCACTTTCAATTCTCTGAACTGCTTTGTTAAAAAAAGATTGTCTATTTAAAAATATCACTTCAAATGCTAAGTCAGCACTTTATCAACAAGAAAATCTGGAATCTATGTTTTCAAGTGACAGGAAGCATTCCCCTTTTTTCTCCTAGCTCTTTTTCAGTAAGAACACCAGTTGCTAGGAGAATAAATCAAAGTAAGCATGCCTTTAATATGTTGCACTAACCTAGGAGTCAAAAGTCATGATATTTACAACTGTAATTTCAGCATCCAAGGTTAACGTACAATTATACTAGAAGTAGTATAGAAGTAATTCCCAGAACGTTACTGCTGAATTTCGTGGGCAAGCCACCTTCCCAGCCTAACCCTTCAGATTCCAACTGAGGCAGGCAGACCTCCCTAATGCAGACAGATGCCAGCAGCACTGTACCAAGCCCGCACCCAGCGGAGCACACCCACCTCAGGGGCAAGCACGAATGTCTGCATGAACCTGCGCACGGGCTGCATGTTGTTGGAGAGCTCCCCCATCACCTGCACCACCACACCGTCGTTGAGGGTGGCGTGGGCGTCCACGTGGCGGATCTTTGTGTGGCAGTCCTTGAAGTTTAGTGACAGCACCTTCTTGTGGATATCCTAGGAAAGAACGGTACACGAGTGAGGCTGCAGAAGCCATTTCTGCTAAGCTAGCAGCTTTCAGAGAAAGCAAAAGTGTAAAACACTGGTTTGGGATACATTCCCTAATTCTGGAGAGAAAGCTTGGCAGGATGCTTGTTAAGTTTACTTTGCAAGCAATTTTAAATTGAGAACTTTCAATAAAGGAAGCACATGTTGCCTATCTACTGCTGTCTAGAGTTAAGGGAGTTTTTTTCTACCCATTTCTTTTTTTACAGAAAGCACTTGAATGGGGTGGGGGTGAATCACAGCTGGATACATTTCTCTTCTCAACCACAAAGGTGGTAAAATAGAAAGAAAGAGCAGCCTTTTTTAAAGTACTTACAGATTGCCCATAGACTGCGTCAGCTGGTTTTCCATTGGAATCCAAGCCACCGTGGACATAGGAAGAGTTCTTTCCATAAAACCTGTTGGAAAGAAATATTTTAATACTAAGCTTTGCTGTGTAAGAACATTGAGCCTCTGCATAAGAGTACAGTATGAATAATACATTCTCAAGCAAGTTTTCTGTCTGAATCACTAGAATAGAGCCACACAATCCCATAATCCTGTTACCAATTTGGGAGTGAGGGAATAATGCAAAGTTCTCCYGTGTAAGCTGTAGCATTCAGGTATGTCAGAGACCCAGGCACCAACAGCCCAAACCAAAGTCTCATGGGAGCTAATGACACAATCCCATTATCCCCTTTCTGTACAAGGTGCCCAAAGTAACACCCTGAACATCTGGGATGCTGAAGGCTTCCCCTCAGGTTCTAATTTCAAGTTCGAGCAAGGAGCGATGGAACTCTTTTGCTCATCTACAGTACAGGAAGTCCTTCAGGTAAGTCTTCCTTTCTGTAACAGAGATTACAAGCTAAAATGCCATAATCATCACAGTACTGCACTCTGCCAGCAGATAAAAGACTGGAACTGGATTCCATGGCACTGAGTCAACTTTCCTCTGACCCAAATAGACAAGGTCAGCTGTGCACCTAAGTGGAGAAACACTCTGAGTAAGTGTTCCTGAGCCTGGAAGGAGGAAGGTTTCAGAAACTGTTTATCTGGCTAACAAACAAAGCATATCTTCATAAACAAGACTAGTTCCAGAAATGTAGGATACCTGTCAAACCAAATGGGACCAATTTGTTTAGATAACAAACTGTAGCTTTCTGCATATCCGTAATTTTCCCGACTTCCCTTCAAGACAGAATTGCTGATATGGCTCCTGAGAGAGACCAGTACACAATCATACAACATATTCAGTCTTCCSTCCTAGGCAGGGGGCATTGTATCAAGACAAAACTACAGAAATGCTTAGCTAAGCAGTATTTCTCCAATTTGTATTGATTACAACCAGAAGTAGCAAGCAGCAGTTCAGTTACAACCAGAACTCAGAGATTTAAATAATTCCTGTAATCTTCATTATCCTTCTTTTAACCCAGCTGATCAAAACCAAAAGCAAACTACACTCAGCATCTTGAATAAATCAGACTTTTAAGTGTCCAAATTCAGCAAGTCAAGACACAGTAATAAGCTCATTCGTCAATTTTAACACACAAATTTAAAAATTCACAGATAAAAACAGCTGAAAAGTGAAGCAGAGCTTTACCTGTGCAAATAGTCAGGTGCTTGGTTCAGCAGGGTATAGTACTGCCTCACAAATTCCCGCCCGACCAGCAGGGGACTTGGCTTCTCCATCACCATTTCTTTGGTCAACTGAAAACTATGGAAAAACACAAAAGCTCTATAAACCATGAGCATTTCAAATGGCTGTTCACATCCTGATTGCATAAGCCACCTAATCACAGTGGAAAGCATGCACCAAAAGTGTTTTACCCCTGTAAGCAGTTTAACCAATGTGTTTTCAGAGTCCTCAGTGTTTTGGTGCCAGGGAGAGGATTCCTGGGTACCAAACCAGAAGTGGGAGAGGCTGTACGGGCAACGAAGGTCACCTCATAACATACCACTAGTTTATCATCCCACATACACTCAGTAAAAAGCAGGTGGCAAGCAACTATGGTTCTTCAAGAGGATTTGCTAAGTGGCTAAGACATTTACAGTCCATCCAAATTCTACTTACCTCACTTGACTTCACAATCAGAATTAAAAGTCAGATGTTCTCAGGCAAAGCCTGTGCTACTGTATTAGGGGCATTTTTAAAAGGTCAGAATAAGTCCATACTATTTTTATCAGCAGTACAGCACTACTTGCTGTGAGTGTCAAGCACTCTGGAGAAGCATACATTATTTTAAAATTATTATGCTACAAACACATGCTGCTCTTCCCCTGCTCTGCTTCCACCAAACTCAGCAAGTCACTTCCCACTCAAATTCAGACCACCACTGAAGTGAACAGCACCACCCATGCCCAGGGATAAATCCATCTGGGTATCTTCTGCCTACTTTCCAGGGAGAAAGGCATCACTGTAAGTTACAAAGGTAAAGTCTTTGCAAGTAGGCTATTCAATACATGTACCTTCAGGACAGACCAGCCCAAACCAAGCACATTCCCACATTTCCTTGCTATTCAATACTCATACACACTGCTCAAACTCAAAACAAAATAGCTTTAAATAAACACCAATACCGGGGCATATTCTTGGTACCAAGTACAGAAACAACAGTAGATTTTCTGCTTCATWCTCCATTGTACCCATCAGCAGCAGAACGGGGGCTTAGCAGACAGCTTTGCTGCGGACAGAACCTCCTCCCCCCCACTACTGACCCCCAAACTCCTTCACTACACAGCCCTTTCCCAAAACACATGGTACTCAAATTCCATAGGCACGTTCTCCAGGTGTGTCGTGCAAGTCAAAACCAACACACTCTTCAGCTGAGCCCTCTAAAAAGCATTTCAGGAATCATAAATTACTTCTTTGCTTTTATTTAATACTGCTTAACTATAAATAGCACCAAGAAGTGGTGGCATCAAGTAGGGGGAAACTTGGACTGGATCGAGGTAGGAATATGGAATGGGGGAAAACTCGGACCGGGTCACAGCCAGAATATGGAATGGGGGGGGAAAAAGGAAGCCAAACTAAGTATTCTTCTATAGACTAATCCAGATGGAGCCTGCAATGTTCATGCCAAGGCAGGCATGCRTTAGGCCAAGCTTTCTCTTGTCACTACCCCCAAGAGCATCCCATATCCTGGGAAAACTGCRCTGCCCACAATTTATCCATTAAGCATAGCAAAAGGGAAAGAAAAAGACTGCCTCTCCCACATGCTTGTACTAAGCTTGTTCCAGTTCAGCCAAGGATCTTAAACGTTTGACACTTTCATTATATTCAATGAGTTTCAGAGACATCATCCTTTAAACACCAAGAACTGACAACAGAGCAGAGCTTCAAAAGTGACCAGGTCGGTGTTACTGTGGTGACAATTTCAAACACTCAACAGAGACAGGGCTGCAAAGGAAGTCACAACTTCACTGCTGGATGGACCAGGAATGCAAAACGGAAGTTTTAAGCCTCAAAGAGATGAACATATGTATAAAGATGACATGGAAGCTGGATCTGGTGGGCTTCAGAGGGCGTGTACGTGAATGCCCTCTCTTCCAGCACGATGTGTGTGTATCACCACCATACAAGGAAACATTACCTACATGATAACATGCAGAAAGAGTAAGACTAAATATTACCTACAACTGAAAAAGGCTTTTCAAAACATTCAGAAGCTTTCAGCTGTTTGAAGATATTTTCAAGAGCTAATTACGCAGAAAGGAAGTAATAGCCCATGGTTGGGTCTGGCCTGCAGGAAACACTCAGATTCTGCAAACCACTTTCATTTCAGGAAGGTTCCACCATCTGTGGTTYTGCAGAAGCCTTTGAACCCGAAGTGTAATGTATTACAGATACAGATGTCCAACACCCAGCAGTCTGAAGTGACAAAACCCTCGAAGATAAGATCTCATTTACCTTCTAGTGCATGTTAAATTAGATCCCCATAAAATATTATCAGACAATAAGAAAATACAGCGCACGTAAAGTAAGGCTAAGTGGTGGTTATCACTGCTGACTTCCTCATCCCACTCTGTTTCCTCTCCAGCACTTGTGGAGCTCTATCACGACAAGGAGCAGGCCCACTCTAAAGCAGTGGGAGCAGATATGGGAGACACATAAGATCTGCACTTTTTAGCTCCATTCAGCTTAAAAAAATAAATACATAAATGCAGGATTTATTTGCACAGTTAAAAAACTTGCTTCTGTGCTGTGAGCTTACAGATAGAAAGCCAGTCCTACCATATACCAACATCACCAATTGGAGAGGTGGTACACTTAACTTCTTTGTGAAGATACAGTTTCCTTGGAATTCAACCTTGTTCCTATAGATATCAATAGGCAGGTTTTCTACTCAATTCTGAGAAATGATGAATCAGACTCTTCCAAGAAYTATTTTCAATTGCTTCCTAGAACACCAACATACCAAGCTTGACATTCTCACATAGTGGCAAAATGTTCCCTGTAGCTCTCAAATCTCAACAGCTGATTTACCAACAGCTCTTTCAGATTYCTGTTCTTCAGTGAAAGTCCTCACCTGCATTAACCCCCAGGCACATCATCTTCCATGCTGGTCTGAAGAAATATTTCAAGTCAAGTGGCTTGTGTTGATTATGTCCGTGATACTTACATGCTTAAAAAAATACATGAAAGAACTTCCCTGCTAAGGATGAAAAACCTACCAGAACTAATTCCTAATGTGGAAAGAGGAATTGCAGAGTGCCCAGTTGTTATCAAGTAGATCTAAAAAGAAATGGGAAAAACCTTTACATGACCCGATCAGAGGACAACAATCTGCTTTTACTGCTGCTGCACCTGCTGCTACGTTGCCAGCTGCCATCTGTTCTTGTTCTCCAGCCAGCACAACCTGAATGGTGGAAGCCAAGCAATCTCCTCAGAGAATATTTGCTCCCTACCACTCATGAGCAATTTACTACTTCACCATTCCCTGATCCAAGAAAAACTGCAAATACTTTGTACTACATTTTCACTGCACAGCACATAATAGCACCAAATGTTTGAACTGTCACTACTTTACTCCTGATAGAAGCTTATCCACACATTTTCCTGTCAATTGACATAATGATGAAAGGGTGAAAATTGACAGGAGGAGCTGAAAATCAKATTATTTAAGATTCATCCATAATCATGCATTCATATAACTCTACATGTAAAACAAACTGGATAAATCAAATTATAACAAATAACACTTGAACAATTCTGCAGCACAACTGAGCCCCTTCCTTAAGCCAAGGACTTACAGGAAGACAAATACCTCCTTTACAGTGGTTATCACCTGGCTGGTGGAAAATTCCACCATCTGTTACAATGCCCCCACTTGGCAGAAAATCAATGTCAGGCACTGAATTTCTCAAATACTGTTATGTAAATTAGAGCCATTTATGTAAATTCCATATTAGCAAATTCAGATTTAGGTCTACAAAATCTATTAGTATATTAGTGTTCAGAGAAATGGACTCAGCAGCTCACAGCTAGYRTTGCTTAGTATTTTCTTACCAACAYAGTGAAAGAAAACTAAACATTGCTGTCCCAACTCAATTTTTTATTTTTTTCTTTTAAATTTTTTAATCAGACAAGCAGTTTAGTCTGAATCTTGCTTCTACCGGACTTCCTACACAACAGAAGACTGTCTTATGCACATCATAGGATGTTCAGGGTCTAAGGGCAACCAGTCCAAGACTCAGTCAAACCCCCCTGGCCTGATGTAACAAGCCAAAGAACCAAAATCCATTGAACTAAAACATGCAAGTCAGAAAATCCTAAATTTCACTTCCCGAAGTGTGTGGCAATTTTAAACATCTTCTGTCAAGAAAAATGTCAGAACTAACAGAAAGACAAGTTAAAATTGAATCAATCTCAACAAGCTCTGGTGTGTTTTTAATATTATCCTCATGTCTTTGTTCTCTGCCATCTTCATAGTTTTTTTGACTAGCATTTCAATACAAGGAACTGTCTCAAAAAATCCAAAGTTCCTACAGTGCATTATAGTCCTGACTGGAATATCCCAAAGCAGTTCATCTCTTCTCCTTTGGCTACTTGAGTGCTATAAGGTGACAATTTGAACTCCACTCCTTCCCACCTCTACAATCTGGAGTATACAGGGTGCCAAAACAGTCATTCAGAAAGTCAAACTTCTCACACAACTCCACTCCCTTATTCTGGTACCAGTGAATTCCTTCACTTCAAAATGCTTTTTGAAAACTGAAGAAACAGCCAGAGAAGCTCACATGGAAAAGAGGGGTCTGTATCCAAGCACCACACACTACAAATCTGGCAAACAGCAATTTTGCTGGAAATTAAAGGTCCGGTCAATAGTTAATAGGATTGCATAATTAAGTGTCATTTGGGATTTCTCCAAGTTGCTTAGCAACAGGTGAGCATACTCAAAGCCACAACTCATTTATCTAGATGSAATAACCAGCTCTAGAAGCAGTTGCTACTCCTGCTATGGACAAAAMAAAAATAAAGTCATGAAGAAAATGCCTAGTATGCCTGTAAGAGGCATGACAGATTGAAAGTTTAACAAGAAAAGCAAAACAATTCCAGCTAATTCCAACTCTCCATACATTTTACATGACTGGCATCTTCTCTGCTGCTGACTAAGCAACAACAAAAAAAAAAAAAGCCAGTACCTGTGTGAACCATGATACAAAACATGACAGAGGGAACAATGAAACACAAGCTAAACTTGCACCCCTAGGCAAATTCCAGGGCCCATCTCAGCTGGGGATTTATATCACCACACCAGCTTGCTCTCAAGTAGGAAGAGCCATGTTAACCTTTTCAAGTAGATGTGTATTTAAAACACTAAAATATTCCAGACACACCAAGACACCCTCATTTTAATACAGTCTTAACTACCCAAAGGGAACAAAGAAACCCAAAACAATCCAGTTGTCAACTCTCTAAATTATGGAGAGCTGAAAACACACCTCAAATTAGTGGGCAACTGAAGTTCCAAAACACTAATCTGCTTTAAAAAATAGGTCTCATTACTTGCCTCCAACTGGATGCACAGGTAGACAAAGTCACTGGGTCAGTGTCACAGCAACACAGCCTGTATTTTACACACAAACCATTACAGCTGCCGACCTGTAACCAGTTCATCCTTTTTGCCTTTTGACAGATTCAGATGGAAAGCATTTAATCTGGAAGAAGTTATTCTAAATGCAGCACTATTTCACAAGAGGAAAGATGCTTGGAAGCCACAGTCAATCGAAGCTCAATGATGGGATAACTTATGCCATAAATATTTGAGGATCAAATTGGAACTAGGTGCGAGACTACCAGCMTTCAACTCTTACTAGCATCTCCTGGAAACATTAAGATACTCCATGAGATAAATGTATTCACTAGGAACTTTCAGAAGCAGGCACTTCAGAGCAGCATGAAGTGTCAGACATTGTATCATGCAGACAGAAGAGCCTTTAATAATCTTCCAAACCAACACCTAATAAAATGTGGATCTGGACTGTCAAACTTAGCACAGCTATTTCTCCTTTCACCAGTGACTCAGCTCCACTGTATGACCCACAGAGCCTACAAAGACAGGCAGTGCCCACATTCATAAGATACTTGGTGTTACAGGGAACTGGATCCTAAAAAGATAATCATGGAGCAACCAGARTCATCAGGCAAACGGCTTTCCCTGTGCTTAATTATCCAGATGAAGCAGAAAGGCAGAGCAATACCTGAGCCCCTTCTGAAGCTTGGACAGGGACACTCTAGAAAAGCCGGATATTACACCAACATATGGGTAAGAAAAACTAAGTTAGAAGCGTAACTATTTTGTATTGAATGCATTCAAGCAATCAAASAAAATTTAAGTACAAGAAAAACGTTTTCACCAGAAGATTAAAAAATAATTCAGAATTACATTAAGCACTGCCCATGCTAGTACCAAAAAAACCCTCTGCTTGCCAGTGGCAGATGGGAAGCCTTACTCAGCAGCAATGCACAGCCCTTCAAACACTGTGAGAATACAAATAAACAAACCAGCAATTGCTGAAGAGCTGTCAGTGTAGAAGTCTGCCTGTGTTTTTGCTAACAAACCTAAGTGTGATCCACAAATTGATGGATATGATGGAGTCTGCCATTTTTTAGACAAAAATGAGTGCTGCTTGTGTTTTGCAGCTCTACCAAGCAAGAGAGAGACAAACTGAAGATTTCGCATGCTTTTAGTCAGAACCTAAAAGAGAGCATTTTGAAAAAATGTAATTTCCAGAGCATTACACTCAAAAGCAAATTAAAAATACAAAGACCACTTGAAGTGTGAGGGTAGTTGAGATCAGCATCTATACCCATATAGTAAGGAGTAACCATTCACCTGGGTCAGGAAATTGATACCAGACACTATTCCTGTAGCTAGGAGCATAAAGGTCCAAAGAATCTAACCTAGAATAATCTTGAAAACTTCCTATTAAAAGTGATACAATAAAAATTTCTTACCAGGGTGGGTTTTTTTATTCATCCCTCAAAACAGTGCCTTTCCTGAGTGCTGAGCCCAGTATGGTGTGGGTTTCTTTTTTGCTTTTTAAAGCTGTTTCACCTGGCTTCCAAATTCCTACTTGAGATMACACAATCATCACTTCTACTCACAGTTACCCGCTGTAACATTAAGCTGAGGTGATCTGTCCTGAGCCTACCTAGCACAGCTCATATCCTCACAAACAGAGCTCTCTTGCATTTAGCATTAGAGAAAAACACATGGCCCTTGTGATTTGACAGAAGTCCAAAATGAACTCCTCTTGAAAATCTGAGTTCTCTGAAAACTCAAAGCCTTGAGAATTCCCAGAAATATTCATACATTTTTAATAAACCTAAAATCAGATTATGCTAAACAGGCTCTCTCAAACCTGGCTGAAGGACTTGCCTTTCTAATTGGACCTATTTCAACCTCATTTACCCTGCAATTAGAAGTAATGTTTTTCTGCAAAATTACATTTTAAACATGCAAATTTCATCCTAAAGGGTGGTAGGGTAGTGCCAGTCTGAATCCTTTGTTTACTTCTTTTTTAATGAAAAATAACAGTCAGCTTTCTGCCTATACTGCTCTCCAGACTGCTTCATAATAAAGCAGCTACTTAGACCCTGTGATTTTGCCATTAGAACAGGTTTTGTTTTGACATCCAAGAGCTGCTCCAACATCTCGATGAAGTTGGCAGCAGGTCCAGTCATCTTCTCTTAGGTCTGCAAATTTTCCACTTGGCTCCAGTGCAGCTTCTTAAAGTAAAAAAGCAAAAGTTACTCATCAGCAGTTGGAAGAGSCAGATCAGAACACTGAGCTACACCGACATTACAGTGAAATTCAACCTCACTCCCACTTGGATTAGGATCACCAGGATTAAGATTTAACAAAATATTTTCTGCATGCCGAGCAACAGATAACCGTGAAGGGAATCAACTCTTTCACCTCTACTCATTTAAGTCACAGAAGACGCTTAAACTTCATGTATCAACCGTATCCTGGCACTCAGCACTGATCCACCACGGCACTGTTACATTAAAAACAAAACAAATCAGCCCAGCAGCAGCCATGAGACAAGGAACCAGCACAGGGCAAAGCAGATGGAAACGGAAGGCAGCCACCAGCATTTTCCAGTGCAGTGCTGCAAGTTTGCCTCAGCAAGGAATCAGGTTCATCACAGATCACTCCTACATAACTGACAGCTCCCAAGTTCCTGCTCTGAAAGCAGCACTGCACCAGCCATGTCCTCCTGGAAGAGGTCCAGACTCAATATAGCAAAACTAAGACCTCAGACCAGTGTAACATTCACTGCCTGCAAAGTTTTACAGATTCTTTTACGGTACCTGAGGATCAGCTATTTTAAGGGTTTTTTTAATTACTCAATGAGGTACCTTAAGATCAAGTCTATTAGCAGTTACACCAGCAAGTTAATACTTCAGCAAGTAATTACTTCAACTCTGCAGATTTTATATAAGCACCCGTAAAAAGCATACAGCCTTCTAGACCAAACTATCACTTTTACTTTTGGTTTTCGTTTGTTCCAAGCAGAGCAGACTACAGCCAGCACAGCAACTAGCACCACCTAAAGTCCTGCTCTACTTGGATTTCCTCTTTGATTCTTCAGTCATCACCTTACTTAGTCAGACAAAAAGGTGCTAATATTAAAAAACTAGAATAATCAATTCAAATGTTTTCTAATTCAGATAGGTCATTTATGGTAATCTTTTGAGTCCTCTTCCATGAAGTAATACTGTTTTGAACAGAAATATCAACATGTACTTACAGCAACACGATCTTTGCTTTATTTTACTTTCAGTAAAAAGTGTTGCTCTGTATGTTTGCCTTACAATCTGCAAGGTGAAAAATAAAGCACTAATGTTCTGAACCGAAGGGTTTGCTGTTTCATCAGATGCATAAAGATTCTGTTTAAAACTCAGATGTTCAAACTCCATCAGCTGGGTGGAACTCTACTGATGCTGTTGTGCCAGGAGCAAAGTGAGCAGCAGAGCAGTGGTCTTGCAATCCCAGCACAAATAAGTCCTCTTGTAGGCTTTTGCTTTGTTTCTCAGACAAAGATTCTCAACAGGAGATCCTGATGGGCTTGGCCCACATAGACACACTAAGTCTTGCCCACCAAATTTTCTACTTTAATTTTAATGATGCTTCCCTGCCTTCAACTTAAGGAGTTTGCACTTAAAAGAACACAACCTAACAAAAGGTGGCAGTTGCCGAATTCACATCGGTCAAGAACTGGAGGCCACTATTTGCCACCTGATGTATGCAAGATCAAGATTTTTTAAAACACTTAGATTTATAAAATTATGATAATCATTTACAAAGGTTCTAACTTTGTAATCTAATTAAATCTAACTTGATTTAATTATTTTTCTAACAGACTTCATACAATTACACTTTCTAGCAGGTTTTAATAGTGCCTTTCAGGCAAACCAGTCCCTGCAACACGTGATGCTATCAAAAAGGTCGTGAGATCTCCATCACAAAGATAAGGATRTAAGGCTTTAAGCAAGTGAATACTCCCAGCCAACCTTCAAATTAGCTACATACGCCATCCACCAAGCTCTTTTTTTTAAAAAAAGCTAGACTCACAACTTTGTAACATTACATATACTGACTGAAACACCCCARGAAAGGTGAGTGTAGTTCACAGGATGAGAACATGCTACCACTAGCATCACGGAAGTATGACAGAGCTACCCAGCAAAATAGTTAGGCTTATTCTTTAGAGAGAGAAAATAAGAAAAGTGAAAATTTGGTCGAAGGGAAGAATACCAGAAAAGGTCTGAAATGCAGTTTTTGTCTGTCAACTTCTGCACTTCCCTTTATGATATCAATCTAACAAATCTTGCTCGCTAAAAAAAAAATCCAACAGCCACCCCCCCCCCCGTTTGATTTATGGCATCTGGAAGCATCAGCTTCCAAAGCTTGATAGCAGTGTCCAGATTTCCTAAAGCTGTCACTCCTGGCTGTGAGAGCACGGGCTTGCCAAAAATAGCACACACTGGAAACATGGCGGCTTGCTGCAAATGCTGCTCTCCCCCGACTGTGGAACAAAAAAATTCTTTTTGGGGGAAAGAATACTTATTATATGCACGCAAGCATTAACATAAAAGGTCACCAGGTAAACCCGTTGAGAATTAGGAGCATGTTAGATCATCCAGATCAACACTAGGAGGTACTGGAAGATATAGCGAAGCCTTTTCTCTGGGCTTTTTCCAGCACGTACATCTGGGGCCTTACAAGATGCTGAGAAGTCTCCCTACAGGCACTACTTCGCATTTAAATCTTGRCTTAATCTCGGATTCAGCCAAGGTCATGCGGTAAACCAGGATAAGAGCCACGCTCTCCTGCTCGAATTATAACTTCCTTCACCTATAAAGTTACAGCAAGGAAGCCACCTCGAGCTGATACTCAGGTCCGAACCGTGCGAGCACCAGCACTGCCCCTCAATCCGCAGCTACAGCTCACTATAGAGCGGGAACAGCCCGGCCGCACGCCGGACTCTGGGTGGGCTCCTCCCCGGCCCCACCTGCCCCAAACAAAACGCAAAAGCAGAACGCGAAAAGTCTCCGAGCCGGGAAATGCGAGAACAAAGCTCGACCAGCACACCTCGCCTCGCACAATGCGGGCCCGCGAGCAGCCGATCCCCCGCCGCCCCCCCTGCCCCTCACCGCTCCCGCCGGGCGCTCCGAGGGCGCCGCGGCACCTGGAGCTCTGGGGAAGGCTTCGGACAACCGCGGGGAAGGCTTCGGACAACCGCAGGGACCGCGCGGCCGCGGGTCAGGCGGGACGGCGCCCGCCACAAAGCGCGGCGGGGACCGGGCGGGCCCCACGCCGGGCGGGATGGAGGTGGGGAGGGGGGGGCGCCGGCAGCGCCGTCCCGCACGGCCCGCGGCCTACTGAGCTTCGCGGGCGTCTCGGACGCGAGGCGGTGCGTGCGGCCCGCGGCCCCACGGGAAGSCGCGGCCGCGCCGGTGCCTCCCCGCGCCCCCCACCCCCCTCACCTGCGGGCGGAGCGGGACGGGAGCGGAGGCGCCGCTTCACCACAGGGCCCGGCGGACGAAAAGCGCCTCACGCAGCGGCGTGCTCTGCCGCCGGGTACATATATCCGGCGCGCAGCCTACCCCGGCGGGAGCGGCTCAGCCAGTCAGAGAGCGGCGGTCGCCTTCGCTCGATGCCGATTGGCCCGCAGCGGTGAGGAGGCGGGCGGAGAGCGGATAGGCAGCTCAGCCAGCCAACCATACGGCGGCGCTGCGCGGGGCGGTCACAGTGACTGACAGACAGGCCAACCAATGGGCGGTGGGCGACACCTAATGGATTTCCCCTTTGGCCAATGGGACGACGCTCCCCACGCCGCCAGGCGCGCAGGGCGGCGCGCGCCGCACGCCGCAGTGTGGTTGAGCCGCAGTGCAGCGCCCTTGAGAAAGTGCTGGTAGACCCCGTTATAGATCGGGGCGGGCCCCGCGGGGCGCGGCGGCCAATGGGAGGGCGCGGCGGGCGCTGACGGACAGGCCCCCGCCGGCGCTCTTAAAGGGGCCACGCGGGGAGGCGTCCCCGCTCCGCACCGCCCCCTGCTGGAGGCGCGGGGATGGCGCCCAACATGGCGGCGGGGGGGGGCGGGAGCCATGAGCCATGTGCGGGGCGGAGGGGGCACCCAGGGCCCGGCCCCCCACGAGCGAGGGCCACGGACCCCCAGCAGTGAACAGGCAGTGGCCGCCCGCCTTTGGCTGTGCCTCCACGGGCTCCTTGGTGCTCACCTGGCCCACACACCTGAGAGAAACCACCACTGGGGGTGGGCAAAAGGAGCGTCTCACACCAAGGCACCTCCACCAGGCACAGTCCCAGCCGTTCACATGAAGCAGAAGGTGGTGGTCACTGTTCCCCGTCCATCCCAGGATATCCCAGGCAGAGCCAGGAGACTCATCCAGCTGCTTCTCCTTCACAGCTTCTGACCAAGCAGACACAGGATCATCTGCCCCAGAAGCAAGACAATCCAAGCAGGGGAATCTTCTAATGCACCTTGTGAGGGCCAAGTAGTCCTACAAAGGAGGAGAAAGGCCTGGAAGTTCTCAGACCGTTTGTCCCCAGCAGGTACTGGTCGAGGAACCCTAGGGGCAGGAGGGAGCGGGCAGCGAGCCAGAGCTAAGMAGCTTCCAGGCAGCCACAGCTTTCCATTTGTTTGTGTCACGTCCCATCTCACGTCTCTATGACACGAAGCACTCAGATAAATTTCACCCCATAAAAATGACTTCCTGCCCACCACCACATCCCTGAGCGCTGCCTCCACCCCTCCCTGCTATGCCTTGCAGCAAGAGATACAGACAGGGGATTGGCGTGGGGCCATGCTCAGCATTAATATCCTTCCCCAATACCCCCTGGCTATTTTTAGCCTAAGCCACGCTGCAATCTGCCAGTTCATAAATCAGCACTGCAGACTTTCACAAAGTTTAACGTGAGCCCAGTGACCCAGCACAACAGCTGGGGCCAAATGAACTCTGCCTGGCAGATCCCAGACATCTCTCCGCAGAGCAATAGTGGGGCAGGTAATTCTTTTCTTATAAAAACATCAGTACAGCAGCAGCATCCTGTGCACCTCAAAAGGAATGCCCTCACCCCCAGCTGGTGTGGCAGCAAACAAGAAACACCCCGGTTATTTTCCCTGCTACAGGTTGGGCTTTTTAACAGGAAGATACTGAAGGCCAGCACGTGGTCAGGGAAGTATCTCACACACCCCACAGCTCTTCCCAGCCCTGACGTGCTGCACTGTCCGCTCCCCAGCTTCCCTGAAAGCACCTGAGCTGCTCCCGGCCCCCAACACAGCCTCTTCCACTCTAACTCAAGAAAGGGGCTCATTCTCCTTCAAAGGACCATACAGCCAGCGAAGAAAAAAAAACCCAAACAAAGCATGCACGTCTTTAGGGACCAGCATCCTTCTTCTCAACCTGCTCTGCAGCAGAGACTCCCCCCAAACCTCCCTCACTCACTATCCAGTCTACTGGAGCTCTCCCAAGCCAATAAATCTCAAAACCTTAACAGACGGAGAGGAACGAGCTTTCTGAAGCAGCCCGGCCCCATCTTCATGGCTCTCCCCACCTCCCCCCCCACAGCCATTTGTCTGTGCTGATCCTTGGCCTGGAAGCGGGCACAGCACCCGGCAGGCTGCTGGAGCTCCACATGGATCAGTCGCCATCCAAACCCTCCCCGCCGCTTTTCCCTTTGCCCTCGCTGCCATCCCCGCCTCCCGAGGCCTCAGCCCCGCCGTGGGGCCGGGCCCGGCCCGCCCCTTCCTCCTTGCCGCGCCGCCGCCGCCAGCGGGGATCCGGGACCGCAGCGCCGCCATGCCGGTGGGTGCGGGCGGGGCCGGGGGCTGTGAGGGGCCGGGGACGTGGCGGGGCGGCGGGGCAGGGAGGGAACTGCCCGCTACCGGGAGCGGCCTCGGAGTTCCCGCAGCACCCGGGGTACCCCGGGCCCCCCAGTCTCCCGAGGGTCGTTCAGCCCCCCGGGCTCCCCCATTTCCCGAGGCTCTCCCAGCCCCCGGAGCTCCCCCAGTCCCCCAGGGTTCCCTCATCCCCGGAGGCTCTCCCGTCTCCCCAAGGCTCCTCCAGTCCCCCGGACTCCTCCAGCCTCCGTGGTTCCCCCAAACCCCGAGGCTTTCCCAGGGTACTCCCAGCCCCCCAAGGCTTCCCCAGTGCCCCGGGGCTTCCCCAACCCTCGGTGCTTTCCCAGGGCTCCCCAATCCCCGAGGCTCCCCCAAAGCCCAAGGCTCCCCCAGTCCCTTGGGCTTCCTCAGCCCTCTGGGCTCCCCTAGTCCACGAACACCCCCAAACCCCAAGGCTACCCCATTCCCGAGGGCTCAGGCACAGAAGGGGAACAGCAGTGGGACCTCCCCTGCCTGCACACCTGCCCAGAGCACACAGGGCCTTTGGGAAACAAAAATGAAGAAAATGGCAATTACACTGAAAAAAAACTAATGGGAACCTCCATCCCAAGCTCCTCCCCGGGTGAATGATCCCAAGAGCGCTCAGCTTCACAGTGGTAGGGGGCACAGCGTGGTTTTGAAGAGAAGGAAATACGGGTTGCAGGTAACAAATGAAAAACAGCTTTACTTTTCTCTTCTAAGGCAAGTAAAAAGCACGTGCAAGAGAAGGAAATTAGGACCTGTCTGCTGCCAAAGGTTGAAGGCAGTGATTAAGTTACAGGCAAACAGCGTTTTGTTGACCCAGAATTGCTCACAAGTAGTGAAGATATCGCTGGGGCCCCAGTGGAGTGGAGGGATGAAAAAACCAGCACTAATGCTCCTTAAATTCTGTTTTGTTTGTGTTTTTATTATGTTGGGGACCAGAAGCCTTGTAGACGCAAGAAGAATAGAATGGGGAAGCACTGAAAACCTTGCAGACTTAAGTCAGTGAGTAGCTGGAGGCAGGACATTTGCTTCTCCTGGGCTCTCCTGGGCAAGCTGAGTGAGTCCAGCAGAGAGCATGGAGATAGCAACCTGCACTGAACATGGAGGTAGCCAGACAATCTCCAAATCCACAGCTCAGGATTATGCTGTGAGGGGCAGCACAAGGACACCGTCGGGAGGAGTACCAGTAAGAGCTCTCAGTTTTGCTGAGGATCCCGTAGTGGTGTGTGTGGACCTTTTGGCTTGGGAGGCTTTGAACCCACCTCCCCAAGAAAAAAGGCAACGATGGAGTGCTTGTGCTGTGTTTCGAGCTGTGCCCTCCCTGATCCCTCGTCTGCCTCTTTTCTTTTCAGAAACACGAGTTCTTCGTGGACATGACCTGTGAAGGCTGTTCCAATGCGGTCACCCGTGTCCTGCACAGGCTGGGAGGTGAGTCAGTGCTGGGTGTGGGACAGCCAACTCTGGGGCAGTATCCTGGAGTCCTCCATCCTGAAAAATAACGCTGTGGGTAAAAGTTGAAGTTGGAAATTTCTCCTCCTTGCTCTGCTCTGAGCCTGCTCCTTAGTTGGTAACAAGTTGCTGGTTGTTTGCAGGTCTGTGACACTTGGAGAAATATCAAGGGAGGGAGGAGCTGCCATGGCTGCAGGTGGCTCTGAGTCACCAGGGCCTCACCCTGCACCCTCTGGGAGGGACACTGGTAGACCCCAGCTCAGGCTGCCAGAAGGAAGGGAGGTGGATGTCCTGCCAGCCTTGTTTCCGAGGAGGCCTGGGGTATCTGTGGTGCTTCCCTCGATGTGTCATCAGCAAGCACAGCGAAGAGCTGCTGAGCAGAGCGTTTGGTGGTTGTCTGGGTAGCCTGTTTTTAATACCACCTGGAAAATTATAAACTGTCTCCTGTTTGCTGGCATTTCCAAGAGAGAAGGATCTGGCCTGCACTCACCTGTTGTGATGACCTGCTCCCCTCCAAAGGAGAACAGCTTTCAGTCACAGCCTTCAAAGGCCTTCTAACTTCTTCCAGATTCCATTACCAGGCARTGACAATCCCACTTTCTCCATGTGTGGTTGTCAGCACCTCCATCGCTTCAGCATGCTGGCCAATATCAGCCTCCTGTGATGATGTGGCAGAGCTCTCAAAGCTGATACATACCTAAAAGTTTTGTGAAAATACAAAACTGCATAGAGACTTAATGTTCAGTTCCTTTCACTGGGCTGAGAGTGGCTCACCTTTATTAGCCACTGGGAAATCCACATGGGAAAATGTCTTTTCCCTCCTTCTACTTCCAGCTGTTACGTGGTGCCACCAGCTTAGGAAACCTGTCCTGAGCCTATTCTAACCCTATCCATGCTAAACCCCAGCACAGGCTGAGCTTGGTGGAAATTGTAGTGGTTGGGTTAAACTCAGCTTACTCTGGTTCCTGCATGAGTGATTGTGTTGGTCCAAGGTGGGGTGAGCAGATTAAAGCAGTTGAGAGGCTGTGGTGCCTGATGCAGAGCTGGAGCAAATCTGGCTTCCTTCATACCACTGCTAGGCAGGACACCAGTTTGGTTTTGCTGGCTGCTGGTGGTATCAGAGTTTGCTGGCAGGAGATAAATATCCATTTGACTGATTGTGGAGTACAGATGTGTGGAGGTGACCTTTCCCTGTGCTCACACCATTTGGCTGCTTCTGGCTATGCAAAATTGTTTTYCTTCTAGGTGTCAACTTTGATATTGACCTGCCCAACAAGAAGGTGTGTATTGACTCGGAGCACAACGTTGACACCCTGTTGGAAACCCTAAAGAAGACTGGAAAGAATGCTTCCTACCTCGGGGAGAAGTCTGCACAGTAGCCTTGCCTGGTGTGAGGAGCTAGGTATATACCAGCTGTATCCAGTGTGGAAGAGAGACATTTGAGCTTTTTCCAGCTCTCCCAGTAAAACAGGCTTCTTCCTGGGAAGAACAAATTTTAAAAGACCTGCAGATCCAGCTTCAGCAAACCCCTCTTATCAAAGAAGCAGCTGGAGCACACACAGGGACCCCTTAGCTATTCACACATCCCGTGTGATCCCAGCCATGGCTGTAGCAGAGAGGTAGAACACAGCCTCTGTGCCGTTCTCAAGTGAACCTACAGTTTGCTAGAGCATATTGTGCATGTAAACAAATCCCAAAGACATTTAACAGCTGGCCAGAGAGAGTGGTGGGCCCCAACAATAGCAGGAAGGGTGATGGGACACAAAGACTCCTGTGGGTGCATGATGCTGTGGGTTGGTTCTTAGCACAAGGACGTCCAACAGCTGATTCTCCTGATAATGCTGTTAATCCTCCACTAAACTCATGGATGGAAAAACAGCAGCTCCCTGGTACTCTCCTAGATGTAAAATGTTGGGTTTCAGAATAGCTCAGAATAGTATGTACAGTCCCTGGCCAGCTGTCTACCCCAGTGACAACCTGATGGTTGCAGCCCGTCAATTTTCCCAGAATTCCAGCACTATGAGGACATGTACAAAACTCTCCTGACTGTAAAATATATTTGCAGACAAGGTTCAATTTCAGTGGAAAACAATAAAGTGGGCGAGGGCTGCCCACTCTCTGCATGTATTGTTCTTTAGTGTGCAAAATTATTACWTTGCATCTCATAAAATCTTGTTTCTGTCAGTGGAGCCTTCTGATCCAATGACATTTTTTTAAATGGTCTAGTTGGATCATCACAAATACCCAGCACAGATGCACTGAAACCAGTTCATGCTGATTTAATTCCCAGTCAGTAAATTAAATCAGGGATTTATACCAGCAGGAATTAGATTGATACAAGAAAGCTGAGCTGGTAGTGATGTGTGTGCAATAGATCTGCATTGTTTTAATAGACTGACTTAACAGATTTAAAATCTGCAATTTGTGCAAGCTCTCAGTGCTTCTTAGAAATTGTTTAAAATCATAGCTGTAATCAAATAATATCYCCAGTTAGAAGCACACTCTGAATTGATTAGTGCCTCAAACAGTTTTCAGCTCCTAGTATTGACTGCAAGGGCTGTGCAGGGACTTCTGGACTATCTGTCAAGTGCCTGCAGAATTTAACTGTGACAGCAAAGCCAGTCTCAAATAATGTGGATGTGTCCCTTTTCCTGGCCCAGTTTTCCTACTTTCCTTATATTACATCAAGGCAGCCAGTTCAGCTGGCCAACGTGGCACAACATTTCTCTGGATGCCTTTGTTTTCCTGTTGCATTTTAACTGAAGCTCTTTCACTTACCCAAGGATCATAAGATCCAAAACAAAAGGGCAAGGGGGGAGTTGGACTGCCCTTGCAAGTAGTTTTCTGCAAGATCACTTTAGCAGTCAGGCTAAAAACCCACTAAATTTAAATTTTGTGCACCACAAAGAGAATATTTTTAGGGGCTCATCTATGAAAGGAGGGAGGGAAGTTGCAAATCCTTRGCATGGATCTGTGGTAAACGGATTTCCTTTGGCTCATGACCGGCAGAGGGCATCTCTGTATAACTATCTCTTCTGAGCCTTGGTATTTTTTGTTTCTTTTATTTGATTATTTATTTATTTATTTTGCAGGAACTCAAACATGACTTCAGCAAAAAAGATGGCTTAACTGCTTGCATGTCTCCCAGCTTGCTGTGTCATTTGACCTTTGCCAGATGTCAGAAAGCAGAGGTCTGGCAGGAGGAGACAGCCGGGCCGTGGGCTGTAGAAGTGGAGAGATCCAGAGGAGCAGGTTGTGTGGTGTTTCTAGTCCCACAGTAAAYCGAGGCACTGCTTCTAACGCTCAGTGCATGTCTGTGTGTCCTGTGTGTCTTTGTACTGCTTCGAGTGGGTCTTTGTGAAAGAGGCAGCTTTTAGGGATGGGAAACTCCCCTTTCCATGCAAGACAGGTCTCCCAGGAAATTGCACCTTTCCTTAGAAGTTGACTGCAACTCTGCCTGAGGGACATGTCTCAGGAGGACTGTGCTTGAATGTCACTTAGATTCAGGGAATCTGTGTCTTGGCAGTTGTTTTTCCATCACAGAACAGACAAACTTTCCATTTGGGATGCAAGTGCTGGGAAGAAGGGACTTTTGCAGCCCTTGGAAGTCAAAGATAACCAAGTGTCCTTTTGAGCTCGATGGGGCCATGAGGCACAGGTGTGCAGAAGAGAATGCCTGAGCTGGTGAGAAATACAGAAGGGATGGAGGAAGGAGAAGGGTGTGGGAATCTCCAGAGTCTCTTATTTCCTGGCCCAGTGACCCGTGTTCTGGACTGTACTGTTCCTTTCATTTAATTCAGGTTTTCAACCCAGTGGAAGGATTGCATGTGTGTGTCCCAGTCTGCTGTCTCTCGTTTCACCTGGGGGATGTCTCCCCTGCTTTTTTCCCACATGTTCTACAGAAAGGAAAACCAACTAAAGTTTGAAGGAAAAGGTTACTCTGTATTTTAGAGATTTTTCACACTTGTATACTGAGATTACTTTTGACATAATTGCAAGTTATTCTTTCCTAGAGTGGTTCATTGCTTCAAAATCCTTCCTTACCTTTGATCCAAAGCATGATTAATTGCTGTAGATGCACTTGCAGGGGGCTGGACAGGCAGTTCAAGGAATGTGTTGCAGACACATTTTATTACTTTTTAATTTACGGGAAGCTAAAGGCTACAAGTGTAACATCACTGCTTTATTTTCTGGCATTAACGTCTCCCAGTGGCAGGAAGTTTCCAGAGCCAAGGCCCAGAACCACAACCTATTCCTGCTTTGTGCCACTGCACTCAGATGCTCGGTGTGAACCCTCCAGGGTCCTGGGGAGGGAGTGAATCCCTTTCCCAGCCCACCCTTGCTGCTCTGAGCTGGTGTTTGCCAACCTCAGTTATTATTTATTGCTTTCAGCTTCCTCCCGGGCATGGCCAGTGGCCAGCTGGTGCCAGTGGCTCAGCTCTGGTGGCAGTGGCTGGGGGAGGATGTGTGCTGGCGGTTTGCGAGGAGCTGGATGGCACAGCTGGCCTTGGAGCCAGTGCTCCTCGTGGCACTTGCTGTCTGCCAGGCTGGCAGAGGGGACTGGCAGTGTGGTGCCCGCACAAGATAACTCCCTCTCTTGCCTTGCTGAAACCAGGCTGCTCGTCCTTGGTGTCTGGGCTGCAGCTTATGCTGTCCACACTCCCCCGGATGCTCTGCTCCCCTCTCCCTGCTCTGTTTTGGGTAAAGCCTGCTTATCTCTGAAACAGACAAGGAAAGCTTTCTACCCACAGCCAGCCAGGAGGTTCATGCAGATACCTGAAGTTCCAGCACCCATTTGCAGGGCTGCAATGTCCCAGGCCTCCCCTCTGTCATTCAGTGTGGGTAGAGAGGCCGGACACTGCTTTAAGCTCTGGCCTCCTGCAAAAATGACATTGCAGCTTTGGGTGGCAATAGCCAGAGCTGCGGTCACCCTGAGCTGGCTGCAGAGGGTGTGGGTGGGAATGCACACTGCCCGGAGGGGAGAGGAGCCACCTTCACAACCCCTGCCTGGGGCTGGTCTCCATCCCCTGAGCAGGGATATCCAGGCCACGGACTCTTCCCCTCCTGATCCCTGCCCTGGGGTTTGAGAAATGCCTCTGTCCCTCGAAGCCAGCAATCCTTACACTTGGCTCCTGTGCTCCGCCCAGCCATTAGTGTCATTTACAGCCCCTGTAAKGGCCCTGTGTGGCAGGGGCTGCCCCCGGCCGCTTCCCTGAGCTGTSCCTGCCTCTCGCTGGGTGTGTGCARGGTTTCCAGGCTCTCACACCTGATGGCTCGTGCCATGTGATGTCCTGCTCCTCACTCACTGTTCCAGAGCAGRGGAGTGACAAGTCTGCCCAGGCCACCTCTCTGTGGTGCCGTACCCTGAGGATGCTGGTGGGAATGAACAGTCGGGAAAGCACCAAAGGCTCCCCTGAGTCCTGCTTCATCCTTCAATGGCCCCAGTGCTCAGACCCTCTCATTGCATTCCCCTTCCTTTCCCCTGGCCCTGTGGAGAAGAGAAGGGAGCTGCTCAGGTTTCTTCTCCAGCCCAGAGGAGAGGAGYGCTGTGATGGTCTCTAACCCCAGCACTCCGGGCACATTTAGTGAAAGYGTCCCCAAAGAACTGGGACGACTGTGAGAACAGGGCTGGAGGATGACTCCCAACCTGCTCCTTGTTTTCCCCACCAAAATTCCAGTGGGACAGCACTTCRTGTGCTCCCCCAGCAACCTTGCAGGCTTATCTGGGGAACAGGGCACTGCAACCAGACCAGGCAATCTGCTGGACACTTTTTCTGCTTGCTTCCCTTGCCTCTGGATAAGATAAGGTGTTTGGGGAAGATGACCTGCTGGTCCTGCCTCCARGACAGTGAGTGCAGGAGGCTGTGCAGCAGTGGCTGTGCCGGAGCACGGGGTCCTCCCAAAAGGCCACCACTTCCATGAGCATGGAGCCAGAGCTGAGGAGTGACACCCTGTGACAATCCTTGCTGTGGAGTGTGGGCTGCACTTGGGCTGACTACAGCTGGGATAGGGAAGTCAGGGCAGGATGGTTGAGTCTGAATAGAGCAGCAGGACAGCAAGGTGGCTGCCTGAGAGGCTTATGGAAAAGCTTTGGAAGAAAAAACTTCTCAGACTAAAAGAATAAGAGAGTCAATACATAAGCATAGTCTTTTTGTTCCACCACTGCCCAACTTCAAGCTCTTCAGAACCTTCATTGATCAGGYTGGCCTGAACGTGACTATATCCCATGGAGAGGAACCCCAACAAGCCCACATGGATAACGTGGTCACAATATTTTCCACAGGAAACAATATGCCAGACACTGAGGCTGTGAGGCTGTTTTCAGACAAGGAAATGCTCAGTCTGCAATGCAAACAGGAAAGGGTGGCACTTGGAAAAGGAGCTTTCCTATACCACAGACGGCCTGGCTCTGCAGGGCATCCCAGTGATCTGCTGGAAGAGGGATGTGTCAGCAGGACGAGCAGCTGGTGAGGTCCATGGTGCATTGCCATCCCCATGAATATGTCCTCCCAGCAGCAGGGAAACTTCTGGTTTTTTCACTTTTGGTTTCTTTTTTTCTTTCCCCCCCCCCCCCCTTATTTCTTCACTTCTGGTTTCTTCACAAGGTCTCAGCCCAGCTCCAGCTGAACTGTGAGAATCCACGAACCGCCTGGAGCTGCAGCACCAGTAAGAATTGGGCAAACCCGGAGGGACAGGCTTTAAAAGTTCTTTTGTTTCCTYTGCCTCAAAATGATCTTTTTTTCCCCCCCCGGCCCCCCTCCACGGTGTTTCCAGCAGAAAGCATTTGCTTTTCTCACCCATCTCTGCTGTGTTTGCAGTGTTGCTGCTGTGCTTCTGGGTGTCATTTTTCACCCAGTGTTACCTTCCCCCGCTTTTTAACCCAAAATCTTGATTTCAGTGGAAAAGTCTACAGCCTCCAAAGCCCAGTCCTTCATCCGCAGAAGAAAAGCCATGGTTATCCCAGGGCCGCCTTAAGCACCACTGGCTTTTGGGTGCTTTCTAATTAGCTGATGACAGGCAGGGGATGATTTTAGCCAAAGGAGCAATTGTACTCATCGAACCACCCAGTAAATGAGAGAATTTCCAAAATAGCACCGCGGGCTGCAGAAAGCAGACAAGGGACAGGAGATCCCCCTAAGCGCCTGCAAGTGGTGATTCCTGGTGGCTTGGAGAGGTAAATTGCTGTGAAATTTCAGGGTGGGAAAGAMGGGTTCAGTTTGCAACAATGTCAGGAATTTCACAGGCGTGTCGTGTCTGGGTGTTAAGACGGTTACACGGGGGACTCATTACCAAAAGATGCGGATTTTCTAGTCTTACTGTGCTTTTAAATGTTTGCTGTAAGAAACAACCCGCCTGAGGCTTCCTACTTCGCTCGCCTGCCTGTTCCCAGCCCAGGCACGGCAGTGGCAGAGCTGGGAGCTGGATGAGCACCGTGACTGATGTTTGACTTGCGGGCAGGATCGCTCCCCCACACTTTTGGGGTCAACATCAGCAACATTGCCCTGCCCAGCTGCTCTTTGAGCTAAAGCTGTGCAGCTGGACGTGGAGGCTGCCCTGGGCTGGGTGTTCAAAATCACGAGCATCACCTGAAGTGGTCAAACATCTCTGCAGAGAACGTGGTCCCTCAGAGGGACTCAAGCTCCCAAACTGGCTGGAAAAAGCTTGGTGGTCTCTCTGAACTAAATGTGCTGGTCTTCAGTCTTTTCAATAAGGTCTGCAAAGACCCAGCCTCCCTCGTCATGAGGCCACAGCTGGGATGAGGCCCCTCCGTGCTGGGTGATTTGCAGAGCTGTCCCAGTGCAGCTCTGCCATACAGAGCAACATCAAAGGCCCTGGCTGGTTCCCAACTCCCTTGTCGATACATGCAGATTCCCTGGGTGACCATCACTGGCAGCTTTCCACATTGCAGCTTCCAAAACAGCAAAACACCCAGGGACCTGACAGACTCCCCCTCCAAAACAGCAAAACACCCAGGGACCTGACAGACTCCCCCTCCAAAACAGCAAAACACACAGGGACCTGACAGACTACCCCTCCAAGACTGTGGCAGCATAAATAGAAAAAAAACCACCCAGCAAATCAAACAAACAAAAAACAGGCTTAATTAAGGACTTCAAGAGCAGGAAATGTGCACACGTGTGCTTGCCAGAGCACAAATATTTTCTTTCGGAGCTGCTTTCTCGAAGGGTTCAGTAAGGTGATCAAGGCTGGGTTACAGAGCAAGGGTAGCAAACAGTTCCCAGCCCCTCCGGAAGGCAGTGGCCACAGGGCACTGCTGTTCTGCATCCTTCCCAACGCTCCAGCCTTTGGCTTTAGGTTCCCACAGTATATACTGAAGCTATTCAACAATTTGGCTAAAAGCAGATGGGGAGGGAGAGAAAACAAAGTCAAACGAGAGGGAGAAAGGCAGCTTTTGTGCAGCCTCTGTTTGCAAAAGACAGCCCAAGCCCCTCTTGGACTAAGGTTTAATTTATTGGGCTCTGGAGAGCTGAGGTTCACAGCCCCACAGCTGCTGCAGGCAGTGGCACAGTGGGGCAGTGATAGGGAGAGGGTGGGAGCCAGCTCTGATAAGTGAGGAGCTCCCTCGGAGGGGCTGTGGGATACACAGGACACGATGCAAGGACCCTGGCTGCTCTGGGGAGAGCAGGTCTGCCCTGTGACTTTCTGCTACATGGACCTGTCCCAGGTCACCTGGAAGGGATGAGGGAAACTGGTCTGCATAGATGGGAGCCTTCGGCCTGGCCCTTCCTGCCATTGTCCCTCTGCTCATCATGCCTGTTCCTGAGCACCTCCCAAAGCACTGCTGGGTGCTGCAGAGCTGGGTTCACGTTTCCTCTCCTCCAGTCCAGACCAGTGGGTTGCTGTGCTGTTCACCGGGGCAGGACACAGCCACAAGAAAGATGCTGCAGCGTTTCAGGCTTCCCCACAGTTCCCAGCTGGTGTGAGATTCCCGAGGCAGGACCATCTCTCTCAGCCCATCTGAGACCTGCTCACCCATTTTCAACAGATGGGTGAGAAAATGTTACAACAACAAACACGACTCATTCCCCTGTAAATGAAAGGAGACGCTCGAATGGAGCAGGAATCCACTCTGTGCGAGTACCCTCCTGCTCCATTTCAGACGGAGCGATTCCCCCCCTCCGAAGCTCCTGCTGGGCCGTGGGCAGAGCTTGGCCCGCAGAAGCCAATGTCAGCAGGGTGCACAATGCCCGGCAATCACAACAAGGGCCGCGGGCTTAATCCGTTGTGCACAGCTTCAAAAAGCCCAGCCCACACAGCTATTGTCAGCGTGATCCCACCGATTGCATCAGAAGTCTGCATGGGACACGGGGCTGTCTCCAGGGCTCGCYGCGGGGGTGCCTGGGGATGTGTAGGGAACAGCCCTGGACCAGCCCTGGACAAGMCACAGCGCAGGTTTGTGCTGTGCTGCTCTGCAAATAGAGCCTACAGTCCTCTGGCTTCTGCCTTGCCTTGGGGTCTCTGCTGAGCTGCTGGGAGCTGGTTGTTATTATTATATATTGTCCCCACAAAGGCATGAAACAAAGGCAAAGGGCCTCCTTTTGGTGGACAAAACCCTGGTATCAGCATTTGCGTCTATATTTCCCTTTATTTTTTCCTTCCCCTGCATCTGTCCGGGGCTACATGCTTGTGCCCTCCCAGGAGCAGCCAGCAAAGCAGGCAGCTCGGTGGGAACGATCCAATTTCCAGGGCAACTGGGACGGGACTGAGTCCAGAGTGTCCTCGACTCACAGAGCCGCTCTTATTTCTCCACAGTTTCCTCTCCGTTTGCTTTCTTAATTCAGCCAGTCCTTTGCCAGGGAAGAGGCCAAAAAAGCAGAGATGTGGCACATCCAGAGTCCTTCCCACTGGCTTTACAACTACTGGGGGATTTTCAGCTTTCCAGTTTCAGGAGCAGCCCTCCAAGCTTGCCTTGCCCTGAGGTCAAAATATGTCAAAATACAGTCAAAGCAGGAGCGCAGGAAGCCAGGAGGCCACCTCTGACTCTAAAGGCTCTGTGCTGAGCTTCTCACCAAGGGTCCACGTGCTGAAGGCACGGACATGTACCCCCAGGTATGGATCATCATCCTTTGCCACTAGTCCTGGTCACCTTCACTGTGAACAACTGAAGATCCAAGTCCTGGGGTGTCCAGAGGAAAACCAGAATCAGGGGGTCCAGAAATCATCTCAGCTAAGCGTCTCCAAAACACTCCTGCCATCCTCTTGCTTTTCTTCTCCTGGCAGAGAACTGTTCCCAGCTCCTCTGAGCAGGGTCTCAGCATGCCGGTGGAATGGCACGGACTCCATCACAAYGCACCCCAGGCACTGCAAGAAGCCAACAAACCTTCCCTGTGAGCCACCCAGAGATCCAAGGAACAGCAGGAGCTGCACTTGGCATCGATGCTGAAGAGTCACTTTGAGACAAAGGGAGCTGGGCATGAACTGCTCTTTGCCATGGAAAACAATAGACCCAACCCAAGGCAAGARGGTTTTAAAATTCATCCCTAGAGTGGGATAACACTGAAAACCTCCAGCTGTTATTCCCAGATTTGCAACACCAACAGAGGAGCTGCCAATTCCTGCCAGAGAAGCAAACTTGTTTGTGTGTCTGAATAAAACTGAAAGCCAGGCGTTGTCCCTCTGTCCCCGGCTGTCTCAGCCCTGCAGCATGGGGGGAGCAGGGGGGAAAGTGTCCCTGTCCCTGCTGCAATGGGCCCTCCCAGCTTTGCAGGGCAGACCTTGCTCCTGGGCTGGGGACCAGTGGCTGGAGCCCCCTCCCAAAAATATCAGGCTGGGACCACGCTGCAGATGTGGCCATTGGCAGGTGCAGAGGGGCCAGGAGAGGAGATCGTGCTCTCTGTTAGTTCTTCCCTTCGTTTCTTCCACAGAGCTCCCAAAAAGTCAGGAAGACAGATGAACTTTCTGATTTGGGGAGGGGTCAGAGAAAGAGATGTCACTTCTCCTCCAGCCTTTTCACCCACACCTTCCATCCAGAAGCAGCACAGATTCCCTCGGTAGCCCTTGCTATTTCTAATGCCTTGGAGAAAAAACAGCAGGAATGGCTAAGCCTTGGGCGAGAGGAATCAGCGTCAGCCCAAGCACACCTCAAGCAGTGAGGACCTCTGTTCTTGGGGGCTGGACTGGATGATTCTTAAAGGTCCCTTCCAACCCAAACTCTTCTATGGTTCTGTGATTCTGCAGAGTTGCCTGGGGGAGAGGAGCAGGAAGGAAGCCCTTGGGAACAGGCAGGAGCCAAACTCCCCTGGCAGCTGCCCAGGTRCCCTCACTGTCCACAGCTTCATCAGCCTCTGTGTGCATTAGGGAAGGGAATAGATGAACATCTCCATGGCAGGTTTGGTGCAAACTGCCTGGATTCAGCTGGGTGGCCATAAATATTCCAAAAGCACGGTGTGATCTCCCTCCTATTTTGCAGCTGGGTGTCTCCAGAGGGGCCCAGACTACTCCCTGCACCGTCCCACTCATCGAGAAAGCTGGTGTTTCCTTAATTTCCCAGTTCCCACGTTTTTCCCCTAAGTGAACAACAGAATATTTTGAATGTTCCTGCCRTTAAAAATCCACTCCATTAATCCTKGTAGTAAATCCTGGGCCATCTTGCTCCCTGGGGTGGCATGGACAGGCACGGGAGAGAGGACGTAGTGGGTACTTCTGGGCATGTCTGAAATTAAGGGACTGGGGGGTGACATCACCAGTGCTTGTGTCTCATCTCCATAATTTTCTGGTTAGTCTTTGCAGGTACCTAATACAATTAATGTTCATTAGCAGTCTCACAGCAGCATCACACAGGAAAGAGTCCAATGGTCTCTCCCCCAGGGCCCTCATTTCACAGAAGAATTTTTTCTCTCTGCTTTTCCCRTAAAATAGAAGCTTAAAATGGAATTCTTCAAATCTGATGGGTTTTTTAAACTGTGGTTCTGGTCCCTCCATCTCCTTAAACAGCTGCTGATAACATATGGGGGCATACAGCGTGGGGAAACACTGCTAATTTTAGCAGCAGGTCCCGAGGGAGGGACCCAGCTCTGGGCCAGGCTCAGGATGGAAAGTCACAGCGTTTGCTCAGGGCCCCACATGACCTCGCTATTTTGGGGCTGCCCACGTCCCACCTTGCCCCAAGCCCACAGACACGGTGCAGCATCAGCCCCGAGCCTTCCCACAGCCCAGCCATTCCTGCCCACAGCTCCGCTCCTGCCAAACCCTGGCCAAACGGGATGGTGGTTTTTTGAAGGGAAGTAAACAAGCTTCAGGGCTAAATTGAGATCCCCAGAACTCATCACACTGCAGCAATGATGGACGAGGTATTTTCTGCCCACATATGTCCGCTGTATTTTCATCCAGCTGAGGGGGTTGTGTCCTCTTGGGTTTCCTTTACTCCCTGATCGGTGAAAYTCCATCAAGCTCCACACAGATGATGCAAATGATTCCTCCACTGACTGGCCCTTGCAAGGAACAGAGTATTTATGAATGGCCTTAAAGATCTGAATTGCTCAAGGTAGGAAGATTTTAAGGAACTTGAACTCCCCAGAGTAAAATCCAGGCTGGGCAGGGGAGCCTAGAGGGGCTCAAAAGTGCACTAGGAGATGATTTGGAGGGAGCCAGCAAGCAGAGATGGTGTGRAGGTCAGTGCTTGCACTGGGTGTCAGCCTGGAGTGTCTGTGTTTGTAAATCACAGAGTTACCAGATGCGAAATCCCAGAGTGGCTCCCAGCACTGCCCCTACGAGCCCAGCCTACCCATCCCTACATCCCTTCACAAGGCTGCTGCATGGCAGGGACGGCTCAGGCTCCCAAGATGTCCTGCCCTAAAGTCTTGCTGTCAAAAAATATTTCCTACTGTCTCCCCTAATATTTCTTTGCCATCTTCTAAGGCTACCTGTGACTGGCTGTCGTGGTGTAACCCTAGTCAGCAACCAAGCACCACACAGCTGCTTGCTTTTTCCTCTGCACAGGACCCATCCAAATGCATGTTGCCAAAATCAATCCCATTTTGTCTCCCCTAAGGGACACCCTGTTTATGGAGCCTCCTGCCTCCGGCAGCCTGGCTCATTCGTCTGGTACATCTCAAGCCAGGGCTTGTTCTGAAGCGAGCTCAGCTCGAGCACAAAGTGTCAGAGCAAGAGGTAGAAAAATGTGGATTCTCAGGATGGAAGCTCAGCCGGGGGTGGCCCAGGCACCCCAGGCACCTCAAGCACTGCATCCTGCCTGGATGCAGCCACAGCTCCAGCACAGCTCAGTTCCTACCCAGGGGTGCTGAAATAGTTCATCCATGAGCAGTGCTGGAGGATGTGGCCTCTCGGGATCCCTGTGTCCGGCGCCTTTCCCGGCTTATGTCCCAGCAGGACACGGGCTGTGCCGCTGGCAGGGGATGGGGACGAGCTGGGAACACCGAGCCGTGCACGGATCGAGTTCCTGCGGGGCAAGGCTGGCCRGGAGCGGGGATATTTCGATAGGGTTTTGCCAGCAATGAGGGTTAATAGGGGGACAGTAAAGTCCTGTCCGTCAGTCTCCACGGGAAACTGCTAAACTTTCCAGACTTCAACGCACATCCCAGCCTGCCTGTCACCAGTGTGCCTTTCCCTCCCCAGGACCAGCTTTGCCTCATCCTCTTTGCYTCCAGCAAGGCATGAGCCTGGAGCGAAAGCAGCCCTCGCTTACAGCCCCTGTTCTCCTCAGCTGCTGGGGACAGYGAGTTGTGCTGAGGACACCAATCCCTGCTGCCTGCTTTGCCTCAGCTGCAATCCCAGTCCATGGCAGCTCTGCCCCATCACTGCTTGGCCCCACTGGACACTCACCAGCCTGTGCACTGCATCATGTTTCCAAAAGGAAGCCTTCTAAATGGACTCCCAGCAAACCACCCAGGGGCTCCCAGCATAGCCAGGGCCCAGGAAAACCACTGTTTTCATCCCTAAGATGTCAGGTTATGGGGCTGATTAAATTAAGAAGGGTCTGACTATCAGTGGTTGTGGGGTAAGCAGCCAACTCATCTGAGTATCAAGCTTCTCTAAGAAGACTTCACACTCATGACCCAAAAAACCAAATGCAGCTGGCCTCAGAGAGCCTTGTGAACCCTGGAATTTGCCTTTCTGGTCTTTTCCTCACCCATGGTTATTGCCACTGCTTTCCAGATGGCACAGCTTCACCTGGGTACTCCCATCAAAGCTGCCTTTTAGTCTGTGTTTCTCTGTGCAAAAGAGCTGCCACTGCAGCCCCGGAGCTTCCCTCTCCCCACATGTGCCAGGGGCTTGAAAGTGGATTCCTGTTTATTTCCTCAAGCAGTTCTATTTGTATCCTTCAAAAGCTGCCAAACCGCATCTGTCAGGCCCAGGAGGAYGCAAAAGTGCATCGTAGGTAAACACCAGGATCAAGGTGGGACTGCCTGGAGTTAGCAGGAATTACTGCACTTCTCCCTTGGAAGTTTTATTCCACCTTCTGCAAGTCACAGGCACGACTCCCGCRCAAGGTCTCAAGCGACAGCAGAGTTGGGCTGAGACACCAGACTGTGATTCAGGCACACAACATCCCCGTGCCCAGGACTAACAGGGAACAGCCCCTTGGGACAGACAATGAGGTTCTTTGGATATTGCAGGTGTTGGGCTGAGAACAAACACAGCCAGGCTGGATGTGCCTGGGAGTTTCAGACCAGCCAAGGATGTGTCCTGCCTGCTGGTGCCTGGTGGGATGGCTCCAGGCAGGGCTGTGGGGACTCTGCCCCAGGGACATGCTGGGGGGCTACAGCCAGAGGGCTTCTATCCACCACCCTCTCGGGGTGTCCAGATGTGCTGCCCATGAGCAGCATCCCGGGCACTGCAGGGGCAGCTGCAGCACACAGAGTTCCCTACTTGCACCAYGGCTGAGGAAGGTGATGGATGTTATTCCCCTGCCTCTCCGGCCTCAGTCTGGTTTCATGGAGGACAGACAGGCTTCTCCCGAGCCTGCAGCCCCGCACATTTCCAGGTGAGTGAGATGATAATTGCAGGGGGAGTCTGAAATAGGTAGAGGAGAGATCCTTCCCATGGAGCATGGAATTGTCTTCGACCAGAGAACCCTGGGAGAGCTCAGAGAACTCACACACATCATGGAAAAAACAAGAAATCCCTCAGTAAGCGTGTCCTGCTTTCCAGCTCTGCAGCCCGTGGCCAGGCCGTGACTCACAGGCACAGCTGGCTTTCCATCCCCTGCCCTGCTGGCCTCTGCATTACAGCTGAGAATCTGCAATGACATCCACTTCTCCTTCTCCATCTGCTTCTGAGCAGCACCCCAGTGCAGGCGTTGGAAGGGACCTCGAGCGTCCTTCTGCTCCATCTGAACCAGGCACCGGTCCTCCTGCCGGGCCCAGGGGCAGAGTCCCATCCYACCGGGAACAATTCCTTGCCCCACGCAGGACAAAGACAGCCACTCCCAGGCGTGTTCCCAGGACAGTTTRGGTTCATCCTGCCCTGTGCTGGTGGTGCTTCCAGTGGGCCTGCATCYGCTCACTGCGAGCCTAGAGAGCACAGCCCTGCTGCCTCTGATCTGCTTCTGAAATAGAAAAAAACAGAAACTCTCCAGCTGACACACTCCCAGAGAGCAGGAGAGATGGGAAATTCCTGGCATAAGCAGGAATTTGTCTGTTCTGCATTTACTCTCAGCTTTTCCTGAGCTGGGTGCTGGGCTCCCACCCCTGCAGCCATTGCCTTCCCCCACGCTGCCCTGCACCTGTGAGGAGCTCAGCCTTCAGCCACACACCCAGGGGTGAAGACTTAGCAAATTACATTCCCACAGTGGTTCCAGGGCATCCTGTTTATTTGTATGCACTTTGGGTTCATTGTTCTGCAGCAGCATCCACCAGCAATTAATGCAGAAACATCCTCCAGAGAAAAACTCATCAGGGAATCCCTCCCAGAGCAGAGGGAAGGAAAGGCTCCTCAGACTGACAGATTTGTGAGCAGGGGACAGCAGGATTATTAATCCACACTTGTATCACTCCCACGAAGCTGCTCACTTCCATTTTTCTCCATCTCTTACAGCAGAATTGTTCCCCTCTTGGAAAGCACAAGAGTTTTCTCAACTGTGCTAGCCCAGATCTGCCCAACCTGGCTTCAAACAGGATGAAGAAATTTGGATTTTGAACTGGGGTTAGCTGGAGTTCAGACCTCATCCCTCCAGACCTCTTGGCTTTGCTGTAAAATGAGCTCAAGCCTCAAAGGGTCTTGCCCTGTTTGCTGTTTCCATTGCAGTTTGTGCAGCCACTTGAGCTGGGAGCGAGTGCTGGGAGCCCTGGGGTTCATCTGCTSTGCCCAGAGCACCTCGCTGACACGTGGCTGGGAGCCTGAGCTGGACCTGCTGCAGCCCTGACAGGGCTCCCGGGGCTGATGAGGCTCCTTGGGCAATTTTGTGCCCATCCAGTGCCCCAGGTGGCATAAGACAACCTTCTGAACACGTGAGATGCAGTTTTCCTCCTGGCAGGCTGACACCAAAGTCTCCTTTGTGATGGCCCCACTAAGCCTTATAGGAGTGGAAAGGACTTTACAGGACTTCTTTGCAAGCTCTCAGTCATCTCTGGAGCGTTTTAAAGCTGCTGAGTTTAAAGAGCCAGCCAGTTGCTCCAGGCTCTTGYTTCCCCCTCTGTGTGAGCTCCCTCTCACTCCTCCTGTCCCTCCCAAGACACAGGACCCGGCTGTCCTCACCATGTTCTCAGAGGACCACGAGGACCCCCAGCTCCCACCCCCCTGGGCTCACCGCCGTGAGCTTGGAGGCCATTTCCAGATGTGACTGCATCACTGCTTTTTTCTTTCRCTCAAAACCAGGTTCTAAGCCACCACATCCATAAAGAAATCCCTGTTATAATTATCTCCGTGGCACTATCATTTGTCTAAGCCCTCAGCAGAGGGCTTAGCTTCAGGCTACAATGCAGAGCACTGAGCAATTGCCACGTTGTCAGTTAGAAAACTTGTGGTTTCTTTTCTCTTCTTTTTTTTTTTTTTTCCTCCCTAAAATTTTTTCCAGATGTCTTTTTTTTTTTCCTCAGGAGAAGAACCAGCAGCTGTACATTTCAATGCGAGCCGTGACTAATCCACCGCAGAGAGCATCCAACGGCAGGAACTGAAATTCCTTGGGATATGAATCAAGCAAATGAAACTTTGGCTTAGGGGATGTGTGACCTCTGGAGCCAAACTGGACCTAACAAGTGGCACTGGGCTGCACCTGGGAGCCACAGACACTTGTGGTGGGAGGAGAAGATGCTGCAGTTGGTTGCATTAGAAGGACCCATGGAGTCTTAGACACCACCACAAATTGGCTCCACYTGGACCTGAGAGGATCACGTGGAATATTTATGGATGTCTCTGTGAGTGATATCAACATCCACATATGAGCATGCAGGGATGGCTTTTGAGAAGTGTGTAGCCAAGTAAAGGAATGGGTGAAGAAGATTTTCTTCTCTYGTTCTTTGCCCCCAGCCTCCTGAGCTGCCTGATCATGGCGATTGACCTGTTCACCGGGAAGTGATGATGGGTTCCCATGAACCCCTCCCCTATCTTWCCACTCTGCTTTCCCTTTCTGTTCTGTTTATCTTTGTTCCCTGTTGGCCAYGGGATGTTTAGTCTCACATCTGATCCTTCACATGCAGCAGAAGTGCCGTGAGGCCAGATGAGGAGAGAGCTGGTACGGAACCACAGACACGAAGGCATCCTCCAGAGCAAGGAGCCGCCACAGCCYGGAGGTCGTCACGGGCCAGTTCCTGTGTTGACATCCAAATCCTCAGCAACACCAGTGGGAAGAGTGAAACACCCAGCTCCGTGTCTCAGCCCCTCTCAAAGTTAGCATGCAATCACGAGGAACGCGCCCAAACCCCAGGCAGCCAAGACAAAACACGATGTTGAATTTTGCTGTGGTCTCAGGTGTCCTTCACTTAGCATCCACAATCACCCTGCTGRTGCCCAGATGTCCACAGTCCTGCTGGCTCCACGAGCCACCATCCTTCCAGCAGCCCCCGGAGAGAAGCCCCAGGGTGAGGTTTGACGCCGCAGGARGATCACGAGCTGCAAAGAGCTGGATTATCCACAGGGCTCAGGACAGCCCCGTGTGGCATGGAGATGCTCTTTAGGGATGCCCAAACGGTAGCAATTTTTGGCTGCTGGTTTTCCTTTGCAGTGCAGTGCCATGGCCATGCTGGTGCCAGGGGAGAAGATGCACCTCAGATCCTCTCAGCCATGGASAGAACCAAGGAGAGAGGAGCTGGGTTTTCACCCTGGGCATAGAGAGGAACAGATGGGAAAACAACTCCAAACAGCTTTGCTGCTTGGCTGCCTCTGGCTGGGCAGCTGCTCCAGCTGAGTTTTGATCTGCAAGGTCAAAATACTCAGTGATGTCTGAAGAGACCACCGAGTTCAGCTGACCAGCAATTCTGACTGTGGGTTTTGTCCAATCAGTCCAGATCTGCTGGATGATAACTGCAGCAGAGACYGGTCTGCTGAGAGTCACATCTAGCAGCCCAGCATTTCTCTGCCTACTTAGAGCATATTTCAGATATATCTTAATTCTCCACATTCTCTGGGTCATTCTTTCCTCTCCCTCTCCACAAGGCAGTCGCAGATGGAAGCAGTGTTAGGAGATAAGATGGAGGAGCGAGAACTCTCCTGCTTTCCTCTGCATCCCGCTGAGGATGGGAAACACCARCTCAGGGACTGAGCTACTCCGCTGAGAAATGACAGCATTTAACATTATAATTGCAGCAGGTCAAGGTGTTAGGACGTTCACAAACTAAGCAGAGATGGCATTCCCCCACCCCCCCGAGAGACAGAGAACTGAAAACTCATGGCAGCACTGCAGGCAGCTGCTGTGACAGGGACTCCGCYGGGAGGGCTCCGCTGGGGCTGGTCTGTGCCTGCGAGAGACCCCTTGCTCTCCAGCCCCGCTTGATTTCTCTGGTCTATCCTTTCGGAGCCAGGCTGTGCCTCAGGGACTGCCCACTGGGGAGAGGGGGAGAGGAAGAGACCGATTTGGAAAGATAGCGAGGAGGGGGAGAGGCAGCGGCAAACCCAGCCCACCCTTTCCTCCTAGGTTTCCTCCTACTTTTCCTCCTACCTCCTAAAACTTGCAGATTCCTCCAGCCTCCTAAAACTTGCAGATTCCTCCAGCCTATCCAAGCGCCTGAAGTTCCTCAGCCGTGCTGCCGGAACTGCCAGGTATAGCCCGAGATTCGCGTTTGCCTTTGCTGTGCTTTTCCTCCCGCCCCGGGCTCCCCATAGCCCCACTCGTGGGGGTCCCTGACCCAGGACCCCCTCTCCCAGCCCGTGGAGAGTGTCCAGTGCTCCCGATGCGTCGCTCGGGATGGGGAGGCGGACGCCCTCCACCCCAAGTGGTGCATTTAGAGACCCCTYCTGATTTTTCTTCTTTCTCCTTTTTGCAGCATCTCCACTTCTAAACTGTCTCTTACTCAATTTCGCTGCCAGAGCGCTAATGCTTTGGTGGCATCTGAATGTAAAGGTTTAACCTGCCCTCACTCTTCTCTCCCCTCCCTTTTTCCCCTCTGGGTTTTCAGCTGGTGGGGAGTTTCTTAGCGAGATCCGTGAGACCAAGGTCTGGGCAAATCAAACGAACCTGCAGAGAAAGTCAGATCTAGTTACAAACAGTCCCCACTACTCCCAGCCTGAGGTGTGTTGGCAGGTGATGTTTTACTCACCGGAGTATCTAGAGGAAGAACAAAAGAGCTGTCGGCTTCATCTCAGCGGTTTTATTTTTTTCAGTGCAGCCGCTCTTATTTCTCCTTTAAAAAAAAAAAAAAAAAAAAAAAAAAAAGACACTCGGCTTTTTGTTCCAAGCAAACTTTGAAAGCCTTTCAAGTCCCGCTGCCCTGGCTTGCTGAACTCCGGCTGATCGACTGAGAGAGACGGAGGTTGCAGGAGAGGAACAAAGCTCTTTTGGGGTGGTTTTTTCGGTTTTAAGAACTTGGGTTCGGTCAGGCACAATTTTAGGTCCYTGCAGAAGAGACAAGGGCTTGTTTCCTTTAAAGGCAGCCGCTGTCCTCCCCGTCCTGCTGACGTGACCTGCGTGGCAGTCTAACCCTGCTCTTTGTGTCCCTTCTCTAAGAAAGCCCCACTCTGTTGCCTCCAGCCAATAAAATCAGGAAATTTAACAGGATGGGGGCTGAATTCCCACCCAAAGCGAAATGCAGGAGTTTCAAGTCGGAGTGAAACTGGGGGTACCGGGATTGTCGCCAGCACTCCGARTCTTTAGAGGCCACCAACTTGAAACAGCCCAAAAACTCAGCATCCCTCCCAAAGGACAGAAGTTAATTGCAGCCGTTTGTTAGGGTGGATCAGGCGAGGTTTAAGTGGAAATGAAAGGCTGTTGCGTCCTGCKCAGCAGCTGAAGCCAAGCCATTGTCTGCCACATAGGCAGGAGCAGGGATGCGGGAGGCGTTGGGAGGGGGAAGAGCAGAAATAAACTTATCAAAGTTTTTTTCAAGCCCCTCCTACCACAATCCTCTGCTCTTCCATGACTCAGCCCCGGAGGAATGTCGGCTCCCATGGAAACCTTTTCTGGGTCCTCTGGCCGGAGGGATGTCGGGGCTGCTATCGCTGGGGCGGCCGTGGCAGGGCAAGTCCAGGGAACGCTTTGGAGATGGTTTGCATTTTTGCAGAGTATTTATCGGACAGTTTATTCTCTGCCTCCTGTGTGGAGCTGTTTGAGATCAGTCGGTTGCATCCCCCGGGAGCCAGARGGACCTCCTGCACCTGGCATGGAAATATCCAGGCTGCTTTTGACAGTGCCCTAGGTCCAGTCCACACAAAAGAAAAAGCTCAGGCAGGACAGCAAAATTCTGTCTCACCTGTCTGCACAGGGCTCATCTGTGAGCCGCTGCCTGCAGCCCACAGCTCATCCATGTACTTTTCTTGGTACGAATTTGTATCCATTCTGGATTCAACCTGTAAGCTGGACAAACTATGACAGCTTCAGCACACAGCTGTGATGGGACTGGGCTCTTGCCGTTGTACCAATAAGCCCTGTAGGATCCAGAACATTTCCAAGTGCAATCAGAGCTGCTCAGCTCCCTGCACAGGGAATGGGTTCATACAGTGTTGTGGTGTAGACGTCTCTTTAGTGACTCTGCATGGGCAGATGGGGTAGGTAGATTTTTTCCCCTCGTGTTTTATTTGGAGTGTGTGTGTGTGAGCTAAAGAGAATCTCACTTCCATCCAAACCTTGCRTGGCTTCCTGAGCCTGCACACGGAGTGTGAGGGGTCTGTGCCGGTGGCAGGAGCCAGGCTGGCCTCTGCCCAGTCCTCTGCCYGGCTCCCCAGGCACCCAGGGCAGCTGCAGCACATCTGGGTGAGCCAGCAGGGACAGGCAGGGACCTGTTCAGCAGGGAACTTTACGGGGACTCACGCAAACAGCTCTGGCTTCAAATGGAATTTTAGCCTGGGAGTGGCCGCTGAGTAAAGCTCAGAGGGTCTTACTGGCATAGGGAGGTCAGGGCCGGGCAGTGGGGACCCAGCCCTGGGGTTGTGTCTCTGTGGGRGTCACACTTGGTCACCCATCTGCACCTTGAAAACTGTGGCCCGAGTGGGGTTTGGCAGAATCTTTTTCTGGGCCAGATTTGCCTTTACACTCAGTGTGAGGTGGGGGCACGTCAGACCCTTCAGAGCCCTGGCAGAGCAGTGAGCAGAGGGAAGGCGGGTGCAGGAGCTCCTGCTGCTCGGGCGGTGCCTCCCGCGTGGCCGGGCTGGGGTGCAGGCAGGGAGCGGAGGCACGGGAGGGTTTTGCCCAACCATCGCCCACTCCTGCTCTCCGTGGCTGCAGCGGGAGGTGGCAGGGGAGCCCCTCGCCTGGGTTAGCAGCGGTGGCAGCTGGGGTGAGCCTCGTGGCCTCGGGGAGGAGCTGTCCAAGTGGCCAGGCAGACTCCTCCCCACGCTAACGTGGCATCCCAAAGGGCTTATGCAACCTTGGACAGGGCCAGCGCCACATGGACCACGCTCCACCACCCGCGGAGCCCCTCCCGGAGGCTGCGCCCGCCTGGTCTGTGTCCTCCCCCAACCCGCAAAGGCCCCYAGGCTGGGAGGAGACACGAGGCGCCCACAGACCCCAGTGGCACAGATTCTCCTCTGTGCATCACTGCGGGGTATTTTCCCCATCAGGAGAAACTGATGATAGTGCGACAGGCTTGGGGGGAGAGCGGTAAAGAGTTTCCCAGAGCAGCCAGCTTTGAGTTTATGGAGGTGCTGAGGGTCAGCCTCAGACCCCTCTACACCCCGTGGTTTTCTTGTTTGGGGCATGGCTGCGAAATGCAACGAGCAGCTGGTGCTGAGGGCCATGCTGGAAAGGTGAACCACTGAGAGGGGTTTGTGGAGCCCCCAKACTCTGTTTATAGAGCGACTGGGAGCCGAAGTCCCCATGTAGGATGCAGCTGGGGTCAAGAGTTAGAAAGGCTGTGYTGCCAATGGGTGCCTTGTTGTCTCCTCAGCAGTCAGAAAGGGAGCCCTTCTGAGGACAAGGTGGTGACCATGGAGCTTCTCTTATTCTATATTCAGCAGCCCTTTCTGTGCCCACAATGTGCTGGTTTCCAGCATCTGGCTAAGTGCTGCTGTCTGTTGATTCCTTTAGGATTCAGAAGGGCATAAGTCCCTGCTTGCTAAAATGTTTTTCCCAGTCCTGTTTTCCTCTGTCCAAAATGACCCCCTGGCTGTACCCTCCATGCTGCCCTCTGCCCTCCGTGGGGCTCTTGCAAAGCAGTGCCAGGCATCCCCAGCGCAGGGCGCCTTGCAGGGATCCTCCCAAGTCCCTCCAGCTGGGGGATGGATGCTGAACTCACGGTGTGGCCCAGCTGCCAGCTCCAAAGAGCATCCTCTTGGATAGCAGGACCATGGTCACTCCACAAGGAGGGAGAGTTGCACCATGGACCAAGTTTTTCTGATGGRGCAACTCTGTGTACAGGGCTCCTGAGCTGTTATTTCAGGACTTTTGACCACCAGACATTCAGGAATGCCCATGCCTTTGCAACCCAGCCAGGGGCTCACAGACACTGCAATGTCCTCCCTGCACAGACTCTGCCTCCAAAAGGATGTTGTTTTTCAAACTTGTTTTACCATCTATGGCACAAGACAGCTCTGCAGAGCTTATTTGCTCAGACTTTCTTGTGCTCCTTCTTCCTCCAAACACAACACTGGCAGCTCCAGCTGTCTGCTGGCTCCCAGCAAACATGTAATTCCCTGACCCCAGCTTACTGCATGCCCAGACTTTGATCAAGGCTTTTTGAAAGCTGGGGGAAATGATCTAAGATGGCCTTGGTGTGGCRTTGGGTTCTTCTGAATGCCATCGTCCACATGTGCATGCACTGCCCTCTCCTCCAGGCTGGGCATTGCCCAATGAGCATCACTGAACCTCAGAGCATCTTCCAAAGCAAACAAGACCCTTGGGAGAAGCCCAGGAGAAACCTTTACAAACCAGGGGACAGCAGCGAGGGAGGAGATGGCCAGAATCACCAGTACTTTTCCACCTCCCTCCCCAGACAACCCTTCCAGGAGTGAAGAACCAGTGATCTCTCCCGGAAAACGCTGGCAGAGCTCTCAGTAGCCTCCAGAACAAATCAAGGCAAGGGGAAGGGACGAGCAGGAGAGGAGGGAGCTGCTCAGCTGCAGCCTSGAGAGACTAAACTGCTCATGACCCCCACCCACAGCTCCTCTGCCACAGGCCCTTCACCCCACCACAGCAGCCATCCCCACCGYGCCGTGATCCCAGCCTCCTGACGCCCCAGGGAAGCTGCCCTCCGTGCTCTGACCCCGATTTTGCASACACCCCACTGGGGACTGAGTGAGGTACTGAGACTGGAGAAAGGATTTTCTCTGCATAGCCAAACCTCGCTAAATTAGGAAGCAAAGCTCAGCCGGGCTGGTGTCCTGGCAGCACAGCCTTGGTGTRGCTTTATACCCAGAGAGCTGCTGTGCACGGGGAGGAAGGGAAAGGATGCCCTGACAAATCAGCTCTCCTGGGAGAGACGAAGCAACCTTGTCCAACGCTTTCTGTCCCAGCAAGTCCCTCCCTTCGCCGGGCCCCAGGCGGGCGGTGATGCCCCRGCCACGCAGGTGGAGCGGAGCAGCGCGGGCGGAAGGGAGGGAGGCAGGGGAGACTTGGCAGGGAGAGCAGAGGGGGGTGTTCCTCTGCCCCCGGGGCGGAAGGGACGGGCAGCCCCGGCTGTCAGCAGRGGGATGCCGCCGGCATACTAAGCGGCCAGCTGAGCTCCTCGCTGCCCTCGCACAGAGGGGCTCGTCCCTGCCAAACAGGAACCGGGGGGGACAAGGACAGGGGGGTGTCACCAGCTGCGCTCTCCTCCTGGCTCACAGCGCAGCCGGTGTCAGCTGGGCTGCCTCGTCCCACAGAGTCTCTGCGACTGCCCAAAGCGGGAGGGTGCAAAGGGCTCATCCTTCTGGAGCTCGTCTCCCAGCAGGACACAACCCCGAAGTGTCTTGGATCCCACAAACCCAGTATGAGGACCCTCAGCTCTCAGCAGGAAAGGGAAAAACAATAATAGAGACCCCAACAGTTTGGGGTGCTGGGGATGAGGGACTGGTTTCTGACACCCCTAGGGATGTCTGTGTCCATGGGGGAAGAGGTTTTCTAAAGGATTTAATTCTCAAGTGCCCTGTCTCATTGTCTCTCTGTTATCTCTTTCCTTTGTCCACTTTCATTTTTCCTCTGATTGACAAATAAGATGATAGAGTTTCATTCCTTGTACCGAGGACTCATATCATGGGATTTTTAACATGAAAAATGTGGGGGGATTGGTAAAAAAAAAGCCTCCAGAGAGGGAGAGAGGAACCATCATTTTGACTGATTTTTCTAAAGGCATCCAGGAGAGCAACAGACATCTAAACCCCACTGTCTCATTTTACAAAATCAAAAGAATTTATCTTGGACACATGATTCAGCCCAAGGTTTTGGCTAGAAAAGCCAGCATGTGGGTCTGTAATACTAAACAGACGAGGCAGGAAATGGAGAGAACGCCCTTCTCTAAGTGTCTGAGCGCTCAGCCTGGAGCCCAGCGGCACACAGTGGCCCCCTTCCTCATCCCTCCTTTTCCTCTGCTTTATTCAAGGTCTGCTGAAAGATGAGGGCCTGGATTTTTTTCCTTCTCTGCCTGGCAGGCAAAGCCCTGGCGGCTCCGGTAAGTGCAGGAGACAGCGGAGCCTCTGCTGTCGGGGTTGTCCATCTGGAGTAGCTGATGGGGATTTTCTTTTATAACAAATAAAGTTCTGAGGGATGAGAGGCAACTGGAGGGTGGCCCTACTGCTTGTTCCAGCGGGTCACCCCCTTTAGGACTGCCCCATGGACCCCCACTCATGGGCCTTTTCCCCTGCAGCAGGAGGCTCTGCCCGACGAGACAGAGGTCATCGAAGATCCCACCACAGAGGTAGGTGACTGCCCCTCCTCCTCACCCATCCCCTCAGCACCCACTGCTCTGGGAAGAGCATCTCCAAAGCACTGGGGAGAAATGGGGGGGCTGCTCTGCCCCCAGGAGCTGGGGCTGTGCTCTGTGTGCACCCACAGCAGAAACACCAACCTCTTTTGCAGGAGCCCGTGGGGGCTAATCCTGTCCAGGTGGAGGTGGGAGAGTTCGAGGAACCCACAGAAGATGTGGAGGAGATTGTTGCAGAGAGTAAGTCACCCTTCCCCTGCCCTCCAGCCGGCAGGGACATCGTCCCCTCCTGGTGTGGGGGGAGCTTTAGCCACCCCAAACAGTGAGGGGCTCCTTTGGGAAGGGCTGTAGCACAGGGACAATGCCAGCCTGGATGCACAATTAAAAGCAAAAGAGGCACACGGCCTCTTCCAGCACTGGACTCTCTGCTGTAAGCCCATTTTTGCAATGGAAAAGACATTGCATGTGGCTACATGCAAGTCAAGGACTAGCCTGAGGGCTAACATGGATTTCTGGGAACCCTCACATCTTCCCAATGCAAGAATAGATGCCGGGGGCTGTCCCCAGTGAAGTCTCTGTCTTCCCTCTGTGCTGAGATGCCCTGGGCAGCTCGTGGGAGGTGAGGATGGGGCTGGCTCTGATTTGCTCCTCTCCTGCTCCCAGACCCCTGCCAGAACCACCACTGCAAGCACGGCAAGGTGTGYGAGGTGGACGACAACAACTCGCCCATGTGTGTGTGCCAGGACCCCTCCAGCTGCCCCGCCACCGCCGCCGTCTTCGAGAAGGTGAGGGCAGGAGCTGCTGGGTGGCCCAGGGCAGGCAGGGACCCACATGGGCTTTGCCAGAGATGGTGACAGATGGAGACAGAGTCAGGGTGGCTGGCCCCATCTGGCCTCGGCTGGTGGTGATTGCCCACCCCAGGGAACAAGTGAAACACCTCGTTTGGAGGCCCCCGCTCCTCTCACGCAGCATCTCCCCATCCTGTGCAGGTCTGCGGCACTGACAACAAGACCTACGACTCCTCCTGCCATTTCTTTGCCACCAAGTGCACCTTGGAGGGAACCAAGAAGGGACACAAGCTGCACCTGGACTACATTGGGCCTTGCAAATGTAAGTGGAGCCACTCCCTCAGACRAGGGGATCCCTAACCCGAGCACAGACCCATGTGCACAGCCTGAGGGAGAGCAAAGGTCCAGGCAGGCTCGGGGCTGAGGTGGGAGGGCACTGGGGCTGCGTGCCCAGGGTGTGGGGCTGCGTGTCCAGACACTGCAGTGACCACTGTGTACGACTTGCAGTCATCCCTGCCTGCCTGGACACTGAGCTGACCGAGTTCCCCCTGCGCATGCGGGACTGGCTCAAGAACGTGCTGGTCACCCTGTACGAGCGCGACGAGGACAACAACCTGCTGACCGAGAARCAGAAGCTCAAGGTGAGGGGCTGGGGAGGGACTCTGGGAGCTCACCCCACCAACCACAGAGCCCAGCACAGACAGGGAGCTTGTCCAGAATGACCATGTAAAGACCCTCCCGAGGTCCCCCATGCACCCCATTTCCCTGCTGACAAGGTCTCCTGGCCTCTCCTACGGCAGGTGAAGAAGATCCACGAGAACGAGAAGCGCCTGGAGGCCGGCGACCACACCGTGGAGCTCCTGGCCCGTGACTTCGAGAAGAACTACAACATGTACATCTTCCCTGTGCACTGGCAGTTCGGGCAGCTGGACCAGCACCCSATTGATGGGTGAGTGTCACCAGAGCACAACAGAGACCTCACCAGGACCATTTCCTGCCTGAGGACGAGGTTGATTTGGCAGTAGAAGGTGTCCAGGCAGGCTGGAGATGTGACACAAGCGGGTGGCTGGCGGCAGAGGCACATTTTGCAGGGGTTGTGGCAAACCAGGCTGGGGTAGAGGCGCTTTTGTCTCCTGCAAACAGCTCTTCTGCAGGAAGAGGGGCCTCCCCCAGCCCCAGCTGCTCCCACGTCCCTTGGGTGTGGAGTTTCTCTCTTCTCAGATTTACTGTTCTATGATAGTTCCCTAAAATATCTTCGTCCAAAGGCCCTGGGATAACTTCAGCAGCTGAGATCGCAGCTGCTGGCTTAGCTGTGAGCTGGAGATGGGCATGAGAGTGACCACACACGCAGACCCGTGGGGTGGGGGCAGCTGGCAGGGACCCCCACCTGGGGCTATTTTGTGACCAGCACAGCCGGCTGCCAAGGCAGACACCAGTCCTTGACCTTCGTGACACTCAGTGGCTCATACTGGGAGGGCACTGGGACAGCAGCCAAACCAGAGACCTGKGGCCAGCATCTGCCCTCCTGTGACCATGCGGTCACCCCGACAGGTACCTGTCCCACACCGAGCTGGCCCCGCTCCGTGCCCCCCTGATCCCCATGGAGCACTGCACCACTCGCTTCTTCGAGGCCTGTGACCTGGACAACGACAAGTACATCGCCCTGGAGGAGTGGGCCAGCTGCTTTGGCATCAAGGAGCGTAAGTACTGAGGAGGCCAGGAATGGGGGTGGAGGGGAGACTGAAGAGCACCCCCAGAAGCCCCACTCTGGACGGAGCAATGCATTACAGCCAGTCCTGGGTGAGGGAGAGCAGGGGGGAGCGGGGAGGGTGGATCACAGGAGCAGTGGGACCCTGGCAGCATCCGCCTCCTAACTCTGTCTCTCTTCCTTCCACAGAGGACATAGACAAGGATCTTGTGATCTAAACGCTCAGCTTCCTGCTCTGCTGCCAACTTTGTCATGTTTTAACCTTCCCACTTCCTTTGGTTTTTGAACCGCTTTTGTTTTGTTTTGTTTTGTTTTTCCCTGGGAACAAGGTGCTAATATAGGTCTAAACATATGTAGTAACGGTGCTAAGAGAAATAACAGCCCTCCTTCATAGCCTTATCTATTACCACTAGATTACTCACCCAGCTGTTTCCACATGCTCTTACCAGCCTTTTCTCTCTCCAATGTGTCTTTACCATTGACTGTTCCTGTCCCAAATATCCTCTCTCTCTCGGGATCTGCTCTCGGATCGACTTCTCTTAACTTCTCACTAACAGCACGTTCCTGGACAYGTCAGATGCAAAACCCTCTCAGCTGATTCACCGCCCCAGTTACAGATGCCAGCGAGGGAAGGCAGAGCCAGAGGATGTAGGAGGATTGGGTTCTCAAGCAGAGCAGCTGCAGGTGACATTGTGGCCACCCAGCTCGTGATAGGGAGGATGGAGAGGGGTGAGAAAGATAGAGAGCGGTAGGTTTTTGTTTTCCTTTTTTTTKTCCCCCATTCCCAGGGCTTGAATTTAGCAACTATTGGGCACAAAAAAAAAAAAAGAGTGATCGAACAAGCGAATAGGGAAGCGCACAAAATTTAAAACAAGTAAGATGAAATGCATCCCATCCTGTAAAGTCCCCTCAAAAAATAAAGGTTTGAAAGTGCTACRTGCTTTGCCATCACTCAGTGACCACACTGCTGTCGTGTTTTCTGCGCGAGAAGGGGCGCGGCCGCCTGTTCCCCCGGGGCGCGCGTGGCTCACCTTGAGCTTGTGATTCTGCTGTAGCTGAGATAAAGCTCTTGGCTCTCCCCAAATCACAGTGCCCTTGAGCACTTCCCACCCCTCTGCCTTGGCCGTGCTTAAATTCCAGCCCTGCTGTGCCAGGGAAGCTGTGTCAGATTTGGAAGGGATGTTTCTGCCCAGAAAGAGGCGTGTTTGCCACGCTCAAGGGAAAGGCTGTAATATTTTTATCCTGTTGTGGATTTAAGGGATGAGAGGGATGGAAGGGAGAAGGTATTTGGATGTTGCTTTATAGAGAGGGTCCTGACAGGAGCAAAGTGATGGTTAAATCTCACAGGCTGAGAACYCTTTTTTTACCTCTGAATGTTCTCCGTGCCTTATATTATTAAATTCCTGCCACAGTGTGAGCAACCTGATGAGTCTCTGTAATAAAAAATTCTGATTTGAAACACTGACAATAAACAAGCCTGCAATGTTCCTCTGTTTAATCCCATCCTGATGACAGGGATTGCACACTCAACATCAACCTCATGCGTGTGTTCAAGTTGTATCACAGCTATCCCAGCCCCAGGGAAGGTTCTGGTCCAAGGTAAGCTGAGGTGCTTCTGCCCATTACAGCCCATCACTGTAAAGGGGCTCCTTGGGGAATACCAGATGGGGAACACATGGGCAGATGGAGCTGGAGCGATGGAGGCACACAGGGTCACTGCAGCAGCCAGCACAGACACTCACATGGCTCTCAGGCCCTTGCTTTCATCAACAATAAAATCCCTGGGAAAGGCATAAAGGCACAACAGTAGGAAAATAAACACCACCATTCGCATGGGCTAAAAATATCCAAGCTGCAAGAGCTCTGGCTCAGCTGTGAGGTCCCTGTTGACAGCCCCCTGTGGGATGTGCTGTGCTCCCGGCAGAGCTGTCGGATCGGATCCTGCACRGGGTCACTCCCGGCTGCAGAGCCCTGGGCAAATCCCACCGGAGACAGTCCCTTTGCAGGTGTATTGCCAAGGTATTTGACCCCAGCGGGAAAGCTGTTGCCCAGAGGGGCCATGTAAGGGTTTTCCACCCCTGCCTTGAACCACAGCCCTCATTCCATGTGGCCACACTCCTTCCCAGGGCCATCAGCCACAGGGGCTTCTCAGTGGAGACACAGTGAATGCCTCCCCACCGTGGGAGCAGCCTCTGTGAACTGGCAGACCTAACACAGAGAGGGGCACTGCTGCCCATGACCCCTGCAAGATCCAGCTGGATGTGACCCTCCAGGCCTGGAGAGCTGTCAAGGGAAGGTATGGGCAGGGGAGAGGAAGGGAAGACAGGTGGGGGCTGGAGGAGATCGGCCATCCCGTTCAAATCTGCTTTCCAGTCACTCCCTCTCAGCCAGGAACTCTGCTCCACTCCCTYGCCAAGATGCAGCTGCATTCCTTCCAGCTCCAGCCCTCCTGCCAGTGCTGCCAGACAGACACGGGAGCCTCAGTCCTGTGCGAGGGAAGGCTCTCCAACCCTCCTCCCCCTCTGCCTTCCCCTCTCGTGCAGGAGTCAGCTCTAAGCACCAGCAAGCTCAGGAAAGCCAGCAGGCTGCACCAGGAGAGCTGGTTATCACTGCTCTGGAAGGAAAAGTGATSCATCTCTAAGCCCATGTCCCATCCCACGGGACAACACTCATGTCCCAGCAGTCTGGCAGAGCCCAGAGGAGCCAACTCAGTGCTATTACAAAGTGCAGCTGCCTTGGTTTTAACTGAACATCAGAATGAGCTCAGGAGGCTGGAGCTGGGGGTCCCTTAAGCCTCCAAAGGTCACAGCCTGAAGTGTCAAGTAGCTGGAATTTCACTGCTTGGGGCAAATGCCATACAAGGGGTTATGTCAGGACTTGAGGAATAAGCTGGCCTCTTTGAGCTTTCAGACCTAGACAGTCAGCAAGGGTGGAACAGAACAGTCCTTTCCCTGTTATGGCCAAAATCCTGTGCCTGCACAGCAGTAGAGAAACTCAACTGTACTCTCCAAGTGGAAATTCTCCCTGTGGTTAGTGCTGACTGAGGACACAGTTTGCAAACCTGAGAAAAAGGAAATAGAAAAATAACACAGGGATCTGGGTCCAAAACCAGCATCAGCCTGACCCGAGTGCCACAGTGCATCCGCAGAGATGGTTCACTTTGGAGCAGTTACTCACTGAGCCCTGTCCTGCGTTCAAGACAGGAAAAGAAGGGGCAGACAAAGATTTGTATAGAGATTAGTGCTTTCCTGTCTGTTTTCCTGACCCTCACTTTTGTAAGAGAAACAAACTGTGGCATAAATACTGCATTGAGGTTTGTGGTTTAAATATTCAAAATGCAGATGATGCAAAAAGGTGACAAAGCAGGGATCACCACGACTAATCCAGTGACACACCTGGAGACAGCCTGGGCTCAGAGCCTCACTGTTTGCAAGGTGTTGCTTCCAGTCTAGCTAACAGTGACATTGGAAACCCATGGGATTAAACCCAACCTACAGCATAGAATCATGGAATCACAGMAAATTCTGAGCTGGAAGGGACCCACAAGGATCATTGAGTCCAGCTCCTGGGCCTGCACAGGACAACCCCAAGAATCCCATGATGTGCCTGAGAGTGTTGTCCAAACGCTTCTTGAACTCTGCCTGTCTTGGTACTGTGGCCACTTCCCTGGGGAGCCTGTTCCCATGCCTGACCACCATCTGGGTGAAGAACTTTTTCCTAATATCCAACCTAAACCTCCCCTGACACAGCTTCATGTCATTCCCTCAGGGTCTGTGGTATTTCACACAGGTTCAAGWCCCATTAGCTAAAAGCAGCTCTGCAAAGGAAGATGGAACCGTAAAACTGAGGGYTTTGACCCGCGTTCAGGTACCCAGGGTGGTGGGGTTGATGGAGTTTTCATTCCCAGTGGGAATCTCACACACACAGGTCTCTCTCACAGCAGTTCAAGCACACCCAGAACTGCTGCTGAGGGGGGATCTCATCATGGGTCTGGGACAGGGAGGGTCCCCCAGGACCACCACCACCCCTCTGCCCTGCTCCGGCTGGTGGAGCAGCTTCCAAACTGCCCACACCCACTGTGGAGCATCCTTTTGTCTTAAAATCTCTTATATATTTCAAAGATGGACAAATTCAGCAAAAACACACCCAACCTCCGTGAAGAGACCACGCCGGGGAAAACACTTCAGGGGACGCATCTCCCTGCGGCCGGCCTGGAGCGAGGGCAGAGGGAAGCAGGCACCCCTCTGCCCTCCGAAACTGCGAGAGGCGCGTCCTCCTCTTCCTCCTCCTCCTGCTCCTCCCCAGCTCCTCCCGCGACCGATCTCATCCCATCCCATCCCATCCCATCCCGTCTCGGCTGCTGCAGCGGCGCGGAGCGGCCGGCGGGGGGAGCGGTGCGGCCGGGGATGGAGCCGGGCGGGGCGGGCGGCTCTGCCGGAGCCGGGCGGGGTGGGCAGGGTGTCCCGGGGCTGCCCGGGCACCGGGCGGGACGAGGGACCCGCTCCCGCACCCCTCAGCCGAGGGCTCTGCCCTTCGCAAAGGAGCGGCTCAGAGCCCTGGTCCCTTTAGGGGCTACATCTCCACCACGCTTGGCCATCCCCATCCCATCCCATCCCATCCCATCCCATCCCATCCCATCCCATCCCATCCCATCCCGTCTCATCCCATCCCGTCTCATCCCATCCCGTCCCGTCCCGTCCCGTCCCGTCCCGTCCCGTCCCGTCCCGTCTCATCCACGCTGCTAAATCCTGTAGACACCAAACAGTTGATCAAGTCTGAGGCTAAGTTTGGCAAGGGGGTCCACTCTGAACCTCATGACGCAACGGCTGGGTCTTCCTTACCCTTGGCACTCTTATCCTCTGGTACCTCTGGTCTCCATGCAAATAATTTTAAGATGATTCTGACCAATTTTCCTCTGTGTGCTTCATCTACACAGGAAATAATAGAGTGGACCTTGCCATTGAACTCTGCTAAGTTGCACTTTCACAAACTTGAATTGTTTACAATTTGTATTACAAATTGTAGATACAAATTGTACAATACAAATTGTATTAAAACTTGCTGATTCCTTTGTCAGTGATTCTTTAAGTGACCTAAGACACTTATTCGTGATACCACCCCATCTCACTCAGAGGTGCCCCAGCSCCCCCAGCCCTTCTGGAGCACAGATCATTCTTCAGTCTCAAGGACACATGGCTTATATGATCCCAAGCTTTGTGTTTTGCTGCTCAGTCTGTCTTTCTCAGTACCATTCTCTCTAATTTTTGAACCTACTGGCTAGTTTTAACTTGATTTGATGGGGCATAAAACCAGAGACATGGCATTCCTSTGGGTGGCCTGAAGACAGAGAGGAGATGCAGACAGATGGACAAGTACCTCGCTGCACRGTGATGCTGATCCAACAGGAGCTGGGCTTGGTCTGATGCTCTGGTGCCAAGGTAATTGCACCGTAAGTAATTATTTGAGTCAGGGTCTATCCAGTTTCTGCACTGGCCATGGAGAAGTTACATTACTTTCTATTTTATGTCCTACCACATAAACCATGGCCATTTCCCAATTAAGCCCATTTTTTTGTCAGGCTCAGTATTACGCTCCTAATCAAAGAAACTCTGATTCTGTGATTCTTGGGAAACAACTCGCCCCAGGACACATTTTTACGTGCATTCCCTACATTTTTCTTAATTTCATATTCCTTTTGATCGCTGCTCCATTTGGACTCAAGAGACTGTACAAGTCTCTTGTTATTTCTTGTCCAAACACCTCACTGATCACCTTCACTGCCTGGGTTTTGGAGACTGCTGCTGTCAGCTACGGGGCCAAAATTCTCCGTGCACAAAGCCAAGCCTGACCACAGCCTGATGGTGACTGTCTGCGGCTGCCCAGGGCAGTCATGGCACTGCAGCCGTGCCCAGCRGGGCAATCCCTGGTGGCTGGGGCTGTACCTGACACTCATAGGGCTTTTCACAGCCAGAAGCGGTGTAAAACCACCACAGGACTCCTAGACTCAGCATACAGTGCTGACCAGCCACGTGGTGTRCTTCCCTCCTATGAAATGAGGGATCTCCTGGAAACTGGAGACTTTCTCTCCCCGAGAAGAGCTGCTTCGGCTCGCAAGTGCCTGATGCGGATGCAGTCTGGAAGCTGGGTTAATATCTGGGGCAAGTATCACCACTTGCTTGCTCTGCTCCCTCTCCCTGMAGCATCTGCTGCTGAGAGTAGAGATGAGTCAAGGCAGACCTTTGGTCTGACCCAGTCCTGCTGCTCTTCTGCACTAACCACACCTGCAATCATTCCCTGTCTGCTTGGGCTTGAGCAGCAGGATTCATCCTGCAGGATTCCGGTTGTTTCCTCCTGGTCATGGTGTCCTTAATGAAATCCTTACCTTATCTACCATCAGATGATTCTCCCATCACTTGTGAGCCAGCTCCAGGTTTTAGCTCTGGTGCAGATTTTCATGCCCTTCAAAAGGCCGTTCCCTATTCTGAGCACTGCCCACATGCTGTCTGGTTGGTGAGCCTTTATCCTGCTCCACAGGAATAATTTCCTTTTCCTTTACAGCTTGCTCATCCAGGAGTTATTCTACTTAACATGTCTTGTTTGCATCCTTCTCCTTAGCCTGGCAGCTGGCATAGGATGAACTGCTTGTGGCAGGAAGAAACATGCTGTAATAATCAGAGGGGAAATCTGGAGGGCTCCAGAGGTTTGCTCCTCTTCAGAGGCAGATGCCCATATCCTTTGCACGTTAACCATAACACAGGGCCTGTGCACGCAGATGTTCTCAAGCCAGTGCTGGCAAGCTTCAACCCCTGGCCATGGAAACACATTTCCCCTGGAGATGCTGGCACTGTGGACAGACTGGAAGGAGCATGAATTCCCCCTCCATACGCAAAGAGCAAAAGAGAACGGCAGGAGAAGACCATCCTCCTCTCCTCGGCTGCCTCTGCCTAAAAACTGTCAGGGACGGAAGTGCTGCACACACAGCTCACACCTGCACACCCCTGCCYGTGCTGCCCACGCGGGGAGCCCTCCAGGGAGGAGAACACCGGGGAGAGCCAAGCAGCCTCCACAGCCCTCAGCACTGCTGGGCTCATCCCGGCGCTCCCACACCGCCGTGTCCATCCCTTCTCCCACTGCCTCCAGACCCCCATCACCACCACACAGCTGCAGTGCCACGGCAACGACCCCCTGGCAGAGCCAGCCCTCCTACTCTGAATGGTTTGTCTCCCCAAGGATGCTCAATTCTGGCTTGAGAAGCCAAACGTTAGCTGAGGAGGAGCTCCTTTGGAAAGGAGCTGGGATGGGATGTCAGGGCACACCTTGCTGCTCCAGCAGCCAGCCCCCTCTCACAGCCCCGAGCTTGGGGCTCTGCTGAGGGCTCCCCTTTTCCTCCACGCTGGAGCTGTGGCTGGCTTCCCTGCTCCTCGCCTCCAGCCGTACCTTTAACATGTGTGGGCAAACCCAGGTTCCTGAATGCAGCTCGGTTCAAGGCAAAGGTGTTGGGGCACGTTCGGGAGAGAAGGAATGAGTGAATTGCTGGGGAAAGGCCAGCCCTGGACTGCCAAAGCTGGGAGAGGCCTGGCTTCCTAATCCAGCCCTGTCTGGAAATGCTTGTGAATGGACCCAGGGAGGAGCCAGCCAGGCACGGAATCGGCTCTGCTTGGCAGCCACAGGGACAGAGGAAACAAGATGGGGTTGAGACATGCCCCCTGCTGCAAAAGGTTCCTTCTGTGAGGGTGCCAAAGGATCTGCAGAGAGTGAATGAACCTGCCTTGGCATCCTTGCTTCTTTGTAAATGTTTCCTCTTTCCATCCAGGTGGGAGAGGAAAAATCTTCCTTTCCATGCAGACAGAACCGAGCCCACACGGCAGAGCCGTGCTTCACACACACATGTGCACACCCACGCACAAACAGGGGCTCTTGGGTTATCTGACATGTTTCTACTTCTCCTTCCATGGTCTATTCCCTCTCTTGCTTCTCCCTGGGCTCAGCTCAGCCTTGCACAGCTCCTTCCATCCCAATTAGTTACACCAGAGTGACGCTGAGTTGGTTCTGACTCTTCCCAGCCCCAGGGCAGCCCCACAGGGACCACAGCAACCCCACAGAGAACAGGAGCTGGGCTTGTTAACCCCAGTGACAACGTTATGGGTGCCTCTGTACGGGAGTCATCCATTCAAACCCTGCTGCCGGCCAAACCCCATGTCCATCCCTGCACACCCTCTCCCTCCCTCCATCCCATCCCACTGACCCAGCTCCTCAGGGACACAGCTGCCCCAAAACTGGTCACCACACAGGGCTGGAGAGCTTCTCTGAGCGCCCCAGGCTCTGTGGGGTTGGACATCCATGTTTCCTGCCCATTTTCCATCCTGTCTTCTCCAGAACCCACAAGACTTCCCAGGAAATGCTGCAAGGGATTTTCTGCCTCTCTCTGCTGGGGTTTCCGGGAGCCAGAGAAACCTCCTGCTTATCTCCAGATCTAAATCACCGGAGACGTGCCACAGCCAGTAGCCACCCCAGCACTACCCCCATCTCTCTGGAGCGAAGTCAACCTTCCCCCAGAGCTAAACAGGAGGCTCTGCTCTCCAGCTCCTTGGCAAGCCCATTGCTCACCCACAGGGGAATATCAGCCTTCATTCTCCTGGCCCCCTCAGTCTCTCCTTCCCCTCTCAGCCTCAGGTGCTGGGAAAGAGCAGGCACTGATTTCTTTGGTTTTCGTACCAGGACCCTCCGTGTGACCTCTGCCTGGAGACCTGCAGAGGAGCAAGGCTGAAAAACACGAGCACAAATCGAAGGGTTTCAGCTCTCCAGCTGAGTTGATTTATATGCACACACCGCAGGAATGAGATGAGCTGCAGGGTTCAGCTCTTATCTAAGTACTTTTAGTTTGACCCTGTGTTGCTGAAGAAGAGATGGTTAGATTGCTTGTAGGTTATTTAGGGTATCAGTAGTAGCCTGGCAACAAAATTTTCCCTCCTTGCAGAACTCGGAATTAAGCCATGTGCTGCTCTGGGAGTGGTGAAATGATGATCACACAGGTGATCATTGTAAAAAAAACATCCGAAACCTCCACTGACTTCTACTCATTTCCAGTTTTGCTCATGTTGCTCATTTCCACTGCCTCCCATTTTTCCTGGCTCTGATGATGACAAGAGTGATTTCAGCACTGGGAGGCATTGATTGACCAAGTTCTTCATGCTTTTATTTACTTTCTCATCCACCCACACGTGGCCAGGCTTCGATTCCCTGAAGAATCAGCCCCTCGGCGTTCTTGGAGACTCATCTACAGCAATAATCAGCACAGATGCCCTCAGCAGGGTTGAAGTGTTTGCGGGAGGGAGTGCTGATTTTTTGGTGGGAATCCAATGGATGATCTCATCCTAGGAAGGAAGCCAGAAATCACCATCTCCACCAGGTGAGACGTGGTGTTCACTGTCAACTGCACAGACCACCCCATGCTCTCCGCAGATGGTCTGTCATGCCTCTCCACCCCTCAGTCCCACCAAAACCTCCACCTTCACATTCTCCAGCTTTGACTTCTTGGCAGGAATAGTCAGGACTGCTGTCATGGCTGTGACTGCTATCAGAGCCACTCTGCCACCAAATACCAACTGGACACCAGGCGAGCTGGCCAAAAAGTAGAAGAAAACAAGTTCAGTGTCAGAGTAGAAAAACAAACCCCAAAGAGGCTGGCACAAGCAAGCAGTCTGTCTGATTAAGGCTGGGTTGGCACACATGGTGTGGTGGGTGCTGCTGGGCTAGAGGCAGATCGTGTATCCCTGCAATAGTCCCATCCCTGCACTGCCCCTTCCCCATTTCCCTGCCCTCGTGCTGGCTGGGCAACCTGGTCATCCACGGAGCTGGGGGCTGTTCTGCACTCCAGGTGTTATCGCAGTCTCCCCTTCTTTCCTCAGTTGTGGCACTTTCATAGCAGGCCCAGGCAGCAGCACAGCAATGGCACCATGCTGGGACACCATCACCATGACTCTGCTGAAGCCAACAGTCCTCAAGATGTCCCTTCTCAGCCCTTCGGGACAAGGCCAGCAACGCCATGACTGCTCAGCACCATGCACTGCTTTAATTTCTCACCTGAGCCCCCTCCTGCCTCTAAGCCCTTTCCTGTCTGCCTCCCAGGTGTGTTTTCCAAAAAGGGGCTGCAAGTTCTGTCTTTGAAACTCAGGAGCCATCCATCCCTTCCGATGGTCGCTCGCCTCCATCAATCAGAGCTGGAGCCACAGCTCTACTTTAGAGCAAGCAGCCCTCAAGCTTTTGCTTGCTGACACAGCCTGCTCAGCTCCTGGAGGCAATGAGAGGGAGCACCCTGCCAAGGTCACGGAGAGGGTAGGGAAGAGATGTGGTTTGTGCATGTCCACAGACACCCATTGCAATGCTCCCACTGCCAGCGGGTCAGAGGCTCAGACTGGATGGGAAGAGATCACTCCTCAAGGTCTGTGCCGGATCCAAGTGCACCCTCTGCAGCAGGAATGCTCTGTGGTGGAGTGGAGCCCTCTTGGCCCTGGCCCACCTGCCTCTCACATATGTCCATCCTATTAGAGAGGTCTCATCTTTGTGCTCCATACCCCTGTGACATCTTTTTTCCGCTCCTCTGTGTATCTCCATCCAGTCCTCCAGATCTCTGGCTCATCCTTCCAGGCCCTACCACATTCACCATTTTAGTCCTGCATTCCAGTGCCTCTTGCCACAGCCACCCATTTCACACGTCTCATCTGATTATTTCTGCTCTCCTTCTGTCACTCCCCGGCACATCCCTCACTGGCTCCATTTCCCTCTCCAGTTCCCCAAAAACCACCTGCACCCCCCTGCCATCTGCTCTCAACTGTACTCTCTGCCCACCTCCACCCACAGCTTCCGACAGCACTGCCCACCTCACACGTGGCTTTCCCAGCCCACCTTCATCCCTCCCAWCTTCAAACTCTTTAGGAGGGTGTGGAGCCAGAACAAAAGGTCTGTGCTTTCAGAGAGGGATCAGCCCAACCCAGATCCCCTTCCATGAGTGTAAGAGCCAGCCAGAAGGATGAGGTACTCTGGATGGGTGTCTCCCTTTGGTGGGAGGAATTGGGGTCCACAGGCAATGGCTTTTGGTTTCCTGGGCTGGAAAGTCCTGTGGAGCCTCCTACTCTCCCTGCATATCAGCCACTCTTTCCAGATAGCCCAGGGTACCCTCTGCTGAACATGGTGCAGCTCCTTCCCTTTGTTTCTTTTCCAAACCTTTGCAGTACCTTTGTTCCCTGCAGATTTCAAATTGCTGAAAGATTTATAAGACCGCAGTAAATCACAAGATGCAACACCCAAACAGGGGCTTTAATTATCATCACAAAGGTATTAAACATACATCCAAAAAGAGAGGGGGACTGCTCATCTCTCCGTGGGTATAATTCCCTGTTGATGTGTTTGGGTACATCTCTTCCCCCCACCCTGCATATTTGTATACCAGTGCATGAATTCATCTTTGAAGGCTTTACAAGAATGTGTAATCTCTGTCTTTTATGTGCTTCCATATCTTTTCTCATCTCGATTAACAGGCCTCCCCTTTAGCCATGTTCATGTTATGCCATGAAAGGCATCTGTGCACATACATGGAGAGGAGCATAAACTGGTGTTTACTACCTCCAGACGTATTTCCACATAAATACATTCTGCATCAACGGCTGCTTTTGCACCTTACGGAGATGTTTTGACACATGTGTGTGTTATGTGTTTATTCCATGTACCTAAAACCACTCATKTCTGTACATGCACTACTTTGGCACGGTTTCCTCTGCTGCTGGGGTCATAGTGCTGGATCAGCACCATTCCCCACCAACCTGCCCCAGCCTCTGCACCCCGACTGCCCAGCAGAAGAGAAAGCAGAGATGTGAAAACCTGGTGTACTTTCCAGGTCACTTGTTTTATTTACACCACCTACCTTAGGTTACCCTAAGATGCCCAACCAGCTTTGAAGGCAATCCCTTGATCCTAAAAACACCCAAACGTCTATGTTCTTTCCCTTGGAATTAACTCTGCCTTCAGAGCTGGCTCTCATCAAAGGCCCTGGAAGAGAAGAGACTTTCCCCCACCTTCAGTTTACTGTCTCCTGAGCCCCACAGAGGTCCACGTGCCTCTCTAAGAATAAAAGCACACTCAGAAAGGCTGACTCCTCTGTGTAACACCACAGCCTGCGGTCACTTCGCCTTTACCCTCTGTTTATGCAGTCCATACGTGCACAAATCCACCACAGAAAAAGACTTTGGCCAGGTACCTCCATTGAAGAGTTCACAGGGTATTTGTCCACCTGGCACTCACATACCTGCTGAAAACCCATGCTCCCATTGCCTTGCTGGTCCGTTCCTGTAGGAACAAGAGTAAGCTGTGTCCATGCTGCTGTTGTCTCCCCATTCCCTACAGCCATTCTGTCCTCTGGCAATTTTGSACAGAAGCACTTTGGAAATTACAAACCACAGGGTAATATAGAGGGCCCTTTCAGTGCTGCTGGCAGCCAGGCTTTCTTTTCCCTGTCCTTAGTGATTTCAGGTATGTAGAAGAAGGAGATAAATCAGAGATACCAGAACAAGTGAGGATCCACACACTCTCCTGCTCTGCCAGAAAACAAAGAGCAGAAGCATTTCAAATCCTGCAGCCAGGAAGCAAATGTCCCTGCCATGCACTGTGGGGCTCATGGCCATGCACACACTCCCTGCTGGATGCCCTGAGCCACACTTGGAGCCAGCCTGGCCAGCAGGCACACCAGCTGCCACAGGAAGCCTCCTGGCCTGCCCCACTCTTCCGAAAGCTTTGGCACAAGGCACATGTTTTGGGAACTAGGGCCTGTCCATCACTTTACACCAGCCTTGGCACTTACGCTGATGGATGTCCTGCTTCCCAGAACTCACAGCCAGAGTCACAGTGCATGCCCAGCACAGTCACCAAGCCCCTGCTTCACCCCTGAAGCTACATCTATGCACCAGGGGCGAGCACTGCCCAGCAGGCAATTTCTCCTCACCTTAAACCCCTTGGGTTTAGTGGTTTGAAGCCACCCTGGATCAGGTCCCTCAGGGGTTCAGTCAGAACAAGGGTTGGCTGATAGCTCTTCCCCTCACCTGGGGATTCAGTCACAGCCAGTGATGCCTGATGGGTCCTTGGTGCAGGAGCTGCAGAGGCTGATCTGCCCTGGGATCGGCTCTCGAGGGCACAGAGAAAACTGTGCATAGCCAGGGGGCTTGGCTCTCCTCCTCCCAGCTCTGCATATCCTGGGCTTCCCTGTACCCCAGCCCAGGGAGCTTCCACAGGTTCCCACAGAGTCCAACTCCACTGCACTTTCCTATACTGCTCTCCCCTTTCCTGTCTGCTGCAGAGGGATGTTCCCTCCTAATCCCTTTATAATTTCTCCCATTAACACAGCATTCTGCTTTTGCAGAAGGAAATCCTTTTCAAGTGCCTAACAAAGCTATGCCCCATAATTTTCTATTCATTTGGGAATGCTGCACGTTGCTGAAATACAAGGAGCTGTGCTAAAGACTGGCAGGGAGCACACGGCACTGTCTAAAGTAGAATTTCCTCTATAACCAGCTTAGGGAGCATTAAGAGCACTTTAATAGCAATCTGGGCCTGGCTAAGGATCAGCCAGTGCTGATCCACATCTGAACACCTCACGCTGCCACACTCCCCAGCAGCAGCGAGCAGAAGAGCCAGAGTGCATGGACAGGAAGGGGTGTSYTCCCAGCTGCAGCCAGCCTGGGCTCCTTGCGCCCTGGGGCTGCAAGCATGAAGTTCTCCAGACTCAAAACTGGATGAAAAACTTGGCCCCAAGCTTATCTGAGAGCAGACCTGTGTCTGGAGTGGCTCTGTGAAAGAGCCACAGCTCCTGTGTCCTTGCCCAGCTTTGAACAACGTTAAATGAAGTGACAAGGGGTGGTAGATGGACACAGAGAAGCACCTCAACCAGCTGCGTGTTATTTAGTGACAACAGAGCAAAAGAGAGAGGGGGCAGGATCTGTCCCCTGTGCCCAGAACAAGACATGACACGAAGGAGCACGTTGTGCCCCTCATTGTGCTCCTACAGCGCTGCTCAAGCAGATCTCAGCCGAGCAGAGCCCCAGCTGAGGCACTGGGACACCTGAGGAATTACCCCTCCCTGGTTGTGCAACACTGCTGTGATTTGCATAACAGCAAACTATTGCCCAACAACCACATTTAGGCTGCTCGCAGTCATTCTTTGTGCACATACACCAAGCCATGTCAGTATTGGCCAATATTTAGCAGATCTCAACCATCCATCTGCCTGCCTACATCTCTGCAACATGTGTGCTGAAGCTCACCAGAAGGCTGGGTTTCCCATGATCGGTCAAGAAAATGGTTATTTCTCAATTCCTGCTCTCCTGGTGCTTCAAATTCCTTGTTTCAGGGACTTTACCCCTCTGGTTCAATACCGAGGATGTTCAAGCTGTTCACCTGCAGATTGCTTGTTTTGCACTTAAAAAAACAACCCTAACAGCAAGAAAATGCAACTGAAGTGAGATGCTCTCCAGACACCAGGGACAGCCCCTGAGAAGGCAGAATGACCCCAGTAGTCAGCTCAGCCACCTGAAGCACAGACACCCCCTCCAGAGCCCTGGTGTGTAAAGCCCTAGGTTAATCCCCTAAGAACTCCCTAAGAGAAGCCAYCAAATGACCTCTCCTAAAATTCAGTGGCAAATCTCCACCCTCAGCCCCATGGGGTGGCGATGGCACACAACGTTCACTTTTTAGCGAAGCACTGGGCTCCATGGAGCTAAAACCTCCCTACAAAACCGTCAGCAGAAGGGGCACACCAGAGTCTGGAGAGGGGAGGATGCTGAATGGGAAGATGATTTAKTCCAACATACCAGCCTAGGCTTTAAACCTCAGCCTGGGGTGCACTGGTGCCCTGGCAAATGTTTCTTTCGCCACCCAGTGCCCTCCACAGAGCCCTTCTGCTGGCACTCACCCGAGTACAAGCGAGCCAGGCACAACCCCCGTTGTGAGAGGAGGGACACAGGCTGCACAGCAGAGCTTCCTTCAGGCAGGTCCGTAGATAGCCGGGAAATAAAACCAGCGAGAGCTTCGCTCTGGGTGGCACCCACCAGAGATAATTGCTGCTGGATACTTGCCCGGGGCTAGGGAGAAGTTCCTACATCAGCACAGTGGAGCTGCTCCCCAGGTACCCCTGCTCCTTCACATCCACATCTCCCCCTTTCAAACCGCACCGAGGGAAATTCAGACACGAGGTGTGACTGCTGCGAGGGTGTCCAGCAGCACGGCCGGGTGAGGCGGGTTAAACCACAGCGCCAGCCACAGCAGCCCACCTCCCACTCCCCCTCCCTGTGGCTCCTGCCTTTTCCCGCTCCCCCTAGACGAGTTCTGGTTTGTCCTGAGGTTTGCTTGCTCGCCTTGTTTATATGAACGGTAATTTTGGATGTGGTAAYGGCAGAACTGTAGCAACATGCCTCCCTCCCACCCCCCTTTCTYCACCGGCTGTGTGGGGCACCAAGCTGCACACTGCTGTAGCCCAGGCATTTTGGGGCCTGGGAAGGACCAAGCTTCTCACCACTCACGTCCCAGCCTCCTGCTCCCTTCCTCTTCTAATCCCAGGTCCTGTTAGCAGACCACAGACCCCATCCTGGCCAGCACTGTGGTGTTTCCTTGGAAAGCCTCCCCGCAGGCTGCCACGCTCCCACCACCCTCACTGCAGTAGCAGGGGTGGAACCACCTCTGGGTTTCACCTTATTTATTCCATATGTCTTCTATGGGTCTGTCCCACACAAGTCTAATAAACCATGAACCAGATCCTCTCAGAATAATATTAATGGCCATGTTTACAGTCAGCAGTTTGCAGGAAATTCCCTCCCCACACCTATCACCGCCAGGTTTATCACTCAGCTTTCAGGGGCTGCAATTTTACTCTTGATTCCTGTGCCAGAAATACATGAGCTGCAGGTCCCTYGCCTTGCCCCAGAGATGTGTATCTGAGCTTCATCCCCTGCAGTTATTGATCGTGTGAATTACCACAGCACCTCGCAGCCCTTGTCCCGGGATGCCTCAGCTGCGTGCACGTGCATGTGTCTGCCAGCAGGAACAGCACCAAGGAGGTGCCTGAGGGATGCTGACACCACCAGGACGAGGTTTCCTTCTTCCCAAGCCCAGAAGGGAACGACCCATCGCTTGGTATCAAATAAGGGATGCGTGGTTGTGTGGGATGAGCCATGGTGCGTGTTGAGAATGAAGGCAACAGGCAGAATCTATGTGCTGCAGGGTGGGGACACAGAGGTGAGTGCATCCATGCTGTCCTTCAGGGACCTGTTTCCAAATCAGACACAGCTTTGCTGCTGTTCAGATCACTCTCAGGCAGACTGGATGGAGCCAGCAGCAAGGCCCAACAATCCTGACTGATATTCCAACCAGAAAACTCAAGTCAGAGTCACAGCCAAGTACGGAGCAGCGCCACATGGGGGAATCACAGGCAGGATGACTGCAGTCCCCAACACCTGGTCCTGCCCTTTCCGAGTGCAGGAGGCTGTTCAGTGACTGGCCATAGGGTTGCTCTGACCTGTTAGGGGCATATTTTTGCCAATCCCATCTAAACAGATTCTCACCAGACTGATCCATCACATCAGCTTTTCAGGGAGCCCAAAGCAGCCTTACCCTCAGCTCCTAAGTCCCTTCTGTCAGGACCCAGTAGTGCAAAAGGGATTTTGCTCCAAATAACTAATGGTCATCACGCTCCAGAGTGCACCAAAACCAGACAGGTCAAAGAGGAGGACTCACCAAGTGGCTTTCTTTTAAAACTGGTGTCATTGCCACAAACTTGTATTTATTGTAGTAGTCCTTAAATTAGATGCTCTTAACTGCTCTGGGCCAGCGGACAGCAAATGCAGACCACAGCAAATGAAACAGCACAAAAGAAAGAACACAAGGAGAGTTTGCTCCATCCACACAAAATGCCACCCACTGCCTGTGGGAGACGACAGCTGAGCAGGCAGGATGGCCTTGTACCAGCTTCCCCACTTGGAATATCCCCAGCCTCCAGCTCCAGCCACAGGCTGTGGGAAYTGGCAGAGAGATCAGCCCAGCATCAGCTCGACGCATGACGAAGCCGACGTCCCCTCTGCGGGGGCTCTGTCCCGGCTTGGTGGCTCTGTCCCGGCTTGCCTGGTGCATCAGCAGGGAAGGAGCCACCGGGCTGGAGCTGCAGCCCATGCAGCCAGGGCAGGGCAGGTTTGGCTGCTCCCTGCTCCGGAGGTGACAGCCACCGGCGTCCTGCAAGGCTGTACAGGAGCAGCCAAGCGCTCCATCCCCGCGACTCTTCTTCCTCTGCAACCCAAACCCCGAGCACTGCACCGCAAAGCGGCCCCAGCCCCAAGCGCGGGAGGAAGGCTGCCCTGCCAGTGAATGCCCGGCCACGTTCCCCTTCCCCTCTCCTCCCATTCCCCTTGCCGCTCGCGGCAGGCAGGGCTGGGTGAGCCACTCCTGGGTGATTCACTCGCCAGCAGGCAGAAATGCTTTCTTGGATACACACAGCTGGGCACAGGGAAGAGGCGCAGGCCCTGTGATCCCRGCTGAATCACGGCGCCCCGATGAGCTCCTGCGTGCAGGGACAGGGCTCCCGCGGAGGTCGCGGCCAGGTGAGTATTGCAACAGCACGGTGTGACTCACGGCACAGAAAAATGCCGTGTGGGGYAGGAGTGGGGAATGGGGGAGGACAGCAACCCGCCGGGGCACAAACCGGGGGYGGAAGGCACGGAGACACCCAGGTCTGTCTCAGGGTGATGAGGAGAACAAACTCGTGCAGAGCAGTGGAATGGTGTCGGGGGAGGGAGCCCACCCCAGGAGCCACGGGYTCCTCGTCCATGGCTTCTGCATCCCAGCCCTGTCTGAGCTCAAGTGGAAAAGATCTTCAATCAGCCACAGTGTTGGGAATTTTTCCTTTTTTTTTTTAAGGCCAAGACCTAGCCACTTAAGTCCCCATGTGAACAGGACGGCCACCTAATGTTTGGGCTGGATGATGCCAGGTGCACCTTGCTGAACTCTGCTGTGGAGTCAGACTCCCATCCCAGACAGTGGCACTGCCATGTTCTGGGAAAACCAACCCATGGCACATTGTTCCTCTCGTCCCCTCCCCAGKCCCTGGGGCAGCCAGACCTGCACCCGTGCCCCAGCAGGGAGCCAGTRTCCCCAGCACCCAGATGCCTCCACGGGCACCGCTTTGGGTAATTCCAGTGGCATGCCCTGCACCTGCCCTACAGGGTAACAGGCTTTTTCCCACACCCATGTTTTCTTGCCTGTCCCTGAAGGCAAGGCAGCCTTGATCAGCGTTTCCACATTGTGTTGCAACAWGACACAAACTCCCTCGAGTCAACTGTCCTAACAGCTTTGCCAGGGGCAGCAGGAAAATGGGCAGAGATTCCCGGTAAGGTAGCAAGGCTTTCCCAGTTCCTGCTAGGAAATGCACGTCCCTAGTCCAGGGCACAGCCTCATCCCTGCTTCCAAGGGAAGGGTGTCGGCTGAGAGCATCAATGCTGAGTTGACAAGTCATGGTGGAAAGCTGCATCCTCCTGCACCCCTCTGAGCCAGCTGGATTTCCTCTCCTCCTGGATTTCCTCCTGGGGACTGCAGAGGAAGGGAAACTGGGTGCCATGAATCACCCATAGCCAGGCCAGCAGAGGGGCTGCCCTGTCTCCCTCTAGTGACTGCAGTCCTTGGAARATTCCAGGTTAATTAGGCTGGATCATTAGCTCAAGCTGCAGCCCCTCTGGTTCATGGAGCCCTGGGATTTATTTTTGCAGAGGGCAGAGCCCACAGCATTCCCAGAGCAGCGTCCCCAGAGTGGTGGCAGCGTTTGTGTATGTGACAACAGCATGTCAGAGCAGGGGTACAGAGCCAGAGCCCTGTTGTGCAAGATGCTGTCCAAATGGAGAACAACAAAAAAGTAATATCTGTCTATATAAATAAACCAGGCACATCTCCATTGGGAATCTCTAAAAAAAAAAATCATCACCCTTTGGGATGCAAAGCAGCTAGGCCTGGAGAGCAGCTAAGAATTGTTATTAAATAAATTAATTAGCTCAGCAGAGCCCGCCAGGTACTGAACACTTTCCACTTCCAAGCAGGTAAATGAGTCCGTGGGAACAGAGGCTGCTCCACGCCTGCCAGGCAGCGCAAGCTGCATTTTAATGTTGATGCAATTTCTGCAGCTCTGCCCCTGGAATGGCACACCGGGGTGCTGTGTGTCCCCCAGGAGAGACCCCCAACCACCCAGCAGGGACCACAGCCACCTTCCCGTGTGCCCCCACGCAGGAGAAGGGGTTTGTGCAAAGGGATGCCTGTGCTCAGCATAGCCCAGAGCCTTCCCTGCTGGGAAGCAGCAGGTCTGGAGCCAGGGCTGCGGTGGGGTGGCACTGAGCAGGGCTGGGGGGAGGAGGTGTGCCCCGAGTGCAGGGCTGAGCATCCCCTCGGAGGGCACAGCCCCACGCTTTGCATCGCCAAGTGCTGCTGCAGGTGGGCAGGATGCCTTTGATCCCCTCCCCAGACCTATCTCGCTGCCTTTAAACACCAACTTTCCTCACCCTGGGGTCTGGCAGGAGCAGGCTGAGTAAACTCCTGTCCCATCCTCACTGCAGCCGACACTGGCAGGCAGGAGCCGGGCTGGCAGCGCGCAGGGCAGGGGACAGGSCAGGGGACAGGSCAGGGGACAGGGCAGCACTGCCCTCCCTGCCAGTGCCAGAGGYGTGAGCTTGGCTTTGATCCCGATCAGCTGGAGGGGACCCGGGGCCAGGCTGGGGGTCAGAGCATGCCGAGAGGACACAAAGCAAGAGGAAAACGAGCTGGGCAGGGAAGGTGGAGGTGGTAAGCAGGAACTCCCCTCCATCCTCCCCTCCAGGGCAAGTCCAGCTGCAATGACGCTTCCTGCATCTCCCATTCCAGATGTTATGCATCAAAAGGTGTACAAAACCCTGTCCTGCACCAGCTTTGCTAAAACTCTGAGAATTTCAAGGGGACTCTAGAAAACCCACGGAAAAACACCAGCAGTGTTCCAGCCTCCCTTCCCAAAGCTAGTGCTCCTCAGGGAAATGGGGAGGTGGATCTCTGTTCTAAGAGGAAGTTCACAATTACAGCGCAAGTCGTTACTGGAAAATAAAATTCCCTGGCATGTTGCAAATAAAATCTGAATTCCCCAGTCTGGGGTACAAGACAGCCCACAGCCTTCATTCCACGGCCCATTTGGAAGATAAAATGAGATTATATTTATGATGGTGGAGACAGATGAAAGTTGGTAAGGGAAAAACTCCGGGAGGGCATTTCAAACGATTGTTACATCCAAAACAGCACAAGATTCACTTGCAAAAAGAAGCCCACAGTGAACCTGCATTGCTGAAAAGTCCTGAAATTAAATCTCTGTGCACACACCCGCCGTAATCTGAGCAACACTACTGCAAACAGCTCCAGAGAGCACGAGCATGCTGCCTCTTCCTCTCCCTGAGGGAAACAGTCACTGAGAATCTTTGAACAGCCCTTATTTTTCACTGTGGGTGAGGACAGCCATTTGCAGACAGCAGCTGTGTCCAGGGCATGCCAGGGCATCCAGCTGCTGCAGCACACCAGGGTTGGGGTCTCTGCCTGGATTCCAGCTCTGAGGTACCAAGAGTGACCCACAAACCAGCAGTCAGTGCTCTTTCCACTCAGCAACGTATGGCCACTGAGGCTGATTCCTTATTGGACCCTGATCCCCACCCTGGATCAGCCCTCAGAATTCCCCACGGGGGCTGTTGTAAGAGCAGAGCACAAACCCAATTTTCCAAGCTCTCCTGCCTGCCCATACAGATGTGCCTGCCTGTACAGATGTGCCTCCCCATGCAAATACATCACCTGCCCTTTCCTCCCAGCCTCCTCCAGAGCCACAACAAGCCCCAGAAGCTCCCCAAGGGGCTGCAGAAGCATCTCGTGTCACCCCACAGCTGAGCAACCCACAGATTTGCCACAAYTTGGGCAGGATTAGGCAGAGCTGCTGCCAGGCTGAGCTGCCCAGGGAGGACAGATTATTCCTGTCAGGAGCCAAGACTCTGAAAAGGGACATTGTTTCAAGGATGATTTGCTGTTTCCCCCTCRCACACACACAAATCTGTAGCTCCAATCTGGCTTCTCTGCGAGGCACCTGCTACCACCTGTGGTCAGCGATAGGATCRGAGAGGGATAAGCAGAGGAAGAAGGGAGCAAAATCCAGGCTGGTCAGACGAACCCAGGATGCCYTGCAGAGTGGCTGAGCTCTGTCTGGGTGCTCAGCCTTGCCCAAGCCCAGCTGCTCCAGGTGCTGCACACCGATCTGAGGGCACCCCGGAGCAGAAGATGCTCTGCTCCCCTCTCAGGCCAAACCCTGGCTTCCCTCCCAACAGCCCCTGCTATGCCCAGGAGCCATGTGTTCAGTCCTTTCTGGAGGGAACAGGTTGCAATACCTCACTCCCCTCCCCAGCCCATCTTGGCTCGGGGCGTGCTGGCAGCTGGCAAGAGGCAGCGTTGGAATGGTGACCTCAGGCCCCGCAGGAGCTCRGCTGGGAAGGCGATGCATGCTGTCCTGGCCTCCTCAAGCAACCAAACCCTCTGCCGAGCCACAGGGACCAGGGCACAGGGCAACCTCCACCTCAACTGCTTAGGGGTGTGGGAACTGATTTCATGGGCCCTACAGCAGCAAACCCACACCCACCAACACAGTCCCTCTGTTAAGCCACCAGCCTTCTCCAGGAGGAGGTAATAGCTCAAAGCTGGTTTCACGGCTCTGGCTGCAGAGCTCCATTCCTATTTCTCTTTGGCCTGTGAGATCCCCCACACCCCCTGCCCATGGCAGCAGTTCCCCCCACTCCTCAGCACAGCTAGTCCCACTGAGGTGGACTTACCCTTATCCTTCTCCTGCTTCAAAGCCAGCACTCCAGCCTGGCTTTGGTCACACCAATGCACTCTCTGAGAAGTGATGGGCAATCTCTTCCCCTGCTCTTAACCTTTACCTTAACCTTAACCTTAACCTTAACCTTAACCTTAACCTTAACCTTAACCTTAACCTTAACCTTAACCTTAACCTTAACCTTAACCTTAACCTCCAGCCAGCTGCTCCCCTCCCCTGTATCAGGCAGCGAACTCCTCACCTGCACCTTTTCCCCATATCCTTTCTCTGCCTGCACTGTCTCTGCCCAGATGTGATGCAGGCAGACCAACATCAGCATACATCAACCTGACCTCTAAACTTCGGGAACTCAAATTAAAACGGGCCTGAGAGATAAACCAGCCACCCAGGTTTCCTTTTAAGCTCAATGCAAATGAATACAGAGGACATTTTGCAAAAGTCAACATTGCCTCCTGCTGCAGCATTTCAACTCTGTTATTAAAACAAAAAGGAAACCCCTGGATTATGGGATGGCTTGGTACCAGGTATGGTCAATGGGTCAGAAGCATCTGTCAAATGTGCAGGCAGGGAAAGAGGTTGGAGAGTGCCTTGAGGTCTCTGCAAAGCCTCCTGCAGAGGATTTGGTGGGGATTTGCATCTGCTGAGTGAGGAAGAGTGCCTAGGGCTGTGGCCCTGAGGGCCATTGGCCCCAGTGGTCAGGGTTGCTCCAGCTCCTGGGCCCCAGGATTCACCCACTCTGCTGGGAACGGGGCAGGAGCGCCGGGCGGAGGAGTCACGTTCGCACCCTGGCTCCCTCCAAAACACTCACGGATGGTTTGGAGGAGGATGCCAGAACCACCCATCATCATACTTCACCTTTTTCCTTTAGTCTTTGCCTTAATCCTTTAATGAATTAAGTGGAGCAATTAAGCAGGATTTTTATTTCTTTTTAAAGTGAACGCGCATGAAAACGGAGATGGGTATTTTTGCCGTTTGAACGCTTAATATGATAATTAATGCAAAGCCCCTCAGCTTTAGGGCTTCTCCACACCTCTCACCCAGCCCTTTTTCTGTTTATCTTTCTGGCAGACTGCCTCTCATGCTTATTCTAGCAAAGGTTGCCCCTTCCTCTTGCTCACGCTACGCCTGAACTGCACAGATCAGGGGGAGGAGGGAAGGGTGGATACTCGGAGCTGCTTCAGAGCAAAAGCTCCAACCCAACACCAATGGTGGAGAGCCCTGCCATAGCAGAAAATGGAGAAGCCTCCTTTCTGGGGAAACTCAGAGGGTACCAACAGCAACAGCTGCTGTATTTGCTGTCCAGCACTGTATCCAGCCTTCGCCTCAAGCGGCTGAGTTGAGCTCTCGTGCCCAGCTCCCTGGGGAAGGGTTTGCTGGACAGAGTGACAAGGGAAGTGCTCCAACCCCGACAAAACAGAGGGTTTGGCTCTGCAAAGGAGGCTGGACAGGCTCACCTTCCAAGGCAGCCTTTCCACAGCCTATATCTTCTAGCCCCACCTAACCTTCCAGTCCTCAGGCCCCTCCTCGCTTCCTCTGCTCCCCCTCACCCATCTAATCCCTGTTTGGTTTAAAATATTTGCAAGTACGGCTGAACATCTCCATGCTTCAGTTTCCCCACCAGTGAAAAGGAGGTTAACAGATGTCCCTGCCTCCCTGGAAGGATGCAGGCACTGGGAGATGACAGACATCTGGGGGATGCTGTGGCCCCAGGTCAGCACCTYGGGGGCCCTGCCAAGCCTGCTCTCAGCATAAGTTTTTTACTAAGAAGACTGTCAGCCTTACAGACATCCTTATCCCCCATCCCAGGAATGATGGGAAGGAGCCTGGGACTGATACAGATCAGAGCAGCACAACTCCAAAGGTAAACCTCTTGGACATTTCTCCAAACGCTCAAACAAAGTGCTTCAAGGACAGACAAAGTCTTACCTGTAGCTCCATGAGCTGTACCAAATGTGGCTCACTTGAAAGCAGGCAGCRGGCTACCAGACAGACCATCCCAGCTGGGCTGGATGGTATCCCTCAGCCTTAGGATTTGCTGTCCGGGTTGGGGAAATGCCTCTGCAACCCACATTTCTTTCATTTTTCACCCCCTTTTTTTTATTATTTATTTTTAACTCCTTCCTTTTTTTCATCAAAACACATTTCCTGACACAAAAAGGTCTTGGTAAATGTTCTCTGACTCATTGAACTGCCCAAACAGATCTTCTGCCTCCACAGGAACTGGACCATCCTGTTTGTGGGTACAACAGCCACCCCCAGCCATGTGCTGAGGGCTGAGGAAAGCTGTTCCCATTGTGAAACACTCCCTGCCAGATGTGGGCAAGCCCCCCCTCACATCTGGGGAGCAGTCAGACATTTTSATTTTCTCTCTCAGTTGTTTGTTGCCTTGTCCCAGAGCAGGWCAAGCCTTGGAGATGAGGCTCTTGGCAGAGCAGTCCACCAGCTTTTTGCCTGTAGGACTGTGGTTTTGTAAACCCAGAAGGAAGACAATAATACTCCCTGAAAAGTAGCTTCACTGCTGGGATAGAAGTTTGTCTCCTCTCCTTTGCTACCCTGTGAGAAATCAGTGGGAGTTTGGACAGTGGATTTATTCAGTAGCCCAAACTCATGGAGATCTGGGCTGCTGGTACTGTGTCCCTTGGTGGCCACTGCCCTTTACAACACACCTGAGACCCAGCCTTTTCCATCCCAAGGCACAGAGTGCTGCAGAGCTTGCAAAGCCTGCGGCGATTGTGGCCAAACATAGCAGTCAATAAAGCTGATGACCTTTGCTTGGTAGCCCAGTCAGCCAAAGGAAACACTTTTCCCTTTGGGCTGCTGTACAAGATGCTTCAGAAATTAGGGAAATTGCTCCCATAACGTCCCTGGGAAATCTCAGAGACACGCCATCCATCAATATTTTGCAGTCTGAGACAGTAGCAACATCTCCTGCTACACTGGTACAAGCCCAGACACTGTGCTCTGGCTTCCTGTAAACAAAAGCTGTTTAGCTCTAAATTCTTCTTTTGGCTCAGGCTCCCCTGGTTCAGTGAGGATGGTATCGAGATAATCATCACATGGATTGTATTCCTGGTACAAGGCTCCGTTGCACAATGGCGCCTCTTTATAATGCCCTTGGAGCAAGGAACTTCCAGGTTGGTTTCTTTGCCAGGCAAGACTGGGCGTCAGGTCTCAGCACCAAGGCAAAGGAGAAGGAGAGAGCAAGGATCTGAGAGGGGAGCATGGCAGTCTGGGACTGARGGTTAACAGATTAACAGGTAAAATTTACAGACTGCAATGTAAAGGRGAGAGTGCAAAGGATCTGGGCTGCAGCAGAACAGAACTTTTCTCCCAAAGCAAGACAAAGCAGGAGAGGAGTGGTCTTTCCCAGGGAAAAGAGTTAGTGGTGCAGGATTTTTCAGGCCAGACCAGACAAACACAAGTTATGTCCCCACTTGAAAATTAACCTCCACTTTGAAAGGTTTCTGCTCGAGCCGGGCAAACCGGAGACATCTGAGTGAAGCAAGAGTGCGGGCAGACCCTGCTCTGCCCGTGCCTGATCTCCCAGTGCCTGTGCAATCCCCAATACACRAGCCAGTGCACTGGACAAAAAGTTAAACATCCAGTCCAAGCTGGTTGTGTGGCATCAGTGAGGGGAGACAGTCATCTTCTGGGAATGGCTCATTCCCCCTGGACAGACACCTGAACTTACAGGGTTGTAATTTAACCTCTCATCCTTGCTCTGCCCTTCAGATAAATACACTCACTGTCCTCTTTCCCCACCTCCTAGTACAGACCCAACCAATTTCCATGTTGTCCTGTCCTCCATTTTTCATTGCCAGCCCCACCAATCCCTTGCACAAACACCAAGATGACATTTGGTTTCTCGGCCAGGGTGATGGAAAAGCGTGTCTGTGTTAATCCACCCATCAGAGCCCCAGCTCCTTCCTGAGAAACTGGGCCAGGAGGAGGCACTTACTGAGTCCCTGCCTTGGCCAGAAGCCACCACACCTTGCAGTGCATGGTGGGGAGAAGAGGGTCCAGTGCAGTAACTTCAGAAAGACTTATGGTGGCCTGGGACATTCCTGGTGGACAAAAGCATGAGCCAGCAAAGTCCTGTGAAGGGAACCAGCTCCTTAACTAGTTACACTAGGAGGGTTAAGGAGTCTATGACACAAGAGGCATCCTGGGAATGGCCAGCAATACCAACTGAGAAACCTCCTGCCAGACCTGGAAGTGAGAGGCTGTTCCCTGGGCATGCTGACAAGGAATTCACCTCGTCCCCCACCACCCACTCAAGTCTGGTGGGCGGTGTTGCTTGAGATCACTTCCCCAAGCCTCGCTGGGCCGTGGTGGCTGCTGTCCCCACGCTGTCCCGCCGGCCGCCCCGCGGGGACTGCAGTCACACACCGCTCCGGAGTCGGTGCCGGTGCCACCGCCGGCGATGAGCTCAGCCATCCGTGAGCTCAGCCATCCATGAGCTCAGCCATCCATGAGATCAGCCATCCGGCACGCGGCGCAGGACGAGCGGCTTGGGATGAGCTCATGCCTGCTCCGCACGGAGGATGGAGGGGGAGGAGGAGACACGCTGACTCGCTAGCTCGTCCCATGACGAGAGCCTGGTGCAGCCCATTGTCCTCCCAGGAAAACGCGCAGCTCCAGGCTCCCAGTGGGCTCCGCTCGGCGCGGATGACGGAAGTGGGGCCATGGCACACGTCGGTGCTCTGCCGGCGGGTCTTCACTGCCTTCCCCGCGACCCCAAACCTTGTCCCGGGGTCTTGCACAGCACCTTGCCCCATCCCATCAGGGTCCCATCTGTCTGTAGAGCGATGACATCCCCTCTGTGGGCTGGCATCCCAGCCTTCTGTTGCACTGAGCTTCTGACTCTGTCCTGGTGCCAGATGGCTTYGGAGGCAGATGACTTCATCTCTTTTAAAGGGGCAAGGGATCTGTCAGCAGTGCCCTGTAGGAATCAGTGTGCATCATGCTTGGTGGGAAGCCAACACAGGGAGCATGCCACAGCAGTCGTTACGATCCCACAAAGGGCCCAAAGAGACTTGGATTCCAGTCCAACACTGCCAACAACCTTGAGTCCTCCACTCGTAGCCATCCGTCATGTTTGATCTGTCCCACACAAAAGACTTGTGGAGTGGGGGACCCGAGTCCAGCATGAGCTCCACGGTGATGCTCTCCTGTTGTCTAAGGACAGGGACTGCCCAGCATTCAGCCTCACAAGCCAAAGATGTCTTAATGGAGGGGACTGAACACAGTGACCACRGGAGTGGTCTGCAGTGCACCAGCCACTATTCCCAAAATGAAGTATGATGGGTGGCCTGAGTCAAACTCACTCATCGTTGGAATCCTCTTGGACTTCAGGCCAGGATAACCTGGAGCTCAAAGGAAATCCCAGTTCAAATTTGTACTGGGTACAAAGGGTGAGTCTCAGAGTGAGAGTCAGGTGTGCTCACAGAGATATGATTCAAGGTTTGTGATTACCACCCAGAGGGTCTGCTGCAAAGAGAGACGGATCTAGCTTGTGCCCCTTGGGAGATTCCAAGCACATGACAGATGCAAACCAGATGTCCCTCCCAAGACAGCACCCCCTTTATTCCCCCTGGGATTCTGCCTGTCTGGGAGCTGCAGGGTGGTTTGCAGRTCTGTAGGAACGATCCTGTGTCATTGGAGCAGCTTCATGGAGCGTTATCCTGAGCGCCGGTCAAGGAGGCTGCAGTGCAGACACAGCTCCGGGAGCCGATCCCTGCACAGGACTGGATCCTCCCCGCCCCCAGCACACGCTCCCGCTTGTTGGGGAAAGCGCTGCCGCCGCTCCCGGCAGATAATCGCCCCTTCCCTGGCAAGTCCCTGCACGCTGCCCTGCAAACAGACCCACGGAGCACTGCAGCGCAGCAGCAGATGCTGGGGCTGAAGGGCCAGACACACAGGCAGGCTGCATGCCCTGCAAAGGGGAAACAAAAGTTGTTTGTCCCCGAGGGAGGTCACTCACAGGTCCCAGCAACACCTCTGAGAGGACATTTGCTGTGGATTTGGAGGTGATATAYGTTGGGCTGATATACCAAGTCAGGCACTGTGGGAGAGCAATGGGAGCTGGGATCGCTTAGGAAGTGCCCACCAGGAGCTCTGGCTGCCCACCCTCACCCACACAGCTGGAGCATTCCGTTCCCAGCTGGGCCAGCTCGCCCAAAGGAGGGATGATCAAGGGGGTCACACTATGATGCTTGTTTCTGAGGGCAAGAGGGTTTGGAGAAACAATCCAGTGCCACATCTCAACCGCACTGCCCTGACCTCCAGGTCCATGGAGGCAACACTCCAGCAGGGCCAGTTACAGATGTTGGCCAGGAAAAGCACATGTATAGGAGGATGAGCTGGAAGATGGGCCTGCAGGCATGTGTTCAGGAGACAGGCAGGTCTGGTCCCCAGGGCAGTGAGTAGGTACAGCCATTGGCAGGGAGGCCCCCCTAAGTGTTTCTTGTCGGTCCAGGGAGGCCCGTGGTGATTTCCCTACCCCAGCCTGAACATGCTGCTTCGCTGCAGAACTCTGCGTGCAGGTAACCCACAGCAGAACGCCTTGGCTTTATCACACAGAGATCTTGGGTGGAACCAGGAAATGAAATCTCTCCCCATGATTAGGGAGAAAGAAGCACCCTTGCCAGCCAAGTGATGGAGCTCTGACATTCCTCACACCCTGGAAAAGGTCCCATTGCTTCTGACAGGGTGAGATCCTGACAGCAGGACACTGTGGCATGAAATGTTGACAGCAGCTTATGGGGCTTTGTTGGCTTGTTTGACTGACTGTCTGAGCAGTGTGAAGAAGGACTCGGGGCAAAGCCAGGCATCATGCACAGCTCCATCTTCTTTCTTTCCTCCTGGCACAGTTCCCCCAGCCAGGCCAATCCTCTCTGCTTGCAGCCACAGGTAATTCTGCAACCCACCCCTTTCTGCAGGAGCAGGAGTTGCTCCTTGGGATAAACACAACACCTTTCTTCCCAACCCAGCCTGACTTCAAGTTGAGCAGGAGAGCTGAGGAGGCAGAGCCAGAAAGTTTACACGAGTCCCAGGGTCTCACCCACCACTGATAGAGAATTAACAGCTGGACCTCAGGAGAAGTTCTCTGTGCTTCTTGTACTTCCTGGCTCCCTGGGATAGTAACCAATCCAAATGTGGTCTCAGAGATCACATTTGTCTTAGTATGGAAGGCAGGAGTCCATCTTAGCACCCTAGCTAAGCATAATTAAGAGGATTTTGGGGGTTCCACATCTAGATTGCTGCTCACCCCAATGCAGTGATTCGGCAATATTTCTTATTAAACCATTGGGTACATTTGGAAAAGTAGGTGGGCCTTTGGACAATCAAGCCTTCCTCCAGTCATGCCCCTCACGTTCTGCTGCTCCATAGCTAAGGACAAAATTTTCTCTTGAGAGCTAAATCCCCTGCAGCCAACAAGAGCAGTACCATGCTCTGCCTCCTCTGTGGAAAGGARCACCCAATGCCACCAATCTGCTGGCAACAAGGTGGGTTGTCAGTGGCTTTTGCATTCAGTGGGTATTTGTACATATTCTGTAAGGGGATCAGGTAATAACCAGCTTACACCCAACGCTGCTGCAGGGCCTGCCTGATACATGGCTCTTCTGTGAGCACCAGCTTCCCCGAAGAGCATTTCATCAGCAGAGCAAGGAAAAGGGATGAAAGAGGGCCCCTGTCACCACCTGGGAGAGCAAGRAGACAGTGCAGACAGGAGAGCTGGCTTGTGGGTGGCACGATGCTCCCTTGCCTTGCTGAGATCAGCACTGCTGGCCTCGGCAGCTGAGGGTTCACTCCTTGCCACACTAGAGGAGACCAAGTCCCCAAGTGCAGCATCTCCAGGGTTCCCCACTGCTCCACAGGCAGGCAAAAGGAACAAGGCACACAGCCAGTCGTGAAAGGCTCCAAACACAGGGAAATGCTGGTTCTTGCAGCAATCAGCTGATGCCCTGAAGCCAGAGGTTTGCTCACTTGCACCTTGGTATGTCTAAATATAATACAAGTATTGTTCTGAGCCCTGTGTCAGCCCCACTGAAATCCAGTCACCAATACCTGATTTTCTCGCCTTCCACGGCTGCAAGACATGAGACACGCAGCTGCATGAAGGAACCTTTCCTTTCATTCCTCCCAAATGCACCTCCCATTGCCATCACTGACTGATCACCTGGCCTCCTCTCATGAGATGTCTTAAAGGGCAACTAATTTGCAATTTCAAGGTATTGTTACTTCTACTGTCACTTTTATAATCCTCAAAACTTAACTACAAGTTCCCCTGCAAATCATCTGAATAAACCTGGAAAAGTGGACAAGCTGCACATGTAAATCCAACTGGATTTTTGCCTTTTTCCCATTCAATTCAAATTGTTTCTGAAAGGGCATAATGGGCTTGAAATCAAAGTCATTTTCCCAGTGGAGTTAAGGAGCCGTGAGCAGAGCACCCAACATTTGAAGCACAAAACTCAGCAGAGATTTCCCAACCCAGAACTGTCCTGCAGTGACCTCAGGGAGATTGTTCAGTCTCACCATGCCGTGCACATTTCCTCTCTCATTCCTGGTACAAACTGTTCCCTAGATTTAATCTAAATTCCTGACCAATTCTGAGTCCATCAAAACTGCATTTTCTGGTGAATTCACCATATTGCTCTCACTCACCTCCACCAACAACTCCAAATAGTCCAATATATAATAGGTCAACTTCTTCCAAATCTTTCTGGATTTGCACCATGAAATCACATAGATTTTCCCATGGATTGGTGTCGTGTGATTTCAAGCATCTAGTTTGAGACAGGTTCCAGTCGAGGCTGTACATGTGGCCGAGCATCCATAATCTGCTGTCCTGAGGGACTTGCTGGTGCAAGTTTGCACCAACCACTCCTCCTCAAATAGGATGTCGATGGGCTCTGTCTCTCCTCCACCCAGTCCTGTGCTCAGTGTCATAATTGTCCCCTACACGGAACCCGACAAGATGCAGCTGGGCACCTATTCAGAGACTTTAAAGTTAAAACTGTCCAGTTTTCATATTCTTTGCTTGGTTTTATTTTCCTAAAACCATGCAGAAAGCTTTCTGGTAATTTCCGCTGCAGAAACGCGCCAGAGAGGAAGGAAACTTCATCTAAACCTGAACATTCACTTCCTACATTGAGACATTCCCCTGTACCTGTTTAAAYCTCATTGCAGTCTAAAGGGGGAATGTTAGTATTTACTTGGGTTTGAGGTAGAAAAGAGGAGGGGGAAGGTCTGGGACAAAGGGGAGTGAAGCTACCCTCATCAGGAACATCCAGAGCAGGGTCTGTGTCCCTTCACCCTGGTCCAGCCCTAAACAACACCCCCAGAGTCAGGACGCTCTTTCTGTATCAAGGAAAAAAAAAACCAAAACGCCTGTACAGTCTCTCTCTCCTTCCTCTGCCTCCTGCCTTTTCAGGACAGGACCACCTTTTCATCCTCTCTCTGCCTGTGCAGCSCTGAGCACCCCGGGGCTTCTTGGCGGCAGCCGAGGTTTCTGGGGGCTCCCCCAACACAAACAACAACAACCACCTTCAAAGTGCCTCTCTCGCACGCAGCTGCTCTGAGGGCAGATTCAGGTTTCCCCCACCCCCTTCTCCCCATCCCTCCTTACAACACCCACCTGGCAGATAGCTAAAAACAATCTTTTGAGTTTTTCAGGTGTGTTGGAGGGATTTACCTGACATATTCCACCACCGCCCCCACCCCCTCTTGCAGTTGAGGTCCTGGATTTCATGGCAATACTAGTTAATCTAACAGTAAAAAGCGCTGCAATTATTTGGCTCTAAGGCTTGGGTCCTTGCCCAGCTCTGACACACTCGCGCACACAACTTCACTTCTGCAGCGAGGAGCGGGCGATGCCGCTCCTGTTCCTCCTCCTCCAGCCCGTCACGGAAGGGCTGGCGCTCCAGCGAGCCAGTTCCACCCCTCGCAACTTTCTCCCTCGCTGCTCCCGACTGGTGCCGCCGGAGTTTCAGCCGGCGAAATCCCTCCTTGCAGAAACTTCTCGGAGCCCTCTCCCCTGATCTGCGAGCGCCATGGACCCCCGGCAGCCAGCGAGGAGCTGCTGCGGGAGAGGATTTTCGGCGGAGGGAGCAGAGAGGCACTAAACTTCAGGAGAGGTCTCTCTCCTGTTGCAACAGGTAAGGCACGCTGCTTGCCRGTGTGGGAAGTTGAAATGACTCAGGGAGCAGCCTGTGCAGCATGGATGGAGGAAGGCATGGAGGATGCGGAGATTTAGTCGTGAAACTGCTTGTGCGTGTGAGTAACTTTTGCTGGAAGCAGCCTTATCCTACAGAGAGAGCTTTGGGATGCAGAGGGAGAGCCCTTCATCTCTTCCTCCCTTCTGGCAGCCCTAGCACGGGGCTTTTGGAAGGAGTCAGGGAAAGCTTCATCCGTGTTTGCACGGAGTCTGGTGTTAGCTGGGAAGCTTCAGCAGGCTGCAGCCGGTGCAAGCAGGTGGGCTCCAGGTATCAAAGGCGAGAGCGACGCTGYGGAGCAAGGCAGGTGTGGAGGAACTGAGCAGAGAAGCAGTCCAGGTGTCTGAACGGGGCAGGATTTCTGCAGGGAGCMAGTGGATGAGCTGGGGCAGGAGCAGGGATGGCGTCTGGCTGTGGGCTCAGCTGTTGGCCACGTACAACCCCATAACCAGGCTGAGSTGGTACCGCTCCAAACTCTGTCTCCACGTTCCCCATTAAGCCACTTCCACTGTCACCTCGAACTGGGCTGTGCCTTGGGGATCCCTGAGTGGTCACAGCGCTGGTGTTTCCCAGCCCAGCTTCCCTGTACACTCAGGTCAGAGCTCCTCACCTGCCCTTGTGCCCCTCCAYGCCAGGCAGCAGAGCTGGGGAGCTGAAGCCAGAGCCACTGTTCRTATCTCGGCAGCTTTGTTCACTATGAGGTGCCTTATGACAAAATAAGATGAAATCCCAGAGCAAGCCCAGTCTGGGCGTGMAGGAATTATTTCCTATGTACATGTGCAGCACTGATAAAAGAGGTGAAAACACCAGGAGGGAGGCCTGGGCACTGGGAGCCAACGGCGCCCTTCCAAACTGYGGTTATCAGCTAATCAGCCTCCCGGGGAACCGAAGGCAGGCTCGGTGGAGCACAGCACTCCAGAGGGGCAAAGATCAGCCGTCACGCGACTGGGGTTGCTTCAGAGAAAACCCTTTAAAAAAGCTATTGCTCCTTTGTGTTTGTGGCTGCGGAGGGCTGCGAGTTTCCAGGATGTCTGGAAACTTGGGCAGTGTGGTGGCACGAGCTGGGCAGGCAAGGCTGTGGCCAGCAGGCTCCTGCTTCACGCAGGGTGCCCTGGACCCAGGCAGGASGGCATGGAATGCTCCGTTTCCTCTATTCCGGCACTCAGAGGGGCAAAGAGCAGGCAGGGGATGCGAAGGGAGCTGCCATGGCTCTCCAGGCTGCCAGCTAGAGAGACCTGGGAGGTTATCGGAGCCTCAGGATGGAAAGCAAACAGTCTGGACTGGGCTCCTGAGGAAGGCTGGGCTGTCTGGGTATTCGGGACAGCAAAGTCTCCCGGCTTGGTATTGTGTACCTTTATCATCTCCTGATGTGCAGCACACCTCAACTTATCGGGAACGGTTCAGGGACATCTACCTGTCTGATAAGGAGTTGGGTTCCTGAGGGTCTGGGCAGGTGAGAGGTCTCTAACCCAGCCAGGGGGTTCAGGTTTTGCTTCTCCCCATCTGCATGTTGTGCTCCAACATGCTCTGTAACATTCCCAAAGTGAGCCCAACTGCCCTGCCTGTGGAGGAGAGAGCGCAGCAGGATCTGCTCTTCTCCCGAGCCTTTCCCTTAGCTACAACTCGCATCATGAATGCACTTCAAATCCTAACGTTCTCAAACCAGTGCATSTCCCAACCCTGCAAACAAACAAGCAGCATTCGTGTACGAAGGGAGAGTTCAAAGGAGCACAACACCTGGAATCAAGCATCTGTTAGGAACTAATGCATTTTGCATCCTGCTCTCCTGCCAACTGCTCCMAGGCAAGTCCTACAGGATCGTTCCAGCTACCTCTGTGCTACAGAAATGGCATTCCCTGCTCCGTGCACCTCGCTTTGTTTTTTTGCCACGTGTGGAGCATGCAAGTGCAGCTGCACCTCAGGCAGTTAGTGGGCTTTCTGCTGTATCATGGCCTTACATAAGAGGATGAAATACCCCTCAACCCTTTTTTTTTTTTAACTCGGTTGGCAGCGTGGATACTGCATTGTCTATTAACAAGTTCATTTGCTGAGCAAGCAATTTTTCATCTAACCACACTTTTTCCTTGGCAATGAGGCAGGTACTGCTTTATTAGCAAAGAAACTTTCTTCCCTAATTCTTGGAAGTAGGAGCTTTGGGGAGGGGCAGCTGCAAGGGCTGCTGCTAGGAAGGTTTGTAGCTCAGAAATGAACAAGCAACAGCGTTGAAACAAACCAAAGGAAATACTTTATTTTTCTATACAGAAGGCATAATTAACTTCTGGAACAAATTGCCACAGAATATTGCAGAGGCCAAAAGTGTATTTGGCTTAAATAAAGTTTTGATCAATTTGGGATGGATAGCTCCAGTGGAGGTTTTGAAATGCAACAGCCAAAGAACAACCCTGTATTTGCACTGATGCTGAAAAACAGGACAAGGAGCAGGCTACAYGTGCCTTGCTTGTTATGCTCCCCCACTATGCAATCAAAACTGGCCATTTTGGGAGAGAAAATAGAGAGACAGCCAAGCAGGGCTATTTTGATGCTCTTACATTGTGRGACTATTTTCGACTGGCTAGGTTGTACCTTGGATAGATGCTGTGACTCAGGCAGCCTGGGAGACGCTGGTTGTGCCATGAATAGACACTCCATATGGCTCAGGTTGACAGGGACACTGTGTGCCCAGCCTGGTTGTCACAGGTGCTCCAAGCAGCGTCCGAGCCCTGCTGCTGGCTCCACAGAGGTGCTGCAATGGCAGGAGAGCTCAGAAATGTGCTTCCAGCAGAGAGTTCGGAGCAGGAGGCAGTGACATGTGCTGGAGCATAAGCAGAGCTGACAAGGACACACTGTGGCAATGGGACCAGCCTGGGCAAATATGCCTGTCCCGGGGGTTAATCACTGGGAAAACTCCAGTGAAACCCTGAGCTCCCCAGGCCAGAGCCTGGCCTTGCAGCAGCTTGTCCGGCACTGCGGACACAGCACAGGAGGTGGGCGGCTGTGGGCAGGTCTGGGAGCTGGAGGYTTTCTATCACCTTTCCGGTAGCCCTTTGCACTCAGTAAACGTCTCCTGCAGGGAATTTTTGTGGCACAGCTACTGGCGTCCTGGCCAGCCATCCTTTTACGAGGGAGGATCGTGCCCTGATTGTCTCATTCATTTTCTGCCCTCTGTGTCCTTACGGTGCCTCCCAACACAGGAAAGGGACGGGAAGGAGCGGCGCAAGGCGGACAGATGGCAGGGGAGTGAGAGAGGCTGCAGGCAGAGCAGAAAGCTGCTCTCCCTGCTCACCTTCGGGYAGCAGAAGGGAAAGACCAGCAGGGTGCTGGGCAGGGAAACGAGGGGAACGTCGGATCAGTGCAGGGACAGGTCTGTGGGTGAATGAGAGTTGCCTGGTAGGAGAGAAAAGGTGAGGGAGGAGCACGGTGGGCAGGGCTGTGCTGCAGGGCAGGCAGAAGCTGAGCAGTCCCTGTCCTGCTGAGCACTGGGGCTCCTCACCTGCATCCAGCAGGACACAAGGTGCCTGACACACCATGCCAAGATGCTCTTGGGCTCCTTCCCAACAAATATTAGCCATTGCAGGATTACATGTGTGTTCCCCACAGGGAATCACAGAAAGGGCACTGGAGGACTAGCAGCACTCAGGTRATGAGGCAGTGGCCTCATTACAAACATCCAGGTTGAGTTAAGGTGAGGGCGAGGACTCACGGGGTCAGAACCCCTTCAACACTGGACAGAGCTGCTGCTCTCACCAGGCTGAGGTGAACTGGGCCCAGTTTGGATTCACAGCTCTGGTGGGTCAGATGAGATTCATATGTTGGGGCCTCAGAGATCTCCCAGGCTTTGCAGCACCTAAGTAAACAGCTGTTTTGTGAGCAGCAGAATTCATGAAGCTTGGTTGCCTGCGGCACTCCCTCTCGTGTGGATTCTCTGATGTCTAATAATCGGGTTGGGCTCACATTAGAGCTTTTTCTTCCAGCTGGGAGTTCTAATTTGGATTTCACTCCTCTCTCCTGCTTCTTTTCACAAGCTTGTGCAATTTTAACTCTTTTCAAGTCTTTACCTATCTGGTTAAATTTGGCTGAAACTGGCCAGTGGATCCRAAAGGTAACAGGATTGACAATGTGGACCCACACAGCAGCTTCCCTCAGCAGTCTGCAGACAGGGGATTGATTATCAGTGTAAGATAACTTGCATCYCAAGCATGAGGGAAATTTGAAAGGCTCAGTATGAGTTTTGGCAGGAGACAGCAAYCAGAAAAGAGCCCAGGATCCCTTGTGGGCTCTCACAGCTAGTTTGCAGTGACTGAGGTATGTGGTCCTTGGTGCTAAAATCCTCCATGGCAGCTGAATCACAGGGTGAGTGGTGCACAGTCCCAGCAGCAGCAGAGTTGGGGCACACTCACCTGAGTCCCTGGCACGCTCCATCTGGCTCTTGTGCCAGCAKGCTGGGGCTGCTGCACTGTGGTGCCCAGCCCCAGGGCCCCTCACASCCTGCCTGTTGAGCAGCTCTCGCCAAGACCCCTTCCCACCAACACTGCCCCTTCTCCAGGCCCCAGGGCTGTTTCTTGTCCCAGGCACTGTCCCATGGCAGGTACCCCATTCCCATGAGAGCCACCAGTGGGATCTGCTGTTTCATCCCTGTCATGGAGCTGCTGCCCTTGTCCACCCCTCAACACTTCCCTGGTTGTCTGTGCAGTGGCAGCTTCTGGATTATAGGCAGGATTTACTCCCTTGCTCCCATAACCGAGGAGAGCAGAGGAAAGGGATAAGGAATATTGCATAAGGATGTTCCCCTCTGCCCTTGGCACAAGCAAGTCCACCTCCCTGATGTCACACTCTCCCCGGGACAGGAGCCAGCAGCAAGGCAGTTGGCACTGCAAGGTTCCTTCACCCCCAGACCCCACTGTGGGCTCAACAGCTCTGGAGCTGCTCAATTTAACTTTGACTTCTAGAATGATGATGCAATGCCAGGATAGAGAGAGATCACTGACCCTTACAACTCTATGGAGAGTTCAAGCTTGTTCAAGTTCTCCTGTGCCTAACAGAGAAGCTTACAACAACGACAGAGGAGCCTCAGCTAGGTGACACATCCGAGCCAGGCCTAGGTGGTGGCAGCAGTATAAAATCCAGCTCTCCCTGGGTTCCCCACRGAGCAGAATGCACAGAAATGCCTATCACAGGTGGAAAAGTGCCAAGAGAAAACTTTCAGCTTCACATCCAGGGTGATGCCTTGCTTGTGGACAGTGGATGGCTTGGAGGCAAAGACACATAGCACCTGCTTGCTCTGGTGAAGGGCCAGACCAGGGCAGCAGGAGCAGCAGCAGGGCACAGCCAAAGCCCCAAGGATGGGGAAATGGGTGAGATGTCCAAGGGGAAGGGGGTGAGTGGCTGGCTGGAGGAGGCCACAGTAAGAAGTCATGGGACAAGGTGYCTTTAGAGCCAGTCTGGATCTGAGCATCCAACCTGTGAAATGTGGCACAGTGACAAAGGTGGCGAAAGCATCCAGCTGTAAGGGGGAAGAAGGAGTTGGACATCAGAGTAACTCARAGCTTTCCAGCTATCCTTCCCGTGTGGAAGACCATCCCACCATCTCCTCTGCTCAACTCATCTGTGTCTTGCACCACTCAAGGGACAGCATCCCACCACGCTCCCTCTGTCAGCCCTGGATGGTGGTCCTGGCAGGACCCCTGGCCGCAGCAGACCAGGCTCAGTGAAGGCAGCGCTGCCTCCGAATGAAGCATTTTTACCAACCCCTGCAGCAATACAGCCTGACTAAAGAAAAAGGTTATCTCTGCCAGATCGACCAGCCTGGGGCCYAGACTGCCCCACACAACTCAGTGTCTCACAAGGGAGTCTCTGTTCCACCAACACCCCTTAGAAGCTGCAAGTCCAAGCTCCCCAGGGAGTCCAGATTCCCCAGAGTACCCAAACCCCACAGGGTTAAAGCACCTRCCTGGCCCAGCTGGCAGATGATGGAGGGAACATCTCTGTAGTGCTTCAGGACTGTGCCTGTTCTGCTCGGGGACGTGTGTGTGACCCCGTGCCACGCTGAGAGCCCAAGGGAGAGTCACTGCTCTGCACACCAGCATGAGGCTCATTAATCCCATGGCTTTCCACGGCTCTGCAGCTGAGAAGCTCTTGGTACAGYCCACCCCATCAGTCCACAGCCACTGTGCCCCAGGAATGGAGCTGGACCATGGCATGGTCACGGCGCAGGGTCCGGCACTGCCCGCGGCCACTCCGTGTGCGACAGGAACAGCGTTTCACGGGACACTCCGAGCAAGGGCAGACCTCGGGTGTAAAAGGCACGTGCACCAGGTTCTACATGATCAGCCAGCTCGCTCCAGGCTGCCCAGCAACCTGGAAACCATTTCCAAAAGTCTGTCCAAGCCATTCAGAGATTGCAAAGTCGTGATGGGGAAGGAGCGGCACAACCGTGCCTGGATGGAATCTGCAAGTCCAGCAAAAAGCTGCACCCACACTAACACAGCCCCCAAGYAGGCTGGTGCAAGCAGTTCTGCAAACATCAGCCCTGGGAAAACCATCYACAGGCACTGGAAAACCCCGAGATACATTGAAGAAGGAAACACTGTAACTTCAGGGGCTCTTTTCATTAGTTTTCTGGCTTTGCGTAGTACCTCCAGGATGTGTTTCTTCTGCTCCACTGCAAAACCGAGGAGAGACTGCACAACCGAATGCAGGAGCAGGATCTCCAAGGATGGGATGGTTTTGTTTGTTTCTTTTCCAAAGTCCAAGAAAACAGTTCAAAAAATACCCATGTGCACAGGGAATTCAAGCCTCACAGGGCTGACTGTGAGCTACCATCCGGGACTTCACCAAATGGAAAAGGATCCAATTCCCACCAACATCGCTGTGGCAGAGGAGAGGGCAAACATTAACCAAGCAGCCCAACCCCCGTGCAAGGGTGTGCACGGGTTATTTCCAGCACTGGAAACCCAGGGACTGCTTTCTGGCTGATCCTATTTGGCAGGCAGCTGTAGGGATATTGCCCCAGCTGTAGCTGAGCCCCTTCTGCTCAGCTCCCACCCAGGCCGGGAGAAGACAGTGTGCCGTCTCCTATTCCCTTTCCCAAAGCCTTCATACCCTGTACCCACCATCTTATGGGATTTACTCCCTCTGCTCTGTCTCTCTTTCACAATGGCCATTGAAATTCATCGTTAAACTGATTACTTGAACAGCCAATCTCATCTCCYGTCTTTCCCTGAGCTCCTGGTTCTTGTAGCCTCCGACAAAAAAGTTGATGTGTTTGGGGGTGGTTTTGATCAGTCACTGTCCTGAAGAAGAGGCTGTTTGTTGTACTGAATGGAAAAACGGAGAGAAAATGGAAGGAGGTGGGGGAAGAATGCAAGAGAAGGGAAGAGGAAGAAGGAGAACTTGGGATACACGCTGGCAAAAGGGTAGTAAGAGAACAGTTGTCCTTATTTTCCAATGAAAATGAGGATTTTTTTCTTTAATCTTCTGATCTCAAAAGTTTGGGCCAAGCCCCCGCCACAGCTCATGAGGGGAATGCTGCTCTGGGTGCACTCAGTACTCGCTTTGTTTTGTGTTTTGAGTTTTTACTGCTTTTAAATGCTCCTCTTGAAGGGAATCAAAAGGTGGGGCTGGGGCCACACCTGCTTCCTGGCAGGCTGCAGCACTTTTCTGCGATATGRCCAACAAACAAAGCAGCCCACACATTGCAGGAGACCCCTGGGAGGGCCCCCAGAGGACACTCTGGGTGCCCCAGCCACTCACCCCAGCGGGCCAGAGTAGCCTTGTCCTGCACCAGTCCTCTGCAGTCACCCCTCTGCACGGCCTCCCCACACACACACTTCGAATCTCAGCACTGTGTTTGTTCCCTCATTTCAAGCCAACAGATTTGGGCATGTCTTTGACAGAGGTTCACAATTTGGATGTTAAATTTAGACGCGCGCTCGGGCTCTGATTAGAGATACACCGACTGTTTACTCGCTTTGCGGGGAGTTTGCATCTACAGGGCTGAGGGCGAAGCCCCTCGAGGCTCTCTGATCCTCGCCTGGTGATTAGGAAAGGAGGCTGAATCACCACATAATGATGCCCTGGTATTTCCCTCAGTCAGGAGRATGCCTTACCTTCCACACTCCATCCCACCGATGGGCTTTCTCCAGCACTTCTGCCTCCCCGTGTTCCAGCCAGCTCCAGGAGGGCATCTGTGCCCAGGGAGCCATGGAAGAGAAAAATGGAGAGCTCTCAGGAGTAGAAATAAATGATGTAATGAGATGAGAGACCAGAGGCAGGGAGGGTGTTCAAGTTGTAAATGCGTGCCGCTGATCTGGCRGCCCTGAAGTGGGTATGGCCCTTGCCACATGTCCCATGGATCATGCACTGATTACTGTCAGCACAAGGACATGGGGTAGCACAGCTCAGAAAAACAGGAAAAATTGTTCTCTTGGGCTACACGAAAAATCTGTTGCAGGCAGAGTTGATTTCACCCAGTTTCAACTTGGAGATCCTTGAACTCCACTGGAAGGACCCCTGAGCCTGGCAGTGCTGCCCCTCCTTGGTAGCCACCTACATTTGGCAATAATGSCCAGTAAATTGATTTTGTGCTGGTTTCATACTGTGCACAACTTTTCCACCCACAGAACAAAAGTAACAGAAACCCACCCTGTTTCTCCTGGTTCATTACTGTCACCTTCCAGGGTCAATCCAAACAGGGTTTTCCCTGGAGCTGAGACAATGGAGCAGTTGACCAGATTTCCTTTCTGTTCAGAGCACTGTCTCCCATTTTTYTGTTGAGCTTCACCATGGCCTTTGGAAATGTCCCAGTCCCACTTCTGGATAGTTTTGCATTGTGACYGTGGTGTAAATGATTCCAGAAGCAGGAGACAGAGGAGGGGCAGCACAGTCATCTCCTGGAAGGTCTGTTATGCTTCAAATTACACTAAAACCATGCTGGAGAAAGAGAAACAAGACCTCGAGAGAATGACTGCTTCCCAGTGCAGCTTACTGAAGGAGAAACTCCAGGCTACAGGTAGTAGGTGATGGTTTCCAGGCCTAGGGTGGGAAGTTGCTGTCAGGGGCCACGACAGCATGAACAATAACTCTGTGATATTGTTCAAGCTTTGAGCCTGGTCCTGACACAACGAGAAACTCTTAAACTTCAAAACCTGATGGTGAAGCCTCCTAGGCAATTCTCYCTAAGTTTTGACCATGTCTTTTAAAGTTTCAGATCATTTCCAGAGGAAATGAGGCTTCTGCCTCATGCCCCAGATGCATAGTCACTCTCCATCCCTCATAATAGCTGCTGAAGCCAGTGATTGCTTTGAGTCCAGCTTGTAATTGAGAGCAAAGCTGTAAGAAATATGAGGTCACAACAGGTTTTGCAAAATAATTATCTGGACAGAAGAGTAAAACCTTGCTAATATAGAGGAAAAAACAGCAATGCAAGTGAAGCCCTTCTTAGATGTCAGGAAATACACAGGCAAGAGTGAGGTTAAGTACATTCCAGGAGAGATTCAGACGAAAGCTTGCATCTTGTTAAATGCCAGAAAACCCACTCCTTGCTCAAGGTTATCCTCKCATATTGAATTGCTGGTGCCCAAGAAGGCATGTGCTCCAGCTCCAGCTTTTCTTGTGGTTATGGAGTTCATAACGTCTCTGCTTTGTGGGTTCTCTGATGTCTTATAAGAGATGAGTTCACATTGCCGTTTCAGTGCAATTCAATTAAAAAGTCAATTAGCCCAGATACAAAGCGATCGGCTTCATTACGTCTGCCCTCCGTGGAACAGCTCTGGTTTTGCTGCTGGTTTATTCTGCTGTCTTATTCCACTCCTGAATTGTGTGTGACTTACCCCGCTCCCAGTGCTCGCAGACACGCGCGCGCAGCCTGCTAACGTCTTCCCTCCGAGTTCAGCAGTTGAAAATGTTGGAAGGGAGTAGCTCTAGGCAAGTCCCTACATGCTGCAAAGCTCTGAAGCGCTGTTAAGTAACAAGCAACAAGCAGAGCTTTTAAGAACATGGTTTTCAACTTCTCAGAAGGAGCCACATGCCTTTCTGGGTCACCCATCCCWGCCCTCCGCGATTTTCTTTAATTCGCAGCGCGTTTGGGACTAGGTTGTGTTTCCTAGAAGTGAAATGATGGCATAAAAAAAGTGATTCTGAATTTTTGTCGAAAGTGAATTGTGTTGATTTCTCCACAAATTCTGGTAGTCTCACTTCRGCTTCAGACCATTTGTTTCAAAAAGGAATGACCACAGAGAGATTTCTGGATGGTTGGCATCTCTTTACCAAGGAGGAAAGGATTTGAAGGAAGTATGACATTTATAGCTTTGTATTTATCAGTAATTAGATATGTCAGTGAGAGAACATGACACATACTGTTAGTTGGACTATGACAATTTGTTCCTAACATTCAACTTGACTTATAAATTGAACTAGTTCTGGCTCTTAAAGAGATGAGTCTTGAAAAAGTGTCTGGAAAAACAAGTCTTCCCTGTTTAAATTAGGAATGTGCCAAATGACTGGCAGGTACTTGATATATAATTTAAATTTAAAACAGGAAGAAACAGTTCTAGATAAAGATCTCCTGGGATATCTAGGGGAAATATAYGCACCTATATTTAGCTTATCCCTGGTTTCAACCCCTAACTGCACACACAGCAGCACGCACTTAGCTTTTGAAAAGAACAGGCCTTGATCCTTTAACAAGCTCTGCAAAGCTCACTAATAAAGTTACATCCCTGTTAATCACATATGTGCTCCCCAGTTCCTTCTTTGATGCACCCTGTTCACAGAGATAAACCATGGAGCCRCAGATGCTCAGGAGCTGTTAGAGAAGGAAGTTGATGCAGGTGGCCATGGATGGCAGATCCTCCGCAGGAATCCTGACCCTGGGGCTTTGCCGTGAGAAGGCAGGAACCAGAGAGATTACTCAAGGGCTGAGGGTGACATGGTCAAAGTGTCTTACTGGAAACCYGCTCCTTCAGAGGARGCAACTGGGTCAGGCCTGTGAATTRGAACTCTGAGGTAGCTGAGACACAGCTTGACTACAGCCTGAGCAAAAGCTCTTGGAAAGGCCACACTGTGGAGCTGCACGTTCAGGAGGAATTTGTACAACACATTAGGGCATCACTGCTGGGGAAGGACAACAGATCCTGTAGCATGGGGAGAGAAAAGGGAAGACAAGCCATGGGGAAACATAAATCAGTTTGTGTATTGACTCTTGAAAATACTTTGCAAGAACTTGTGTGGAGAGAGAAGTTAAGATGGAGAAGGGTGGCTGGAGAAACAAAACAAGAGGGAGTTTGCATTGGGGGTGGAGAGTTCAGATATGCTGTTTGACTTGGGAGCAGGCAGAATGAAGGAAGGGCAAGATTGTTCACAGAAYAGGAAGTCACCCTGATGAGAGCATCTTGCATGACTTTGCACATTTTGCCCTCTACAAGGACAGAAATTGAAGCAGAGAAAGCGAACAGATATGAGCCAGTGTGGGGATGTGGGAGGACAGAGGGGAGAAGAGCTGAGCTAACAACTGCATCAATAAAGGTCAGGGTAGACAGAGCAGGGAGGTGAGGCTGAGCCCATGCAGACTTTTCTCTAACACGCTGACCTGGATGAAAATTACCAGTGTTCTTCCTTTGACACGTGCAGGGCTCCAGGAGACACCACACCATGGAAGTCACCATCAGGAGGCACTTCCTGAGTGTTGCTGTTTTCCTGATGCACTGCGTGGTCCACAAGGCGAGCTGTGAGAAGGGCAGCACTTCCCCTCTGCACTTCACCCACTTCTTCTACAATGCCACCATCTATGAGAATTCAGCCCCCAAGACCTACGTGGAGAGCTACGTCAAAATGGGTATTTACAAGAGAGACCCTGAGTGGGACATCAGGTACAGAATAGCCTCTGGGGACAACACTGGTCTGTTTAAAACAGAGGAGCATGTGATCGGGGATTTCTGCTTCTTGAGAATAAGGACCAGGAGCAGCAACACAGCACTTTTAAACCGTGAGGTCAAAGACAGTTACATGTTAATAATCAAGGCCACAGAGAGCACCTTTGCCTATGAAGCCTGGGCCAAAGTCTTGATCCACATTCTGGACAGAAATGACTTGAAACCTCTCTTTTCACCCCCCTCCTACAAAGTGTCCATCAGAGAAGACACTCCTCTGAAAACAGTGGTCAGCAKGCTCAGTGCCACTGACGCTGACTCTGGCCAGAACGCAGAGTTCTACTATGCCCTCAACACCAAGTCCAACCTATTCACCGTCCACCCCACCACGGGGGCAGTTCTGGTCACAGGCAGGCTGAACAGCACCCATCGAGGCAGGCATCACCTCCAGGTTTTGGCTGTGGACAGAATGAGAAAGATCACGGAGGGGAATGGCTTTGGGAACTTGGCTAGTCTCACAATCCAGGTGGAGCCATCTGCCAGGAAACCCCCCTCTATCTCCTYGGTGAAGGTGACATCACCTGACTCAGATGAAGACTTTATCTATGCAACTCTSTCTGTAGAAAGTGGTGACTCAGAAACGGGGATTGATTCGATTGACTTGGTGGATGGAGATCCGGGAAGACATTTCAAAGCCATCAAATCTTACTTTGGGAGCACCGAGTTCATGATTGTGTCAAACAAAGAGATAAACTGGTTACTTTACCCATTTGGTTTCAACCTCAGTGTGCAAGCTAAGGACAAGAGCAAGCCACCTCTGTTCTCTCCTGTCAGGGTTGTCCACATACCTCCCTCCAGCTATGTTTCTGCCAGGTTTGAGAAAGAAGTGTACCGGGTCCAGCTCAGTGAATTTTCCCCAGCTGGAARCCAAGTTGTCATGGTGAAGATCACACCAGCTTTCCCAAATCTTAAATACATTTTGAGACCTACTTCAGACAGCACAAGCTTTAAAATCAATCCTCACACTGGACTGATAACTACAGTCAGAGCAATGGACTTYCGTGAGCAGTCTCATTTTGAACTTGAAGTTACAACAGCTAACAGTCACACATCCACCACTGTTCTCATTGACATCACTGACTGCAACAATCACGCTCCCACTTTCACTCAGACTTCATACCGTGGGGCCTTTGATGAAAATGTTCCTCCTGGTACCAGTGTCTTAACAGTGAGGGCTACAGATGAGGATGAAGGAGACAATGGCTTTGTCACCTACACCATAGCCAACCAGAAATCTGTTCCCTTTGTCATCGACCCTTATTCTGGCATCATTTCCACCTCCAAGTCGATGGACTATGAGCTGATGCAGAGATGGTACCACCTGCGGGTGTGGGCGTCAGATTGGGGCTCACCCTTCCGCCACGAGACGGAGGTGTACGTCTCCCTCACGCTGAGCAATGTCAACGACAACGCTCCTGTGTTTGAGAAGGCAAGCTGCAGTGGCACCATCCCACGGGACTTTCCAGTTGGGAACCCTGTGGCCACGGTCTCTGCAATCGACAGTGATGAGCTGCAGCATATCAAATACGAAATCAAGTCTGGCAACGACTTACAGCATTTTGAACTGAATCCCATCTCTGGAGTCATATCCCTTAGAATATCTCTGCGAGATCTTCCTTCTGAACAGCCACTTTTCTACTCTTTGAAAATAACTGCAACAGATGGAGAGAACTACGCTTTGCCAACATCTGTAAACATCACTGTGGTCAGCCAAGGTCTCCCCGTCAAAATGCAGTGTGAGGAAACAGGAGTCCTGAAACAACTGACAGAAACCATCATACACTCCATCGAGTCTCAGTCTCAAGGCCATGGGCAGGATGATGAAACATCTCTGAACTTGCACCTTATAAACCATAGTGCTCCGAAGTTTGATGACAGCTTTCCACGATCTATTGATATCATAGAGACTGTTCCCGTCAACTCAACTATTGCTGACCTTTCAGCTATTGATCCTGACACTGGTTTTAATGGAAAATTGGTCTATGTGATCTCAGATGGAAATGATGACAGTTGCTTTACCATTGATATGGAATTGGGTCTCCTTCAAGTCCTTTCTCCTTTAGATCATGAACAAACCAGCTTCTACATTCTTAATATTACTGTGTATGACCTTGGCACACCACAAAAATCGTCTTGGAAGCTCTTGGCTGTGAATGTGTTGGACAGCAACGATAACACTCCTAAATTCCCACAAGGTGCCTATTGGGTGGCAATACCCGAACACGTAGCAACAGGGACAACAATAGCTCAACTGAAAGCAGAAGATGCTGACACAGATGACAATGGGAGAGTAAAATACTCTCTCCTCACCCCCACTGACAAGTTTGCCATTAACAGTGTCACTGGAGAAGTGACAGTTACAGGTGCCCTGGACAGGGAATTGTGGCCTTGCTATGTGCTGAAAATAGAAGCCAGGGACGAGCCCAAGACAGGCTTCCAGCTGTTCTCCGTTACGGACCTCGTGGTGACCCTGGAGGATGTAAACGACAACACCCCACAGTGCCTCCCAGCCCTCAACAGTGTGAAGGTCCCCGAAGACCTGCCCGTGGGGACCATTCTCCTGTTTCTGGAGGCTTTTGACCCGGACGCTGGCTCTGGCGGGGAGGTGAGGTACAGCCTCATTAACGACGAGGAGATGATGTTCCATGTGGATAAGCTGACCGGGGCGCTCCGGTTGGAGAAGGAGCTGGACTATGAGAAGAAGGACTCTTACAATCTGACGGTGCAGGTCAGTGACGGCGGGAAGCCCTCCTCTCGCTCTTCCCTCTGCCACCTGGAAGTGAACGTCATTGATGTCAACGAGAACTTGCACCCACCGCGCTTTGCCTCCTTTGTCTTCAAAGGCTGGGTGCAGGAGAACAGCCCTAAGGGCACGTCGGTGATGATGGTCACAGCAAAGGACATCGACAGGGGCAGAGATGGAGAGGTTCAGTATTTCCTCCGAGAAGGCACTGGCCTGTCCGTCTTCCGCATCGAGAAGGACACAGGTAAGAACCTCTTAATTTAATAGTGTGCCTTGGAGGCTTAAACTACCTGCTGTGTTTGGCCTGACTGTTTACAGTCTTCTTCAAACACCTTCAAGCCTTTCTTGCTTCTGCAGGGATATACTAAGTATATCCCTGTATCTGGGTACGAACAAGCAGGGTTTTTCTCCTTAAAATAACAGCAGTTCAATGTCTGTCCTCCCCCAAAATACCAAGGTCTTGCCTTTCACTTGTGTAACAGAAATTACCCTCAGCACAAGCAAGCCCTCACCTTCCACACAATCTCACAGCCACACGAGGCGGGTGCCAGAGTTTGTGTCTGCAGCAAAGRGCAGGAAGCAGGCTGGAGACACAGACTGCTCTGGCAGCAAGGACTCGGTGGTCTGAGTTCCTTAAATCCCTCACAAACGCTCTCTGTCACACTCCTAGGCACCATACGGACCATAGGATCGCTCGACCGAGAGGGAACGTCTCACTACTGGCTGACTGTGCTGGCTCTTGACCTGGGAACTGTTCCTCTGTCTTCTGTGACTGAAATTTATATTGAAGTCACCGATACCAATGACAACCCCCCTCAGATGTCCAGACCTGTCTTCTATGCCTCTGTGATGGAGAATTCCCCACCAAACACATCTGTCCTTCAGCTCGATGCCTTCGATCCAGACTCTAGCTCAGAGGGAAAACTGACTTTTCACATCCTGACTGGAAATCCTCAAGGACTCTTCTCCATTAACCTCATTACAGGTAAGACTGACCCAGCTCAGCTGCTGTTTTTGAGGCTTCCAAGTGCCCAGAGGATGTTACATATTCAATATAAACAGCCCACACAGCTGCTTTTGTCACATTTTCCTCCTGCAGCAAAAGTCCCAGTCTCCAAACACACTTTGTGGGGAGTCTGAGGATTGAAACCCTCAACCTGAGGGCTGCTATGTGCATCCACATGGCTCTTAGAGTGACACAAATGTGCTACTTTCAAAGCCCTAAACAGAACCAAGCAGTTGCTTTTAATCTTCCCCCTTATAAACAACTGCCCTGTTGCACAGCCTGAGCCAGGAAACACCCTTCTGGAGGTGAGTCTGTTCCTGAGACAGACCCAGGCAGGATTAACAAAAATGAATTCCACTGCACTTAAAGGCTCCACCCATTCTCCAGCACTATTAATGTAGTAAGTGTAGTAAGCGTTTTCTGCCATCTTCCTAGACTGTATCTTTCATCTGAGGATTATTTACCAGATCTTTCAGAGCCATCAAAAACCCGCTGATGTTTTGTGTAAACAGCTTCCTCAAACTATCCCAGCAGASCTGACATTGGGCCAGTCTGGCAAGGGAAGCTGTGCCGAGCCCTTCACGCCATCAGCTCCTGGGAGAAGAGGGAAGGGAGGGCACAGAGCCTGAGTATGGGAGAGAATTAATTGCATGACTTTGATCTCCTGCAGATGATAAAAGCAGTTCAGCTACTGCAGTGGGATAGAAGCTTGCTCTCGGGTGAGAAAGGAGCTGGATGTATTGAAAAAGGCTAGAGCTGGTCTCAGCTATGTGTTACCAGTGGTGTAGTGGCTCTGTAGCAGTGCTCTGCAGCTGGCTAGGAGGGGGGTGGAAGAAAGAAATGGTTTTTCTGAAACACTGAAATCCTTTTGTGACAAGAACCTCACAGGGTGTCTTTACATGGCACTGTGTAAGTGGACCTGGAGATGTCAGCTGTGACCACTGCTGCCCACAGYTGTAGCTGTCTCCACTGTCAGAGCTTTTTAGCCTCGTCGGGACATTGCTCTGCATCCAACTTTCCCACATAATCCAAGCAGTTTATGCACAACCCAGCCCTGGGACAGCTTGCRCAATGCGGGGTTCCGTGGAAACGTGCTTTTAGAAGCCCCGTTTCATAAAAACACTGCCTTTTTGATGGGATGTGGGGTAGGAATGGCTATCAGGACACCAAGCTGGCTYCCCTCATCAGCTGAGCTCCAGCTTGCAGCCAGCACCCTGCAGGAAATTCAGCCTTTATGCTRCAGGCAAAGCTTTCACCCCAGTGAGTGCAGCCCTGCAAAGTCACGCTCCAAGGCTGTCAYGTTCCATAGCAAAGTGAGTGACACTGGCAGAATCCAAATGTTAGCTAATGAGACACCTCACCTCTAAGCCAACCCATYAATTCCCATCTTAGACAAAAAAAGCTCTCTCGGGTATGAGTCATCTCTCTCTACACTCAGGTGATTTGCGTGGGAAGAGTGATAAGTTTGTCAGTTCTGTAAGGAACCCATGGGCTGATCTTATCTCTTGGACAGTTGCTGGAGGTCTCTTCTTTAAACCCTAAGCTTGGGAGTTTTTTAAGGACCTGCTTCCAAGCCTGAGGAGGATTCAGTTATCCATTGCTTTACTTGCATGTCACCTGAAAGAATCTATAATTACCTGTGAACATTGGCATAAACTGAGCAGTTTTTACCCTCGTGTTTACAGTATCTAAAGAGAAGTCAGCTGTTGCTGCTGCCAGAAAGAATATCACAGCTTGTCTAATGTTCAGGRCTGTAGGCAGCTTATTGCAAACCCAGTGGTATTTTCTTTCTGCAGGCTAGYTGCTCTGTTAAGTAGAATAAAACTATAATCTTTGGTCTCAGCCTGATAGCGCAGCACTGGAAGATGAACTGCTGGTCTTTCAGTGCCTGGTCATCCCCATTAGTGCAGRGTTGTATTCAAAAAAAAAGGGTTATCCCAGTGCAGGGCAGAACACTGTGATCAAGACATCTTCTTTCCTCCTATCCCACATGGTCATTGTCATCAAAGGACAAATAAGTCACATTGGCACTGAAATAAGCCAGAACACAAGAGGGCCACGAGTCAGTCTGGGTCTCTCCTAGGCAGGGCACTCCTGGTAGTGGCCTCTTGGCAAATGGAGAGGACGAGGAAGCTTGTTCTCATCATGTGTGCTAATAGGAATTAAGGTCCCGATGTACTGCTACAGCAGGCATGTCTACACCCAGAACAACCCTGCAGAATAGCCCTGGATAATTATTTAGGRCACAGTGAGACACTATTGCATGTAACCTGATTCCGTTCCTGGTTCTGTGTTTGATCCAGTACCTTGACACAGGGGTGGATGGGCCAGTGGAGGCATAACCAGGAAKGCCCCTCAGCTTCTCCTGAGGCCTTGCAGGGAACCAGGAACAGCCATGACAACTGTCCCTCCTCCAGCATCCCCAAACTACCACAGAAGGGCTCTAAGATCTTCCAGCTCTCAGTTCCCTAAAGAGGGTGGAGAAAAAGAGGGAAAATAAATGAARGGCTAATGAGAAGAGGGAACAAAACTGTGCACCGAGATGAAAGCTTTGTGCCATCGGCGATGGAGTCTCTCCAGCCCAGCCCGGCAGCTGGTGTGGAGCAGTGTTTGTGGGAGACAGGGATAGATAGCTACACRGAGAGATGGGCAGATAGTGGAGTTTGGGGTATTCTTTTGCTGGAAAAGTTTTCAGCTTGTTTTGTGGAGGGTTTGATGTGAAGGGGGTTCGAGTCCAGACAGGACCAGGAGGAACTGGAAGGCTGTGGCAGGAAGAGTCAGGATGAAGCCATTCATCCTGCTGAAAGGCTGTTTGGAGAGCCCTTTTACTTTGGATTATTTGTCTCTGGCTCTTATCTAGTGCTTGTTCTCCTSGTGTTCCTTCTGCTGTGTCAGTGTCCGTGGGCTTCCCCGGGATGCCTGTGGTTCCCTGCATTCCTCTACAAGGAAGGACATCCTGCTCTTTGGGTCTGAGGGATGGTTGCACTGCTGCTCCCCAAAGCAACATAACACACAGCTGAGCACAGTGGAGTAGTGCACAGCAGGCTCAGAACAAGAGGGGAGGTGGTGGGAGGAGAAGAAAAAAAGGTGAAATGGAAGCAAGAGTGAGACCAGAGAAAGAGGATTTCAGGAGAACCACCTCTTCCCTTCTCAGGCTCTTGTGAAAGCCTCAGTGCCTGCAAACCTGATTCTGGCTATTTTAACTATCTTAGATTTTCTCCCCTGCAGCAAGGGCAGGGGGCCAGCAACCTCCACCCCAGCCCTGCTCTTGCCAGCAGAAGTTATTATTATTTTTTGTTCCCTGACAACAATGCCCTGGTAATTTTGGTGCTCCTGTTCCAACATGACCAACTTTCCTCTCTGCCCTTTCCAGGCAGCAGGCAGGAGAACTGCAGACAATCCTTTCCCATTGCTGTGTGTAGACTGGAGGCTGCTGGAGAATGGTTTATGCCTGCCTGTGTGCAGGCAACAGAAGGGTCTGTTTCTGGAGCTTCAGCTGGATGCAGAGCTTGGCTAATTGGCCAAGTGCAATTAGGACCTTTGACAGCTTTGCTGAGGCTCTGTAGGATTCAGCAGAAACCTTCAGGGCCTCACGCAAGAACACAGATACAGGACACTCACTCCAGTACATCAGAAGTCCCGTGGGACAGATTGGATGGGGTTTTCCAGCAGGGCAGGCTACTGATAACTCACCCACATGCACATGCACACACAAAACACTCATTAAAACTAAATGTGCACTTCCCAGGCCTTTCTAGGGGACAGCAGAAAGAACCAAGGAATTGTCTCCCCAGGCCACAGAAGTTGATGGCAGTTTCCCTTTAATAACAGTTTCCACTCCATTTGAGCCCTCTGGCCTCACGGGGTGTATAGCCAAGTAGCAACAAATGAAAATAGGCATTAATTCCAGCAGGCTTCTCTCAAAATTCGTGTGCAGTGTCCATCTCCCCATCCCCTGGTGCTCCGTGGCCGTGTGAACACTGCTGTCAGTTTGTGCATCTCAGCATCACCCAGCACCACAGCTCCAAACGGGAATTCGGGTGGTTAACTGCTAACCACAAGGGCTTGCTGATCCCGAGGCAGAGCGGTAACTGACTCCAGAGGGGGGAGCTGGGAGCCGTGGTTGGGCACGGAGTAAGGGACAGAGTTTGCCTGGGGTCGGGAGCAGAAGCCAACCCTTTGCCTTGTGGCTCAGCAGATGTGCAGCTAAACCAAAAAATTCCACCTGGTGAGGCTCCCAGCTGGGATACAGTACAGGTATGTGAGAGCAAAGTCAGCTCTTACTCCCCAGGAGATCCGAGCATCTTCAGTGGTGCAGACATTCAGGAGTGTCTTAAAGTTCCAGTTCATCTCCCTTCACTGCAGTCCTCCTTTCCCAGCTCTAGAGAGCTCAGCTRTGATCCTGTTTTCTTTCATTTTTTTCTTTAGGTCACGAAAGAATTTCAGGGTGTGGCCAGGCAAATCCAAATAGTAGCTTCAGAGTGGTTAAGTTCCCTTCCATCCGCTGGCATGCAGTAATCCAGGGCAAACAAGGTGTTAGTCTGCTGCAACTGGATTTTGCAATCCAATAAAMTGGGAATGTTCCCAGTGAGCACATGGGTGTCAGGAGGCTCCATTCTCAATATCTGTGTGTACTGTGGGCTTGTAGGCCAAAATTAAGATCCCCTGAGGTAGCTGGAGTTTTAGGCTTTGCTCCCCCATCCCAGCCAACCCATTGGCAGTGAGGGCGGGAGCACCAGAGATCTCAGTGAACTGCTGCTGCAGTTCCTTCTCCAGGCCCCCATTAGGAGAGCATTTCCATGAGTTTTGCTGCTAATGGAGCCCTACAGCCTCTCATTAAMCTGGAGAGTTTTAAAAGCTCCTCAGCCAGTGGACAGTCTGCTGAGTCCTCTTCACCTGCTGAAATGTTAAAAGGATGATTAGGGAGAAGAAAAAAACCACTATGACAGACAAGCAAACAGAATTTTTCAAGCCATCTTGTCATAACACATTAAGGAGTGTTGATTTATGATTGTAAAGGCATCAAATAAATGTTTAGCGCAGTGGCTGGTGCCAAATGTGAATAATCCCAGAGAACAAGTGGAAACGGTGAACAATAGACTTGTTCCAAGCAGCTGCTCSTTGCTCCCTCCTTCAGCTGCCTGGTGTTTCCTGCAGCCATTTGAAATTTCCTCCTGCCTATCATGCTCAGAYAGACACACACCGAAAGTATGGTACCACTGAAGACAATACTATTAATTAAAATTTTCTGGCTTTGGACCAAAAGTGAGAATTGAGATGGGTTCATGCAGCTTGGATTTACAAGCCTTTCAGGACACACAAGTGCACGTGCTCACACCACTGCACATGCACACATCATCCCATGCAAAGCGTTTCCCAGGGCAGCAGGAGCCTGGGTCACTGCTTGCTGTGGTCAGGAAAACCCACCCTGCTTTTCTTCTGTGTGAAAAAGCAGGACTTCGCTTCACAAGGGAGAGAGAGATCGTGATAACTGGGAGTGGATAAAAACACTCACGGGTGTCAGACTTGATGACTCTCAGGAGGTCAAACATTACATATACAATTCCCATCACTGGGAAAACAGTTGTGAAAATGATCTAGAGCTGCTTTTCCCCAAAAGTGAAGGGTCAAGGCACCCAATAAGGACTGTTACCAAACCAGATGTGGAAACAGAAGCCTCAACTCCATCCTTTCCACACCTGCATTACTGATCTTAGTCATYGACAGGCCTAGAAGAGGCAATTATGATGATTTTGTTTCAACTCTAGTTTATTATAGCCGCAATTTCTCCCTCCTGCATCCAACTTATTCCCTGTGGTTAAACTACTGTGTATTTTTCAGAAATCCCTCAAATCTTGCAATTGTTGGAGGATTCATCCTGTCTCTCAGCAAGGCTTAAATAATACACCAACATTATTATTGACTGTGCACCTTATTTTTAGCCCCAGTGCATTTGTTCTAGCAGTCGAGTAGAGGGTATTTCCCAAGACAGAAGACAAACTTTTGTCAAAACACTGTAAATTACAAAGAGCAAGGTTCAGCACAGGGAAAGCAGGAGTCGAGACTTGTTAAGAGGCCAGACTTGTGCCAGCACATGCAGAATGTTTCTTACTTAGAGGCATAAGAAAAGTTTTGTTTTCATGGTCCTGCAGCTTTTCTCACCTAATACCTTGCCAACTCTCAACTGGTGCAGGCATCTGGTAGGTGTTCCCCCTCCTCGATGGTCTCTGTGATCAGAGAGCAACACCTCCACAGAGAGATTCACGCTGGGAGGAGACAGGTTCCCCTCTGGGGGTATCTGTCTCTCTCCTCTGATCACAAGGGGAACCTGAAACGGGACAGGTGGGCAGGCTGATCTTGGGCACTCGGGGATCTGATCAGCCCTGGCTTTTCTTGCATGCTGAGTCTTGGAGCTCAARGGGTTTCTTTCTTGGCAGGTCTGATTTCTACGACTTCTCGGCAGCTGGATCGAGAATACAAGGCTGAACATATCCTAGAGGTGGGTAATGATGATTGTAATTAGCTTTATTTACCTACAAGTGTATTAAGTCCTCAAAGAGCTTTCCTTGCAAGTTGGAGCACAGAGAAGGAATCTCATCCCATCAGCTCCCAACTGCTGGGAAACTTAATTAAATGGTGTGTGTTAACCCAAGAGACAGCTGCAGCAGTACTGCGGGGTTTATTATTTTCTTGCTGGAGACTGGAGCARAAGTCCTGTTCTGGAAGCTGTGGGAATGCAGGAAGAGGACTGGAATTGTCCTCTAGCAGGATGATTGACACGTTATGGGGGAAAGAGCAAGCCGGAGAAATTGACCCTCATTTATCTCCTTGTATCAGACACTGCTGTGTAGCTTTGCTCACTGGCCCCCATCCTCAGCTGCTCCCAGCTGTGTGTATTCCCATCAGAAGGATCTGGAGGTGTTTCAGTCTATCAGGGTGATGGAGGATAACACATTTCTCTCTGCAGTCCTGCATGCTGGGAGCGTGCACAGGCAGGGCAGGGTGAGGAGGGCTGGTACCTTGCCAAGCCATTGCAATATGAATGTTTTCAGCCTAATGACCAGCTTGACCCACTGCCCGGAGCAGCTGCCAGCAGGAGCCCTGCAAACTCATCTCCCTGTGCATGGACAAGCCCTGCACAGCGCCAGCTACAGCCACCAGCCTTCRCCCTGCAGAGGGGAGCAGTGCCTTTGAAAATGTTGAGATACAAATGCAGATCCACACAAAAATCCTATTTGAGTCACTGCCCATCAGGATGGAGGCTGGCTGATCACACTGTAGGTCACATCTAAGAGCTCTGTCACCACCTCCCTTTGCTTGCTGACAGGTGGCTGTCTCTGACAACGGAGAGCCAGCCCTGAAGTCCACCAGCAGAGTCGTGATACAAGTCCTGGATGCCAACGACAGCCCCCCCAGTTTCCCCCACAAGCTCTTCATGGTGCAGCTCCCCGAGAGAGAGGCCTCCGAGACCCCACTGCCGGTGTACAGGCTGATCGCCTCGGACCGTGACCAGGGCCAGAACAGCCAGATCACCTACACCATCGAGGAGGAGGAGGAAGGGATATTCACCATCAACCCCACCACCGGCACCGTCTTCTCCAGGAAGGCCTTTCCTGCCTCTGAGTACAACATACTCACGGTGAGAGGAGAGGGAAACAGAGTTGATGGGAAGCAGTGGGTGGAGAGGGAAAGAGAGAAAAGGGTGCAGAAACAGAAAAGATGAAAGAAGGAAAGAGACGGAGAAAATGCAGCAGTGGGAGGAGCAYTTGAATGAGGCAAATGGGTTACAGGGAGAGAAGCTGGGAGGGAATGGTGCAAAATGCAGAAGGTAAGAAGCTATAAAAAGTGGATGATAAATTTAAAATTAACTGTCCARCCTACCCTCGGAGAGGAATGCAGTGATCCGTGATCCCATATGGATGTGGACCCAAACTTGTACAGCCTTTGTGTTCCATCATGCCTCTGTTTGGCAGTGTGATCAGGCAGTGGGACTTGGGTGTAGGCTCAAAGCCCTCCCACAGTCTGTGGGTCCTTGCAACAAGGCTTATGATCCAGGTCTCTGCTGTGGATAGAGCTCGGCAGATTTACTTGATGGTAAAGAGGAATTTGGGTTGCATGACTCTACCTTGGAGGCAGCCAGAGTGTGGGCCACTGGCTCAGGAYTTGTTCAGTGGGATTTTGGGCACAYTGGGAGCTGAAACTCCTGGTGGGTGGGAGAAGCAGCTTTCCATGGGGCCCCCATGGGCTAACTCAGCCTCCTCCCTGACTGCCTGTGCCTTTCTCGGCAGGTGAAGGCCACGGACGGCGGCAGCCCACCGCTGTCCTCCCACGTGAGACTGCACATCAGCTGGGTCGCCCGGCCYGGCCCTTCCTCGGAACCACTGGCCTTTGATGAACCCCACTTCAACTTCGCCGTGATGGAAACAGATCCCGTGAACCACATGGTGGGAGTGATCAGCATTGAAATGGGCCCCAGCCAAGTGTGGTTTAATATCACAGGTGAGACGCAGGAGTCGGAGCAGGGCAGCGGTGTCTGGGAGCGTTCGCTCCGGCTCCCGTGGCTTTCAGCGCTCACATGCCTGAGCTAATGAAGTTGTTTGCTTTAGGTGTAGGTGAGCTACAGGGAAAGCTTTCTCACAGGCTCCAGAAGGTTTAAACAGCCATTAGACAAAGCTGCCCGTCCAAGGCCTCTGGTGCCAAGTGCAATTACCTAACACGCTTCTTTAATGACATTCTGGAACTTGCCCGTGTTTGAGGTGTTCCCCGATGTCACATGAGGGGCAGGGCATGCCAGTCCCAGCTCCTCCTGGGAACCGAGTGGCACTGCAGGTTTGGCTAAAACTGCCTGCAAGGATCCGGGTGTGTGGCTGGGTGTCACAGACACCCCCCGTGTCTCCCTCCATGCTGAGTCTTGAGCAGGGAACCGAGAGGGAAGGATTCCTCGAAGACCTTGTCTGCCTCGTGGGGCTCTCCCTTCCACCTCACCACATCCCAAGAGTGATTTAGACATGGAATGTGGAACTCTAGGGCCTCCTCTAAGACACACGGTGCAGAGGGGACGTGGGCTGTCACCCCAGGGGACTCTCCAGGCAGTGTGTGCAGAACTGGTCCTACCAACGAGGGCCARTTGTGCTCGTGTAATTTGATGTTTTGAAGTGGTGCCCCAATCTACCCTGCACAGCCTTTCCCTGGTACTGCCTGCAGGGCCTGCCCTTGTCAGGCAAAGCCTTAATTGGGCAAGTGAATAGATTTTCTCCTTACTGTGTTAGGTCAAGGATAATGGTGTATAAATACAATTAAGCAGCAAGATATACAGCACTACAAGGAGCAAGACACTATCAGTGAAAGGTTTTATCTGGCATTAGTAGTATCTGCTTGGGTTTGCAGAATTAACGGTGTATTCCTCTCAATGTTATCCCATCATTTCCCTGCTRAGTGCTGGAGCATAGCTGGACTTCATCTTTCCCAGTTCCTACTGCACCAAGTGCTGCTCAAGGCTCTGCAAAAACTCTGACAAACCAAACCTTTCTTCATCTCTTTCTTTTCCTGGGCAGCTTCTTTCCCATTTGGCACTGCGCACAGTGAGCTCTTCTCTCTTTTCTCAGTGAAAGGCATCCATGGGGTCTCTCTTCCTCTGTCTCTGCTTCTTTCTCTCTCCTTCCTAGCARGAGAGCAGTGGTCCAGATGGCTGGTGACCCCTGCATTCCTCCAGCAAGGGAAGATACATAATTTAACAACCAGTGAAGATTTTACCAGCTGGTAATAGAATAAAGCAGAATCCAGAGCATCCAGTAGCCAGGAAGGAAGAAGCTGAGACCTAGGATAAATCACAGAAAACTCTTTCAGCCTCTCCATGTCTCAGAGCAGCATTGCTGGGTTTCAGGTGCAGGAGGGGCCCAACAGGCCCCAGCAAGCGAGGCATGAGAAAGGAGCTGCCATGCCAGGGCTGAGCAGCAGTAGGGTGAGGGACAGCCTTCTGCTGCTGAGCTGCTCAGGCCTGCTGTTCCTAGCACTTCTCAGCCATCTGGGTTGGAGGCAACAGGCTCTGCTCACCCTGGAAGCACCGTCTGCCTCCCCRACTGTTGGAGTGTTGGGAGTTCAGGTAACTCGCAGGCTCCCAGCCGTGGTGGTGAGGACCATTGCTGTATGCCCACGGTGTGACCTTGAATTGGAAGCCAGCAAGAGCCCTGTTCTGCCCAGCAGGTCCCTGATCCATGCTAAGCCAGCGATGCTGCATAGCTGGAAACCTTGTGCAAATAAATCAATGCTCAMATGTGCCTGTTGCCAATCTAGCCAGGACATCGTATGCATAAGTGCATCCCTTTCTCCTTCTCTCCTCCTCCTCATTTCCTCTAATCCACCTCAGCTTCTATATCACACTCCTTTGTCACCATCTGTGACTATCTCTTCGTCCACCTTCTTGTCCTCACTATCTCCTGTGTCCATCTATCACATGTTGCATTGAGTTTCCACATTTGGGAGAAACCTCACCCGTGGCACTGTCCCAAACGTAGCCATGGCCAAAGAGGTACAGATTGAGTGGATGCCTACACTGCCCCATTCAGGGCTTATTGCCTGGCATCCATGTACCTGTGKCTGGGTATAAGCTCCTTGTGTGGTTTGTGAATGGTGTCGGGAGAGGCCCTGCTTGTCCTTTGGGTCTCCAGGYGGCTCCTGGAATCCCTTCCCCTGCAGAGGCTGCCAGCACCTGCAGCTTGCTCCAGACAGAAACCTGACTGTAACTGCCCTCCTGTTTTCCCTTTTCCATCTCTCCCTGGTCCCAGGTGGCGATGATGACATGGATTTTGACATTGAAAAGAGTACGGGCAGCATGGTCATTGCAAGGCCCCTGGATGCGAGGAAGAAGTCAAGCTATAACCTRACAGTGGAGGTCACTGATGGCTCCAGTACGATCAAAACCCAGGTAACGTTTTTTTCTTTAGTAGAGATCCTGAGGTCTTGAGAAGGAGTATATGCCAAAGGCACCGCAACAAAAGGGAACCTTTCTTCTGAGTCTGCTGAGATCTGGATCAGGTGCCAGGCACAAGAATCTCCTTACACTGATCTTTGATTACACAGTGACCCAAGTCTTTCCTAATACCAAGCTAAGATTGTTTTTATGTTGTTGGAAACACAACCAGTCTAGGAAAGCTTGGGTCTTCACTGTTGATCCCAGCCAGCACACAAGGACACATCTACACCACCAGCYGAGCTGGGGTGGCATTTTATGCACACTCAGACCTCAACTTGCTCCCAGCTGCTCAGGCTGAATTACAACAGATCTGGGACAACGCCTTAGCATAAGGGAAGTGTGTACACCGTTAGGTCAGGCTTGGGTCCTTGTTCCCATCTCAAGGGGAGTTCCTGGGACATGCTAGCCTAGGTACAGCCAGCACAAATCCATATGCAAGAGGTGAGGTCAGGCCCAGGGAGTGAGTGGGGCAACTGCAGAGGTGCTGAGTTGCCACATATAGAGTGCGTGCTGGGGGAAGGAGGCACTTTGCTCTCAGGCATGTCCATGAGCCCCAGTTAAAATGATGAGGTTTGCCCATCTTTACCTACCCTGGGGAGGGGTGTTGAGGGCTTGATCTTTCACTAGTCATTCTCTCCACACATGAGAAGCAGCCAAAAATCCAGCCCTCACTGCACAGGAAGACCTGGAACGTGAGTCACTTGTCAGTGACGCCTATCGTGGGAAATGCACTGCAGGGGATGATGAGTGAGGAACTCCACCATTCCTGTGAAACGTGATGCTAAAATGCCAACGGATGGCCACTTATCTCCACTATCTTCAAGTATTGTTCCAAATAAACAAACAAAGCCCCACCTTGCCTGGTGTGCATTCCCTGCCACCTTGCATCTCATCCCTACCGTTTATTTTGGCACTCAAGGCCGCTAGCAGATGTCAGGAAACCTGCTCGTGCAAAACCCCCATGGCATGCTCRGGTTTGCTAAAGGAAGCAAATTATTACACTTGGTTGGGACTTCCTGAGATGCAAGAAGCACATCAGTAGGAGGGTCAGGACAGCCAKGGTAGGAGACCAGTCAGAAGAAAGTAGTGACTTCGCAGGCAGGATTCAGGATTCCCAGTGGGGTGCTGTTAAATAAAGAGGGGAAGATTTGGCTGAAAAGTTTTGCTTCTCCACACACTTGCTGCTCTTGAGATAGGCCAGCCCTCCCTTYTTTTACCAAAATCCCCCTTCTGTCAGCTTTCTGGTGAGTAAATAATGGGGATTGCTGTGGAGGCACCAGCCAGCAAAGCTGGCACCACGGCTGAGCCACTGCTGCTTTCCATGGCAGGCTGTGACTGTTTCCCCCGTGCCGAGTGCAGGCACGTTCACTCTGAATGCCTTGCCAGAGTGGAGAGGTTTAAAAAAAAGAGAGGAAGCAAACTGAAAAACACAAAGGGAAGGCACAGCGGGAGTTTCTTAGGGAGAAGGACAAAAGGGCTCCCAGTCATCACGGATGACAAAGCCCCAAGAGGGGAAGCTGTGACAGTTACAGGACACAGAGCATGGCGACACCCGAGAAGGATTGGCAGCTGGGATTTCACATGGCTGCATGTCCGATTGTCTCTGCTGCCCTCACTGTGCCGTCTCCCCCACAGGCATTTATCCACGTGATTGACATCAACCAGCACCRTCCCCAGTTTCTTGAGAGCCATTATGAGGTGAGGATTCCTGAAGATACCCCCTCAGGCAGAGAAATCCTTCGAGTCAGTGCAACAGACAAGGACAAAGGAAAGGGGCTSATCTACACCATCCATGGCAGCATAGACCCCAAAAGCACAAGACTTTTCCAGTTGGATCCAAGCAGCGGAGTCCTCTCAACAGCAGAAGGCTTCAGTTCCCAGCCCATGCCTCAGCACACCCTGACAGTGATGGTGAGTCCCAGCTGAGTCCACCAGCTTGGCTGGGATATATAGGTCACTGGAGAAATTAAAAGTGGTTCTAGTCTTTGAGGGATGATTTGTCTAGAACAATAGGGAAAGGAAAGCAGGGTGTTGACCTTTACTATTTGGCTAAATCTAGGTAATACCCTGCTTTCCTCTAACCASCTGCTAATTTCTTTGTAGGCCACTGGATTCTTGTAAAAGAAAACACAGTGAATAATTGTTAATGTTTGGTTTCAAATTCAAGGCTGAGCTTTGGTGCTGAGACTTCCAGGCTCATTCCCAGCCAAKGGGTTGGTACCACTGCAAAACACCCCCCTCTGGGAGAGTCCTGATGAGTTATTTGGAAGCTGGTGCAGGCAAGGCTGCCTTGTCCCCGAGTGTGACTGTACCTGCTGTCCCTCTGCCATTCAGGTGCGAGACCAGGAGGTCCCCATCAAGCGGAACTTTGTCCGAGTCATCATCCACGTGGAGAACTGCAACCTCCACCCTCCCCAGTTCAGCAGCGTCCATTACGAAGCAGAAGTGCTGGACTCAGCAGTGGTGGGCACAGAGGTTGTACAAGTCAGAGCCCTTGATCAGGACCAAGGAGCTAATGCTGAAATCCACTACTCCCTTCAGGCAGGTGAGAGCCGTGCAACAAGACAGTTTAGGCTTTGATCATGCCTGCATTTCCATGCTCTGACTGGTGGCTGCTTGACCAGCTTTCTCTAGCTGTTGCAAAGAACAGCAAATGGCTGCCCAGTTTTAAAATATGATTTATTCCTATCCTAGAAAAAAATCTAGAGTGAGCAGGTAATTCCAATATTTTGGAATATTAGCATCCTTTCTTAAGAAGACAGCTTAATGTTGAGTCGCTGGTCTAAGAAAAAATGTGACTGGATGAGTTACAGCAACCTAAAATCTGCTTCTCTTTGTCCATGGGAACTATCCAGTTGTTAGGCAAAAGTACTCCAATTCCCACAACAGTCTTCATCATTCCACTACTTCTACCAGGAAATACATCCTCAAGGAATGGTGAGAACCCTCAGTGGTGGTTTTGGGTCATGCAAGCTCAGTGGGCAAGTATTTTATCATTCATTCTAAAGGTTAAAACTGAAGTGTTTGTGTCTGTGCCACACTGCCTATTTAGCCAGTAAATTCTTTGCAGGAGACAAGCCATCCTTTGCTCCATCTTTCTCACTGCAATTTAGATCAAGGACTGAGGAATTTAATTGCTGCTGAAGTATTGGTAATTGCAAGCATGACAGGGCTTGAAGGAACTAGTACTGTCTGTGCTGCCATGTTCTGCACATGAGGCAAAAGCTTGAAGCACATGCTCTGCCACCACTAAATATGCTTAAATTAGAAGGGTGTTTTATCTCCAGTTTACATTTTGATTGATTCAAAAGTTAGCTAACAGATCTCAAGGGGTGTGGATGCTGAAAAGGCTCTCAGCAGAGAGATTCTCTAGCATTTTGCACTCTGTAAGAAGCTGTCTTCTCACAGAAGCTATGTAAACAAGCGAGATGTTTTTCTAACCACACTTCTTCATATCATACACTTGTGGACTTGTTATTATTCTGAAAGCACAATATTTTCAGTAAGGCGTTGCATTTGTCTGGCCAATCATCCTGAGAGGTGGATGGCTGGGGAACCAATGACTTTACGACTTTCAAACACACTAAAGGTATAAAACAGGTCTTTATATTAATAAATAAATCCACTTATGCACTTTTCACCGACTCTTGGATCGTGATTGTGCTGTGATTTCATCAGCAACCCCGGGACAACAGCCACAAATGGGTTCATTGTTCTTATAATTAAAATTATTTAGAAATGAATTAATTTCTCCCAGTGAAAGAAACAGATGTTAACTAGATCTGAAGTCAGGAGAATCTATGGAAAAGATGCTCAGAAAACCAAAAACAATAGGGTGTCTGCATTTTTCACTCTGTAATTTCTCTTCTTGCAGGTAACGGGGAAGGCTTCTTTAGCATCGACCCATATTCTGGAATTATTACAGTTGCCCAGAAACTGGACCCATCCAGGCAGGAGCGATTTACTCTTATTGTAAAGGCAGAAGACGAGGGGTTCCCTCAACTTAAAGACTCTGCTACAGTCCATGTCCGCATTAGACCCTCTGATCGAACCCCTCCAAAATTTCCAGAGGCTGAGTACATCACAGAGATCAGTGAATCCACTCCTATTGGCTCTCCTCTGATCCAGGTTTCAGCCACAAGCTTGTCACCAGTGAGCTATGAAATAAAAGACGGAAATGGAGATGGAGTGTTCTCCATGAACTATCAGTCAGGCCTTATTTCCACTCAGAAGAGCTTAGATTTTGAGCAGGTGTCTTTTTACCAGCTGAAAGTCCGTGGCACCAACATGGCTGGCGCATTTATGGACGCAGTGGTGCTTATCTATGTGATAGATGAGAATGACAATGTGCCTGTCTTCGTTAAGCCTTCCTTCGTTGGCTGGATCATGGAGAATGCCCCATCACAAAGCATGGTTCTGGATGAAAGCAATGCTCCCCTCGTGACCTATGCAACTGATGCTGATCAAGACTCCAATGCTCTGCTGGTCTATGAGATTTTGGAGCCAGAGGCACTGAAATATTTCACAGTAGATCCCAGCACAGGGACACTGACCACTCGTGCTGACATAGACTATGAGCTTACCCCAGTTTTTCACTTCAGTGTACATGTGCACGACAGTGGAAGTCCCAGCTTATTTGCATCCAAGCCTGCCAAAGTCACAATCCACGTTAAAGATGTGAATGATTCACCTCCAGTCTTTTTCAAAGACATTTATGACGTTTCTGTCTTGCTGCCTGCCCACCCAGGGATGGAGCTTTTGTCAGTGCAGGCAGAAGATGCAGATTCGGAGGTGACCTACAGCATCGTGGAAGGGAACCTTGATAATACTTTCCATATCCATCCACTCACAGGTCTCGTCTCCATTCTTAACACTACTGGCCTGAGAAGCTACCGAGAGCTCACAGTCAGAGCTGGTGATGGCTTATATAAGAGCACTGCTCTGGTTAAGCTAAATTTAACTCGGGCACAAGGTACTGGCTTGAAATTTGATCAAGACATATATACAGCAACTGTGATGGAGAACTCTACAGATGAGAAGACTGTAACCATTCTGGCAGTCAAAGGGTATCAGCTAAATGAACCTCTTTCCTATTCGCTTTTGAATGAAAAGGAAAGGTTCAAAATGATCCAGGCCTCTGGAGTTCTTCAGACAAAAGGTGTGAAATTTGACCGTGAAATGCAAGACATGCACGAGGTAGCTGTGGAAGTGAAGGACAACAGGAAGCCACCAAGAGTGTCCCAAGCCACAGTCAAGGTTTATGTAGAGGATGTCAATGACAACGCCCCGCAGTTTGAGAATGTGCCATATTACACCTCGGTGCAGGACGGCACAGAGCCAGGGGATGTCCTTTTCCAGGTGTCAGCAACAGACAAGGACATAGGGGATAACGGAGCTGTAACCTTCTCATTTGCAGAGGACTACAAATACTTTCGGATTGACCCTTACCTAGGAGACATCTCCCTTAAGAGGCCTCTTGATTATCAAGCTTTAAATAAATACAACCTCCGGGTCATTGCTAAGGACAAAGGAGAGCCTCCCCTTCATGCTGAAGAGGAGGTTGTGATCAGTGTGAGGAACAAATCCAACCCTCTGTTCCAAAGTTTGTACTACCGAGTGAAGGTGCCAGAAAACATCCCCCCATACACATCTATCCTCCACATCCAGGCCCGGAGCCCTGAAGGCTTGCGCCTCATCTACAACATTGTGGAAGAAGACGCCCTGAAACTCTTCAACACCGACTTCAAAACTGGTGTCCTTACTGTCACAAGCCAGCTGGACTATGAGCTGGAGACAAAACACACATTCACTGTTAGAGCCACAGACACAGCGCTTGGATCCTTCTCAGAAGCCAGAGTGGAGGTGGAGGTAGAGGACATTAATGACAATCCCCCCTTGTTTTCGCAGATCATTTACACAGCCTCTGTCTCAGAGAGTTTGCCACCACAGACCCCTGTTGTCCAACTCTTTGCCTCTGATGAGGATTCGGGCAGAAACAAAGTGGTGTCCTATCAGATCGTGGATGATGGTTCAGATGCTACCAAGTTCTTTAATATTGATGCCAGCTCAGGACAAATAACAACGGCACAAGCACTTGATTATGAAACAAATCAACAGTTCCGCATGAAAGTCAGAGCTGCGGATCATGGGGTGCCTCCACTCAGTAGCGATGCCCTGGTAATCGTGGATGTGACAGACATCAATGACAATCCCCCTGAGTTCAGCCAGCTTCAGTACGAAGCCAAGGTCAGTGAGATGGCTACGTGTGGGCACATCGTGATCAAAGTCCAGGCCCTGGACCCCGACAGCGGAGACACCACCCGGCTGGAGTACGTGATCCTCTCGGGTAATGACAACAGGCACTTTGCCATCAACAGCACTTCTGGGATCATATCCATGTTCAACCGCTGCAAAAAGGACTTGGAGCCATCCTACAATCTCAGGGTTTCTGCTTCAGATGGAGTTTTCAAGAGCACTGTGCCTGTGTATATCAACACCACCAATGCCAACAAATACAGCCCCTCTTTCCGGCAGAACGTGTACGAGGCAGAGCTGGCAGAAAATGCTGAGATAGGCACCAAGGTCATTGAGCTGCTGGCTATTGACCCAGATGGGGGCCCATATGGCACCATAGACTACACCATCATAAATAAACTAGCCCATGAGAAGTTCTCCATAGACAATAAAGGCTGCATTGCCACGCTGCAAAAACTGGACAGGGAAAATTCGACAGAGAGAGTCATTGCCATTAAAGTCATGGCCAAGGATGGGGGTGGGAAGGTGGCCTTCTGCACTGTCAAAATAATCCTTACAGATGAGAATGACAACCCACCTCTGTTCAAAGCCTCTGAATACACACTGTCCATCCAGTCCAATGTCAGCAAAGGCTCCCCTGTCATCCAGGTACTGGCTTATGATGCCGATGAAGGTGCAAATGCAGATGTCATTTACTCTGTTGACTCCGTGGAAGACGTGGCAGAAGACCTTGTGGAGATCAATGCTGCCACTGGGGTTGTTAAGGTCAAGGAGAGCCTTATTGGTTTAGAAAACAGAGCCTTTAACTTCAAAGTGAAAGCTGAAGATGGCAGACCCCCTCACTGGAACTCCCTTGTTCCAGTGAATCTCCAGATTGTCCCCAGGGAGGTGACATTGCCAAGGTTTTCTGAGCCCCTTTATACGTTCTCTGCATCTGAGGATCTTCCAGAGGGATCAGAAATAGGGTCAGTCAAAGCTTTTGCAGAGGATCCCATTATATACAGCCTGGTGAAGGGAACCACTACAGAAAGTAACAAGGATGAGGTGTTCACACTGGATGAACAAACAGGGGCTTTGAAAGTCAAAAAACCCATGGATCATGAGACCACCAAGTGGTACCAGGTTGATGTCATGGCTCACTGCTCACATCAGGAGACTGAGCTGGTCTCTCTGGTCTCTGTGAACATCCAAGTGCAAGACGTCAATGACAACAGACCTGTGTTTGAGGCAGATCCTTACAGAGCTTTTGTCATGGAGAACATGCCTTCAGGGACCACAGTCATTCAAGTGACAGCCAACGACCAGGACATGGGCAGTGACGGGCAGGTGACCTACAGTCTGGAAGCAGAGTCCGGCCACCTCCGCGGGCTCTTCACCATCGACGGCGAGAGCGGGTGGATCACCACGCTGAAGGAGCTGGACTGCGAGGATCAGGAGATCTATCGCTTTTATGTGGTGGCCACCGACCACGGCAGGAAGGTCCAGCTCTCTTCCCAAACCCTGGTGGAGGTCACTGTCTCTGACGAGAACGACAACGCTCCGCAGTTCACCTCGGATTTCTACAAGGGGTCGGTCATTGAGAACGCGGAGCCGGGGCAGGTCGTCGTCACCCTGAGCACCATCGACGCCGACATCTCCGAGCAGAACCGGCGGGTCACGTGCTACATCACCGGTGAGTTTCTCCTGGCTTTAAATCTCCGGTGGGCAAGAAGAGAGAATCATCTCAAAGTGAGGATTTGGTACCTTGTCTTAGAGAATATTAGTACAGAAATAGTGTTACACTGACAGTCCTATCAGGAGATGAAGCCCAAGCTCTGTCATGAGCTGGACTCTTCAGTGAAATGTATCTGGGGAACACAAAACCCTTTAGTAACTAACTGCAGTGGGTGGAATGGTCATTATGATAACTATCTCACCACAGAATCATCCTATTTCTTTGGGAATAAATAAATAAGTAAGAGACATATAAGTAATTACACAGTGCTGTAGAAATATTTACACTTTCTTAACAGAGGAATAATTAAGACAGTGTAATTGTAATATCTATTGGAAGGACAGAAGAGGCGGTAGAGCAGGAAGGAAGATTTTTCTCACACAGATACTGTTATCTAAGTTCTTTAACCCAGCTTTTTCTCCTGCCAACACTGCAGTCAGTTTACACATCACACGTATGCCTGTAGCCAGCCTGTATTTTTTAATAACTATMTATAACTTTCTGGTATTAAATGTGTTTCCTATGAAACCACTTGGAGTCTGACTTAATAACAAGGCTGCAGTTGGCCACTCTGCACTGGGGGATATTTAAGACTATCATGTCAATCTTAGTAAAGGTTTTGGCTAACAAGAAATGCTAAAAATTACTCTTGCATCCCTGAAACATGACGTGTGCCAACTAAAATTAACCACTGCTGTAAAATAACAAAAAAGTTACASTGGAATGTTTGTTGTGCATCTGCACAAGTAGAAGCTTGATTTAATGGTAGTTTTTGACCCTAAAGGGTCTTTCTAAGACCTGGAGCAGATACTTCAAATTAAAATGTTTGTTCAAACTCAATTGAGGACCCTTCAGGGTCAAAACATTTAGCCAGATCATGCTGCAGCCTGTTATCTATTGTTGTAACCGTCCAAAACAGGGGAGGAATGCTGGTACTTTCATTTGGTTTATGGCATGCCTAAGTATTTGCAAGCCTTTGGGAGGAAAGATTTAATCCATTTATATATTGACATTTCTGCSATCTTAAAGGTAGTAGTAACTTCCAAGTGCTTTAAACCTGAGAGGATGCATTCTATCCATAAACATGTAAATGCAATTGCAGCCAGAGAGGATTAGGTGAACACAGAGCCCAGCTTCCCCCTATCCACATTGATTTCAAACACACAGAARCTCAATCTGGGCATGGGCTGGTGTTTCCCAGCATCAGAAGAAGGGCTAGTAGAGGTCTCATTGTGCCTCCAGCTCCATAACCTCATCCCTGCAGCACGAATGAAAGCAGAAAGGGAGTGAATTTAATTTACCCTGCTGTGTGCAGCCCTTCAGAGTCCAACACAAGCAGACTCCACAGCCACTCTCTTCATTGACTCCAGTTGCCTGCCAGGTGGGGTGGGGTCAGCAGAGGACACCAGCTCCTTGCCAGGAGAGAAGGATTCTCCAGTGACAGCATCCAGCCCGCTTAAAATATAATCTGTGTAACARCAGCAGGAGCAGCATGAATCTGGTGGACCAGAGAGCCTGCCTAGTCTGGATTTACCTGTATTTCATCATTTGGCTCTTACAGAATCAAAAAGTAGCCTCAGAAAACAAAGCTATACATTAAATACCTGTATAGGTTAAGAGGAAGTACAACTCTACATGGTACCAAAACAATAAGATCCAAACAATGTCTGCGGGGTATTTGCAACTCTCACATCCCTTTAGGAACATGCACCAAGAAAGACTGACAGGCTTTGGGGAGGTGAGACAGTGTGGTTTTGGGGCAATGAATATGCATGTCTGCAGAACATTACTGAGACTTTTTTGCAATCAGTTGTTTCCTTCTCCCGCTGTAATGTGCAGACAGGGAATAACTAAAACAGGCAGGGTACTTCCAGCTGTGCAGTGAGGTTGGCCAAAAGCTCCTCACCTGCTGGATGCACCACCAATGCCCTCTCTGTATCACCAGTGCAAGTCAGAGAATCATTTAAGTTGGAAAAGACCTCTAAGAGTATTGAAGTCCTTCAGGTCTCCTAAGGAACCATCAGTGGRCACACCTATATTCCCTTTCCTTATCACTTCTGATTTCCAGTACTCAGTAAATGCCCTTTTTTGCTTGCTTCCTGCCCGCTTCTAGAAGGAGATGTACTTGGACAGTTCACAGTTGACCAAATTGACGGCGAATGGACAATTTCTTCCAAGAAGCCTCTGGACAGAGAAGAAACAGAGAAATATCTCCTCAAGGTTATGGCCTCTGATGGGAAATTTCAGGCTACCACCGAAGTGGAAATTTTTGTACTGGATATCAATGACAACAGCCCTGAGTGCGGCCAGGTAAGATGTCTGCTCCGGGACATCAGGGGCATAATGGGAGATCCTGGGAGGGAGAGAACACAATAGCAAAGAAGAAAGAACAGGCAGAGCATGTTAAAGGGTTTGGCTTGTCATAATTCTCACATGATCCTGTTGCTTTGATTATGCTTAACAATTTTAATTAAGCTGCATGTCAAGCAAGAATATTAAATCTAGCCTCCGAGCATGTTTGCCAGCAGCAAGTGAGAGCTTAAGCATTATGAAGAATAATTTTTGGAGATAAACAATGCCAGGAAGCCTCCTGGGAAGGGGCATGTAAATTACTGAGTTTTATATCCTGCTAAACTGGGAGATTCCCATCAGGAGGTTTGTTGCTGTAGAGGGCTGATCGCCGGTGTGGACATTAMCCATGGTGAGAAAGAACAGAAGTGGTTGCTTCCCAAAGGAGATTCAAAGGCTTGTGTGAAATGAGCTCACTTGTCCCAGTCCACACCCTGGCAGCCGACAATGGGAGGCACATTGTGTTCCCCTATAAACCGTAGGGTTTTCTCTGTGAAGCTTCTGTTAGTCTATTCCTTTCCATATGGGATGAAGTTATTTTGGAGATGGCTCAGATGCCAATGATTTCTTCTGTCCTGGCCAGATATTCTACACTGGGAGAGTCTCTGAAGATGCCGGGCCGGGTCTGTTCATTTTGAAAATCTCAGCGTCCGACCCYGACGTGGGCAGCAATGCCCAGATAACCTACAGCCTGCACGGCCCTGGCGCAGAGGAGTTCCGGCTGGGCCCACACACAGGTGAGGGCAGGGCCATGGGATGCTTTCATCCTCTTCCTCACCCACCCCTGAGAAATGCAAGCTCCCAGCATGGCTCAACACCCACTTCCTCTTGAGCAAACGTAAGGACTGTTCATTSCAGCTCTCCCAAACTAGGAAGGAACAGTGTAGAGGAGAGTGAGCTCTGCATCTTCCTGCTCACTCTCTTTACAAGTGTTGTTAAAATGAAGGGCAGACTATTGATAAGAGCCGAGTCTCAAGGAGGAGGGAGCTGCAAGTATTTGGCTTGAGCAAAAGACACAAGTTCTAAATTCTAAGTCGCCTCTTATCCAGTCTTGGGCAGTATATTTACCCAAACAGACTTGGTGATCATTCTAGAGATCACTTGGRGTTCATTCCATTGCAGAAAGCTCCATGCAGTGGTGTTTACAAAGGTGTTCAGAAGTACAATTTATTTGTGAGCAGTTTTATCCCACGATGGCATGCCTTGCATGAAGTTCGGCCAAACTTGCGCGGCTCCCAGTGCAAAGCCTTGCCAGGGTCCTGGCTGGCAGTGATCCAAGGATAGCCCTGAGCAATGTGGGCTGAGCTGGATTATTGTCTCCCACGGTTTGTCCAGGAAGGCAGCTGAACCTCTCTGAGGCCTTGTGGACCACAGCTGTGATTTCTGGAGACACGAGCACCTCCTGTTCTTTCCCACAGGGGAGCTGACCACCTCTGCACCCCTTGACCGTGAGCAGAAGCCCACGTACCACCTCGTAGCCAAAGCCACCGACGGTGGGGGCCGTTCCTGCCAGGCTGATGTGACGCTGATCGTGGAGGACACYAATGACAACGCACCACGGTTCTTCCCCAGTCACTGCGCCGTGGCCGTCTTTGATAACACCACAACAAAGACACCCATCGCCGTGGTTGCTGCCAGGGACCTTGATGAAGGTGAGTCAGAGTGGGATTTACTTGTTAGTAGAGTTCATCTTTCATCCTGAATAGAAGCCTTTGAAACCCAGGGAATTGCTACAGCAATGGGCATAGATGATTGAATCTTGGCAAAGATGTGCCTGGATCTCATCGCTGACATGTTTTTTACTACTGGGCTGGCATCAGCGTTTTTGTGACCCTGTTGGAAGCACAGTATCTGTAGAAACATGCAGACCTTCTTGGAGAACATGCTCAAAGTAGCCATGATGCACAGCAGAAACTGTGACACATTTTGTCTGGGATCCAAACYGGACAGAAACTTTATCAAAGGTGGAGACTGAGAATGAGTGTAATAAGGAAAAAGAGGAGTTTTAGATCTGGGTGGGATAGATAATGTGGATGRAGAGGTCCTTCTAAAGACAGGAAAATTCTAGAAATACAGGTAAGGCTCCTGTGGAAGGAACTTCCAGTAAAGCTTTTCTGCAGAGACTAGATTTATGATGACAGAGAAACACGATCATATTTATCTCCTCTGGAAGCAGATATGAAGGAAAATTACATTTGAAAACAGGGTAATTAAAAATGGGGAACACCAGTAAATACAGACAGGTGATACTGATGGATAATGGCGAGGGTGGCTAGAACCTGSAGATGGGCAGGGGCACACTTGGTGTTCATATGATGTTCATACAACCTCCATTTTCCCTGGGAATTGAAGGTCATTAAGTACAAATAATCCTAATAGATTATAAATAAATAAAACCAGCAGCATTCCTACCCACAAATTACTGCAGCCTGTCCTTTACCCTTCCAGGTCTCAACGCTGAGGTGGTCTATTCTCTGTCTGACTCTGCCAATGGACACTTTTCAATTGAGGAAACCACGGGGGTGATCCGGCTGGAGAAGCCTCTGAAGGATTCCCAGCACTCAGCGTTTGAGCTGACAGTCTGTGCCACCGACCGCGGCACCCCCGAGCCCCTCTCTGCCCTTGGCACTGTCACTGTCTCTGTTGTGGATCTCAATGAATACCTGCCTGTTTTCCTGGCCCCTGAATACGTGGCCATGGTCAAAGAAGACGTGGCTGTGGGTACTGAGGTCCTCAACTTGTCAGCCCTGACAAGGGACAATGCAGAAAACACAGAGATCAAGTATGAGATTGTGAACGGCAACGACCACGGGAAATTTCAGCTCAACTCAAACACAGGTAAAATGATCTTGTGACCAAGCAGGTCCAGGTTGATCCACCATCAAAGGCTGTCTTTGTATGTGTCTTCTCTGGTTCTTCTCCATTTGGCTGCCACTTCTGCACCCCTCTGTCTTTACCCAGCACAAGGGTAGGGAATACAGTCTTCTTTTCTACTTTAAATTTTGCCAGCCAAGTCACTTAAGGAGCAATCCAAAACTTACTGAAATTAATGGAAAGATTCCTGCTATATATCTGGGACCTKAGACAGGTCCATGTGAATGAGAGATACATGGAGAACAGGATGAGGAAATTTTTCCACTTCAAATGCAGGAGAAAGTGGTGTCATCTAAACAGTCTCTGCGTCCGGGTCACACGAGGAACCTGCAGCCCAGCATAACAGGCAGCTTTATTAGGTAGCACTCAATGAGCATGGATAATAGCACTCTAACCATGGGCAGGTGTTGAGCCAGGATTACCAACCAAATAAAGCTCTGTTCTGTTTGCACAGCGATGTGATAAGAGCTGTTATCAGAAGGCCAGTGTTAACTCCCTGAAACTCCCTTGGCTGCAACATCCTCGTCTGTTCACAAGATTCTTGCTAGTTTTTCCACATCAAGTGTGGTCAAAGTTAGGTCTACTACACTATTTCAGCTGCCAGTTTGGCCATTGCCTCAGTATATCTGCAGTATTCCAAGAAAGCGCACGTGCCATTTGTTCAAAGTATTTTCTGTCCTTTCCTACCCATGTGCCAATGCAGGTGCCTTGTACATCAATGGGAGCCTGGACTTCGAAGCGAGTCACGAGTATTACCTGTCCATCGAGGGCACGAGGAAGGGCTCGGCCTCTCTCAGCGATGTGACCATGGTGGTCATCAACATAACTGACATTAACGACCATGCTCCAGAGTTCATCCAAGACCCTTACTTCACCGACATCCGGGAGGACGCTGCCGTTGGAGAAGTCGTCCTCACGGTATGATAACAATCCAGCTGTCTTCACCTATTCTTCASTTGTGCAATGCATTATTCACTCCTCTTCTGCACTATTATTTTTCCTTGGATGCAGCCACCTCAGTGGGTTTGTGACATTCAGCACCTAAGATTAAAGCATGACTTTAAAAAAGGATGACTGACAGAATTCCTGTGAYTCCATAGACATGGAGAACACTTTGCCATATGAGATAGCTTTAAGTGAAAGCTAAGGGAGGGCTCAGGAGCTTTGAGAACCTCCCAAGAGAGCTAAAATGCCAGAAGAAGGCCAATGCCTTTGTGACCTGGGGAAGGCAGATGCTTCTCTGGCCAGAATAGCAGAGCCCAAGGTAATTCCCTGTGGAGTTCCCTGTCCAGACTGTTACCTTTATGGGGGTGGTAAAGTCAGGAAAGGGGCAAGGAGAAAGCCTTTGTTGTAGCTGAGTTTTGTCTTGAAAAAATTATTGGATGACATTTATTTAAATCATCTTCCTTCCCCCCCTCATTTGTGGCAAGCTCAAACCAATGCCCTTCTATGACAAGGAGGTCCCACTTCTCCATGGCACATCCTTTTGAGCCCCAGAGGTCCTAGGTTTTGGTGTTTTTTCCTCCAAACAGGTGTCAGCTGACGACTTGGATGGATCAATGAACAATCAGATCACATATTCCATTGTGGAAGGGAATCCACTGGGACACTTTGCCATTCAGCCCAAAAATGGGCAGATCAGCATCGCCAAGCATCTGGACAGGGAGGAGGTGAGTTCAGGAAAATGAGAATGGGAGGGCTGAAACAGATGTGTCCCAAAATACTGAGGGAGAACAGCATACTCATCTACCTCCTGTCTTCTGAATTATTTACTCATAATACTGTGGGTAGAAGACAAGTTATTAATTTGTTTTCTAGACTCATAGATGCTGTGGTAGGAAGGCTGGGCTTTAGGAAAGGCAGTATAAAATCATGGAATGGTTTGGGTTGGAAGGGTCTTTAAGGATCATCTAGTTCCAGCCCCCCTGCCGTGGGCAGGGGCCTTTCACAACTCTGAGTTCTGATCTGCTCCACTGGTACTTGAAGCTTGTCGCATGAGAGTCAGCCCCAAAGTGGAAACCAGCATAGCTGGCTTCTGCTTCTCTGCATTAGAGCATTACAGAAAACAGGTGTGGGGAGGAGAAAGGTCACCTGGACAATCTCCCATTCATAAAACAGTAGCAGCTTGTCTCAATCTGCCTGAATTCAAGAAGCCTTTGGACAATGCTCTCAGGTACATGGTGGGATTCTTGGGGTGTCCTGTGCAGGGACAGGAGTTGGGCTCGCTGATCCTGATGGGTCCCTTGCAGCTCAGCGTATTTTATGATTSTTAAACCACTCTTGACAGATGTTTGCCCAGCTTAGTTTCATCCATCTTTGCCTAGTGGTTTCTCTTCTCTGCAACTGTTGTGAGGCTGATTTAGCTTAGCAATGAGCTTTGAGTGAGATTTATGGATGGAGAGCYTTAGCCAAGGGCAAAGCTGTTGTTTTGGTGCACGGCTGTGAGCATTTCAACAAGCTGCAGCAGAATAAAACTTCAGTGTGAAAAAGCCACCATTCTGCCATTTCTCCAAGTAATCCTGCACTACAAATCCTCCAGATCCCCAGTTATTCCCTGACAGTGCGAGCCACGGACAACGGCCACCCTGCTCAGTTCAGTGACGTCCCTGTGCATGTCCATGTGTCTGATGTCAATGACAACCCTCCTCGGTTCTTCCAGCTCAACTACAGTGTGGTGGTGCAGGTGAGCCAGGAGACTGTTTGTTCTCCCAACCCCTCCCATGGCACTAAGGAACTCATGGCTGGGCTGCTGTTGGAGCAGAGGGGGGAGACGGTGATGAATCATGTTGCTGCTTGGTGCTCTGTGTGTTCTGGGGGTGGGGGTGGAATTTGTTTCCCTGTTCCTGATCCAGCAGTTCCTGGGGCACTCTAGGTTCCCCTGGGTTGTTTCTCTTTGTTTACCTTCCTCCARTAGCATCTTTCCTCATTTCAGGAGAATGCTCCCGTGGGGACAAGTGTCCTGGAGCTGATCATGAGTGACAGAGACTCTCCAGAAAATGGACCACCATACTCATTCCAGATCACCCAGGGCAACGATGGGAAAGCCTTTGAAGTCACCCAAGATGGTCTGCTGGTGACATCATCTGTCCTGAACAGAAGAATGAAAGAACAGTACCTGTTGCAAGTTCAGGTAGAGCCTGTGTTACTGTCCTGGTATCTGAATTCCCCAGCCAGCTTAAGTAGCAATAAAATGCGATTAGCATGGCCCAGCTGAATGAAAACGTCTCTGGCTTTGAAGAAATCCAATCCAAGCACAAATTGTGCAGCTTGGAGCCAGCTCCAGAGCTCATTTCTCCACGCAGTCTGCCCACAAGAAGCAGGGGGCCAGCTTCTGCACTGATAAAATCAGATAATATGATAGTGAAAAGTACTCTGTCAGCAGTTTCCTTAGACAGATGCTTTCCCCATAATCATTCTCGTGAATTCCAGTTTAAAGTGAGACCTGGATCTGGTCCTACAAGCTTTCTCTAATTATCCTTGTCACTTAAGAAGTGGTTTAAGTTCCTCTTCAAAAAGGATTTCTATTGTTGCAGAATGAATTAATTATTTTTCAATGTTATCAGTAAGAATAGTCCATTACAAACAAAAGGATAATAACATGTAAAGTACATACTTCTTCAGTAATGGCAGTTGTTCTAAAAGCTGGGTACTATTATATTACAAACCTCAACCTTAACTGCTTAGCATTAGGGAGAAATTTATCCCATAATCTGATTATTCACATTTTTCCATTTGAGGTTCCTTGACTCAGTGCTAGACAGACATTGTCAGAGGTGGGACAGGGGCTTAAACAGCCTGAAGGTGAGCAAAGGTGTTGATCTGTGTAACTGCTTTGTATCTCTGGACACTCAGTTACGCRTGGAACCGCAAAGATTGGCAACGTCACAAAAAAAATGATTAACCTTCAGGAATTCAGAGCCACTCAGAGGTGCCTCAGCTGCTGAATGCACATGAAAGTGAGCATGACCCCACCACTATCAGAAGGCCTCCATCAATCTCCATGCTGGAAGGGCTGCTGCCCTTTCCCTGGGGCCTTCTCCAKGCAGAGGTCCAACACTGATGCCAGTTTTTCCCATTTCTTCTTCATTCCCAGTCTGCTGCCTGACAGCTTCCACTCATTGCTCCCTGCCAGGCACTTTGCTTTGCAAGAGCTCACCAGTCAGGTGAGGTGACAGTAAGTCAGGATGTGGCTATAACAGATCCCTSTGTTTCCCTTGCCAGGTCTCTGACAGCGGCATCCCTCCCCTCTCCTCATCTGCGTTTATAAATATCCAAGTGACTGAGCAGAGCCAATACGCCCCCTCGGCCCTTCCCTTGGAAATATTCATCACCACCAACGAGGAAGCCTTCCGGGGYGGCGTTCTGGGCAAGATCCACGCCACGGACCGGGACCCCCATGACACCCTGGTGTACACTTTGGTGGCACAAGTGCCCAAGGAGGGGCTCTTCTCTGTCGGGGCTGCGGATGGGAAGATCATCGCTGGGGACAAGCTCCCCCACGGCCACTACCTGCTGAACGTGACGGTGAGCGACGGAACGTTCACGGCCGCCACGAGCGTCAGCGTCCACGTGTGGTGCTTCACGCAGGAGGCCTTGGACAAGGCCGTGGTGCTGCACTTCCGACACCTCTCCCCCGAGGAGTTTGTGGGGGACCACTGGCGCAACTTGCAGAGATTTCTGGGGAACGTCCTGGTCACCCGGCGCCAGAACATCCACATGGCCAGCTTGCAGCCTGCAGCTGCCTCTGACGGCGTGGACCTGCTCCTGGCTGTCGGAGAGCCGCACGGCTCCTTGTACGAGCCGCGGGTCCTGGCGAGCAAGCTGACCGGGTCAGCCGGGGAGATGGACCAGCTCGTCGGGCTGCGGATGAAGAAGGCGATCCAYGTGCCCTGTCACGGGGCAGACTGTGCCCACCGTGTCTGCAGGGAGACCATTCAGCTGGATCCAGGCATGATGTCTACGTACAGCACCGCCCGGCTCAGCGTCCTCACCCCACGGCACAGCCTGGAGCAGATCTGCTCTTGCAACGGTGAGCGATCCTTCCCGGCAGTGTCTGACCCTATAAACCTGGGCGTGTTGTGTTTTCCCGCGGTACATAATAAACCACCTGGATTTTCCGTGGAATTAGGTTGCCCGGTGACCAACGGCTCTGCCTGCAATTTCAAAGCCAAATCTAGACTCTTAGAGTTTGAAAGTTTCACGTAGCCTATTTCTTTTTAAAATTAATCCCTGTAGCATTTAATAACAGCAACATCTGTCTCTCTCATTGGGAAAAGTCACTCGTATGTAGCAGGTAATGAAGGTCAGTAATCAGAATTTTGATCCTGGACCTGGCAAAGCACAGACTAACCAACAAATCTGAGGAAAGCCACATGAAGCATATTAGTTATACTCACTCTAGAATACTTCAATAAATGGAGGGAGGAGGGATAGAAGTCGGTATSCCTGGGGCAGCAATGTAAGGGGATACCATAGAATAATACAAAGACTTACTAAGGATGGGGAAATTCAGGGGTGTTGCGGACCATGTTGAGGGCATGTTGAAGGTTCTGGAGGACAGAAGTCGCCAGGCTGATATTTCAGGGTTGCTTCACAACTGAGTACATAGAAGAAATACTGGGAGCTCCCAATGGGACTGTGGAAGATGAAGTGCAGGGATACATGGGTTGCCATGGGTGGGACTGTTCCTGGACAGTTGTGGCATSAGGCTAGGAAAAGAGGCAAGGTTTGATACAGTCCCCAGTCTCAAAGTGCCACACGGATGACACCTTTCCATCATTCTCCTTTCAGGAACAGCTGTGAGGTTTGGGGGCCACAGCTCCATTTGGTACCAGCACTCCCAGGTCGGCTCCTGGCACATGCACTTTCGCCTCAAGACCCACCAGCACCACTCGGTCGTGTTCTACGCCAACGGGACTGACCACGCCACTCTGGAGGTGTGTATTGCGRTGCAGGGGCATTTCTCTCCAGAGTTAAAAAAAACTTACTCTTTCAAGGCAGGGAATCACAGAAAGGTGACACGATAATATGCACCCTTAGTAATTCACATAGCTGAAATGCAAGATTTGGGAAGAGCCAAGCGCAGTTTGACAATTGCTGCAACCACAACTGTGAATTGCTCTTCACATCTGTGAATTCACATGTTGGTCTCTGGTGTGAAGTCAGCAGACACCCATAGCAGGTCTACATCACCTTCTTTCCTTACAGCTTGCTTGGTCATTCCTCTGACATCACACCTCTCAGGACAAAGCATTTACCAGGTGGAGCTGTCCCCAGACCAGTCTGCTTCTACTTTAGCAAAGGGCAAACTTTCCCCCAGACCTCGATTTTAAGGTCCTTTAGAGAACAGACAAAACAGGAGTCCTAAGTGATATTTTTCACACACACACACACMCCCCTCTTTTCAACCACTTCCTTCAAATGGTTTCACTATTTTAGACACCTGCAGAGACAGGAACATTTCATCCTTTGGCTGAACACTGAACCTACCCAGCATTCAAAGATCATCTCCCTCTTCCACTTTGGCAACAGAGGGAAAGCAGCAGATGAACAAAGAATAGGGGGTTTGTATATTCCTCATCAACTGAATTCAGACTAATTGGGAGACTGAGATCACAGGACATGTTTACCAGCTTACAGAGACTTGTCCTTGGGACTAATCACATTGAGATCTACATGCTGTAACCTCCCTGGAAGTGTTCATCCTGTCCTTGAATTCCCCCATCCCTTCTCATGGTTTCACAACCCCATCTTGCTATTGTGAAACACTTTTCCTTCCAGTGTTATAAAAGACCCACACAGACAGGGAGCTGCACAGCAGCCAACACCCAGATGCAYGCCTGTTGCACATATTTCAAGCTCTTTCTGCCTTTTCTGCCTTGGCCATCGCTCCAGAGGAGCAGGAGCRGAGAAATATCATCTGTATGTCCTGTACCCATCTCTGGGAGTGATTTTAAGCTGCACTGTAAAGAGCCAGTGAGAAAAACTTCTCAAGAAAGGTCTCAAGCTTTCTACCCCACCTCTGGGAAGGAGAGTCACCAAATAGTTCAGCAGAAGGAATCCAGCACTTTAGATGGTGCTCAGAAAGTCTAAGATGGCAGGAAACTCCACTGAGCTAGGCCTAACACAGGGAATCAAGGGACAAAAGACTCATTAGTGGTGGAGTTCAGTGTACCCAAGCTTGTCTCCACAAGCTTTTCAACAGGAAGCTTTTGTATAGCCTCCACCATAAAAGTGCCTGTGAATTATTTCTTCCTTGACTCACTTTATTAGCAATATSTTAGGGATAAAAAGTTTTCTAAACTGTCTGGCCTGATAAAAATGAAGRAATCCCTCAAGATTTTAAGCTCTATAGACTGCAGTACTCCATATATGAGCCAAAGCCTTGGAAGGACCATCTGTGATGGTTTGTAGATTTGGTGAAGAGGATGAGTTCTCCCAAGGGTAATGCATATCATCACTTTTCCAGTCTCTAAGCTTTCCTGRTGTTCAAAAATAGGTTGCAGCAAGGGGATGGCAAACCAGGCAAACTGGGAAAGGCTTGGCAACCTGTCAATTCTTGCTCCAGGAAATAGAGTTCTCAGCTGTCTCTCAGCCCCAGAAATTGATAACCCAAATCTACAGACCCATCTGAAGTGAAATCATGTTCCTCCAGATGAAGTGCAGTGACAGAGTTCTCTGGTGTGCTTGCCAGTTGTGCGAAGGGATTTACACACGTGTTGCCCTGAGGCCCYTCCATGGCATGGGCCAGCTGCTTCTTGTTCTTCCTTTCTTCCTCCAGCAGTAACTCTCTCCTCCCACTAGGATTTATTTATGCTGTGRGCTTCTCTTAAGAGTTAACTATTGTCCTGCTCTGCTTTTGTCCCCTTCGTATTGTATGTGAGCTCCTCTGGAGTCARTGCGGCCCATAATCACTCCTCTTCCAGCCCCTTCCAAGAATGACCTCTCCTTGCTGTGTCTAATGTCCCCCATGGACATCTCTCTTGCCCATGACGAATGGTGTGATGCTACATAGCAGGCTCTGCAGGTTTCCCACAAACACTTCATTGCATCTCTTTTCTCCTCTCTTGGCTTCTGTGAGAGAGAGGCTTTATCAACAAAGCACTGGGGAGAAAATGAAAAAGCAGTTTAATCCTGACTTCGCCGTGAAACAACACAGCTAACTTTTCCTTTCTGCTTCCTCCGCGACTTTTAAAGATGAATCTTGGGCCACGAATAGGAATTTCTGATGTCACAGTTTAATGCAGAAGACACTGGTGTGGTTCTCTTTTAGCAGCTCARTATCTTGTCCCTCTCCCATCTACTGGAGATCAAGGGTTGGATTGCAACATCCATCAGCAGCTTTGGCCTGGCTTTCCAGCATGCTGGTTAGGAGCTGGGTACAACAGTAATTCCTTTCTCTGCCTCCCAAGTCCTCCTTTGCTCCTCCAGGGAAAGCTGCCAGTGCTTCTCCTCAAGATCCTTTCAGCACCCTCACCCCTTCCAAAGGGGCAACAGCTCCAGCACCTTCCCCACCACTAATGAGACAGCGAGAACAGAACAAAAGCCACGTGGCCCAGAACAAGAGTCCATCTGTGACTGGTGATGGAGTTATGCATAGTCTGGATGCCAGGGCTCTGATCAGGCTCAGGAAGGTGGGAGAAGGAGTGAGCAGCTGCAGCAGTTGCAGTATGATCCCATAGCTCTGCTCTCTGTTACATGGAAAGATGAGCTTCCCTCCCTGCATGCTGGTCAAAGGCTGCAGGGAAGGACCATGGGTGAAATTGTGCCCGAAGGATATTTTACAGAATAAAGAAGGTTGCAGTCACTTAACAGGCTTTAATTGATCTGAGCATAGGTTAATACAGGTGAAAGGAGCTGCATTTGCCTAGCTGATACTTCCTGGAGTCAGAAAGGTGAGAGTCATCTCAGCTGTCAGTGTGAAGGCAGGGACAGAGGGGAACAAGCAGCAGGAGRAATGTTGAAACCCTTCATAAACAGCTACCTGTGACTCCTGTATTTTACAGATGGTTAATGGAGTGCCTCAGCTCGGGTACAGCTGCCGGGGCATCCCCGCTGGGAACCTCTCCTCCTCGCGGTTTGTGAGCGACGGCGAGTGGCACTCGGTGTTCCTGGAGGTGAAGAACACTTCCGTCCGCCTGCTCATCGATGGCCTGGGAAACGCCTCTCTCCAGCTGCCAGGGACCTGTGGGATCTCCCAGGGCAGACGAGACCTGGTTTTTGGGGGCCTCCGGCAGTCGCTGCAGTCCCAGAGAGTCACGCGGGGATTCAGGGGCTGCCTGGACGTGGTCGCGATCAACGGCAGAGAGGTGGTTCTCCTTCCYGGGAAAGGGCAGTCGAAGGAAGTCGTGGAGGAGGTGGGGGTGAGGCAGTGCTGCTCCCCCACCGGTGCCTGCAGCAGCAACCCATGCCTCCACAACGGGATGTGCTCCGAAACTCACGGAGGAGGTACGTGAACATCCCACGCAGAGCTACAGGAGAGCAGTAAGCAGTGAGGGGAGGGAAAGAGGCAACAGCTTTATTCATCCCTATGGAGGGGCTACTCCAGAGGGGAACCAGAGGTCGTCTGTCCCAGGGGACCTCAAGTGACTCAGCAGGAGCTGCAGGGTGTGAGATCATCATCCTGGCTCTCACCAGTGGACCATGGCCTGGAGCGCAGGAAGGTGTTTCTAAGGAGTGTGCATGACATAGGAGAGMAGAGCGTTGCCAAAAACTCAAATGCAAATAGAAATTCCACCCACCCCTCTGCATCCTTTTTGCTTAAGGAGCTGTTAACAAGGCTGGAATCAGGCAAGATGGGATCAGGCAGTGATGGTATCTGGGCAGAAACAAGCCAAGATCTTGGTCTCTTCCCRCTGCAGTGAGTGACTCCCCAGGGCTATGCAAAGGGGTATGGGAAAACCGTAAGCTCAAATCCAAGAGTGCCAGGCTAACGTGGGGTGCACACACTCTCCAGAGATTTGATACAGGCTCTGCCCCAGGCAGTGTCACTGCTGCCCCAGTGTTGCCATCAGAGGGGCTTCTCTCAGTGAGCTGTATCACAGGGACAGAGGCTGTGAGGGGAAGGACTGCTCCCAGTGATGTCCACCCTTGTGTCACTGCCCTACACCACGTTACAGCTTCCAGCACAGCAGGACTGCACCCCGTAACATGCCATCTGTGGAGATGGGTACTGCCTGTGCCTCCACCCTTCCAAGAGGCAGTGGGACCCTTCCCAGGCTGCTGCGTGGGGCAGAAGCTGCTCCTGCAGCTCTGTGCTCTTTTGGGGCCCTTGCCAAAGCACACCCTGCCCAGCGAGCAAGTGAGGACAGAGGAGGCACCACCTTCTCCTGCCCTGCCCGCGGCCTCTGGGAACAAGATTCCCAGCCCTGTCGACTCAGCAGCCGCCTGGTTCAGGTGAACTTGTTTGACACCAGGTGTGAATGTACAGAACAGTTAGTCTGGCTGGCACTCGCACCTCAGCCTTCAGACCCTCTGCACAGAAAACCTCTCTGGCTGGGCTAGAAGGGGCTCAAAGCCCACGAGGGGAAAACACATCTCTGCTCTAAGTCGAGGCATCCCCTGCATTCATTGCAGAGAGAATACAGTGGGAGGAGGAGGTGGAAAATCACTTCCTCACTGATAACCTGATGATCATCCAGTGCCCTTCCCAGAGTTTCCTTCCAAGGTGATCAATTTCTCCTACAAATGGCCCAACTGATCAGGAAAGAGCCTGTGAGACATGGCCCCAGGCAGGACACTGCTGCRGGGAAGGGATTGCTCAGTGGATGTTTATTTGTAGGTTATCCTGGTTGCTTGGCTTCCCCGAGTGCCGTGGGCTCAGTCCGGGGACCCTGGGCAGGCAGCACGAGCGTATGCGAAGCTGTGCCCAGGGATCTCGGGCGTGGGATTGCAGCACAGGCAGGGACAGGCCTGTGGGAGCCAGCCCGGGATCCACGTGGCCGCGTGGGAACACATCTGTGGGGAGAGGGCCCCGGCCAGCCCAGCACCACCCCAGCCGCAGCGCTCGGGACCACAGACACATGTGAGCCATGGATGTGTGTTTGGGCACACGCGGCCCTCGGGGGATGTCCAGCACCTGCTGCGCCAGTGTCAGCACGTCCTTCTGGTACAGCCACCGACACACATGTGGAAACAGGTCCGTGGTTGTTTGCCCCGTGCTCTRAAGCAGGGTTGTTTAGCGTGTGGATGAGTAGCAAAGACTTCGCAAGGTGGAAACTCTGGATTTCCCGCATGGCACCACCGGCCAGGYGACGAGCAGGAGCTCAGCACAGCCAGGGACGTTCCCATGCTTAGGGCTACTCTAAACAGCAGCCAAGAACACAAAGAGCAGCAGCCCCCTGCGAGCCCCTGGCTGTGCCGGGTTTCTCTCTGGCTGTGAGCAGACATCTGTAAGCAAGAGAAACTCGGCATGTTGAGACAGGCACTTCATACCGCGAGAACTCGCAGGACCAAAGGCTCCTGAGAACAATAAATTACAGGGGATTGCACTTAACAGAGTCAGAAACTGTGAATCAGCCAGCCAAGTTCCCCTTCCTTTATCCCGAATTTGTCCCTCAGCTTCTCTATGCAATAAAGCTGTGCCCTGGCAGGAGAGGTCTGTGTTAGGAGAGGACGGGCTTGACCTGTTGCTCAGACAGCTCCCTAGTATCACTGCATTGCCCCAGAGCAGCCACCCCGTCTCCAGGTCCTGTAATGCAGCCACCAGCTCTCCAGGGATGGCTTGGGTGCCCCACAGCACCTGCTGCAGCAAATACGTGTGCTTGGGTAGCTGTGTTGAGCCCTCTGTGGGGCCATCAGCACCAGGCACTGCTGCTCTCTGTTCTTGCCCGTTTTTCCACATGGATATGTTCACTCTCGCCCTCTCCAGGTTACACCTGCATCTGCCCCGGGCTGTTCTCTGGGGAGCACTGTGAGCTCGGGGACAGTCCGTGCGAGTCCAAGCCCTGCCTGCACGGGGGAACCTGCACCCTCTCAGCCACTGGCTACTCCTGCCACTGCCCTGACTGGTACCTGGGCGAAAGGTAAGGCCTGGGGGGCTCTGGGACTGGTGATGTCCCATGTTGGGCTGAAAACGTGATCTCTACGAACGAGTGTTGCACATTTCTGGAGCTCACCAAACCCACACGCTCTGGGATTAACTACAATTTGAAGGCACCCGAGCACTGCAGTGGGGAAGTGTCTGAGGGCAGAGCTGAGCAGAACAGGACACAAATAGCTCTGCCATCGTGTGGCCGTTGCCTTTCTCTACCCATCTCCTCTGAACAAGAAGGAAAACAGAAAAATCTCCCATCCTTGCAGATGCTTTGATGCCTGCAGGTGGTGTGGGGCAGTTCAAAGCTTCTCCTTTCTGGGGGAGAGTCTCTCTCCACATGCTGCTGCTCCCCAGGACGTGAGCCGAGCTCAGCTGTGATGGGGGGCCTGGCAGCAGGGTGCAGGCAGGCACTGCCCTGGGTGGCAGGAGGGTGCCCCGAGGCTGGGGGGAGCTGCCTGGCACAGTTGTGAGCTTCCAGCTCCTTCAGTAATCTCAACACCCATCCTGCAAGGTGCTGAAGGGGCTGTTTCTACCCAGGAGCAGCTCTACAGGATGCAAAGGAAATCTCTGTCCCAGGTCACAGCTGTGATGCATCCATTCCCATCTCAGCTCAAAACAGTGGATGTTACCACCCCAGCCCAGCAGCCCCTCCGAGACCCCCAGCCTGCCTCCAGCCCAGCCTGGTCAGAGATGCCCAGCACAGACTCCAACAGCATCACAGTTCATCCTTTTGCCATGGCCATTTAGCCAAGATGAACACTGGTCCTGTGGATCAAGGCAAAGGCAGAAATTAGCTGTGCTACTCTTGGAATGAAAGCCTGTAGCTGAGCATTAGGTGGCAGTGTAATATCTGCAATCAGCCAGAGCCTGTGGGTGCACATTGCACAGACCAGCTCACACATCCTGAAGCAGTGACTACAGCAAGAGCAGTGCAAACCTCACAGAGTTTGTTCAGTAATGAGGGAAAAAAAAGRGAAGGAAAGACGATAAAGCACTGCATATTCCCCCTGGCATGGGGAGATCRTTGGTGCTGGAAGGAAAGGTCCCCTGTACTATTGGCAAATATTTAGGTTGTGTRGGCTGGAGCAGGACAGAGAATCAGAAATTCCATCTCAGTTCTGCAGATGCTCCATAAAATGTCAAAAAGCCTCTCCAACAAGGATGACCATTCACCATTTTGCAGGGCAGTCATTCCCCAAATGTTTGCTGCAACCTGCAGACATCCACAGACCATCCAGAGGCCCCACAGAGCCTGGAAGACATAGGGCACTTCATTAAGAGGTTAACACACCTCAGACTGACCCTCAACTCCCACATTTAACAGGATGGGAGCATCTCTCTATGCAGTGTCAGCCCTAGAAATCCAAACACTCCTCTGAGGCAGGAAACCCCCCGTTTTAATTTGTGCATATGATTGAAGAATAGGACCACCCTGTAAAACATCATCTCTTGAAAAGCATCATTTTATATTCAAGGATCACGATCCTCTGCCAGGAGAAGCAGGGAGCAAGAATCCAGTGAGGGTGGGAGAGCAAACTGGGATAGAGCATCCTTGGGTGGTGTGAGTCAGAGCCCTGAAAAGGATGATGCAGTTTCAGCTGCTTGCCCGTGCTGATGGTGGTTATCTCCATCCTTTCCTCCCCACAGGTGCGAGAAGCTGGCGGAGGAGTGCCAAGACAACCCGTGCCACAACGCCGGGCGCTGCGTGAGCAGCCAGGGCTCCGTGCACTGCATCTGCCCRTCGGATTACCAGGGGGACTACTGCACCCAGCCCATCATCACCCCCGCCATCGTGCCCACGCGGTGGGCGCTKGGCCCCGAGGAGATCGCGGAGATCACGGCCGGCGTGCTGGGGGCCGCCATCCTGGCCGCGGCCTTCGTGCTCGTCCGCAAGCGCTGCCGCCACCGCGCCAAGGCGCACAAGCCCGTGGCCCGCGAGGACCCCGACCTGCTGTCCAAGAGCGAGTTCTCCAAGAGCGTGGGCGTGGGCACCCAGGCCGTGCCGCCCATCGAGCTCAACATCCTCAGCGACGCGGCGCACAACAACCTGGACCGGGCCGCGCCCGAGCAGCGCAAAGCCGCCGGCACCCCGGAGTTCGTCACCTTCAACTCGGCCAACGCCCCGAAGCACCGGGGCACCATCGTGTGCAGCGTGGCCCCCAACCTGCCCCCCGCCGCGCCCCCGTCCAACTCCGACAACGAGTCCTTCATCAAGTGCACCTGGGCCAGGGAGGAGATGGGTCAGTAGCCGCGGCTTTTTGTTGCTCTTACACATCCCTCTTCCCCTTGGGAAGTGGATCTGAGGTTTGCAAGCATGAGGGGCAAATGGTGTTGGGTAAAGCTGAGCAAAGCAGGGGCAAATACTGCCCCAGCCCTGCTATAGGGCATTTGTTGGCTCTTTCCTCCCTGCTCACAAGTACATCCCAGTTTTCTGCTTTAACCTGCTTGGTGTCATACACCATCAGGGAAACCATTAATGGATAGCAGGCTATGATCTTGGGTCAAAAAAACCTGTAAAAGAGAAAAATTGAAGGAAAAAATTATAATTCCAGAAGTACCAACTACATCTCCCCTGTCCCCACATCTCCTGCCCTCCCCAGTCTGCCACATCACCTACAGGCTCAGAGCCTGCAGAAGGAATTAGCGGGCGGGCAGGAGACAGGCAACAACCGCGTGAGCTGCAGCTAACACAACTCTCTTTTGTTCCAGTGTACCCAGCAGAAACGACCTACTGGCCCCCCCGGTACCTGTCATCAGACGTCCAGGAATATTCCCACTACGAGATCATTCAAGGCCCCCCTGCATCCTCCTCCCACCCTCCTCTCCCCCCGCCGCCCCCTCCGCCGGCAGACTCGGAGCCGGTCGCTCTCTACGGGGGTTTCCCCTTCCCCCTGGACCAGAGCAACAAGCGAGCCCCCATCCCACCCCGCTACAGCAACCAGAACCTGGAGGACTTCCTGCCGCTGGGCCCCGTGGACGTGGGAGCGTCCCAGTGCCAGAACGAGTACACGGCCATCAGCTACTACCCCGCGCAGCTGGTGCAGGGCGAGGGGGTCCCGTACCAGCCCGAGCCGGGCTACAAGAGGGTCAGCATGCGCCTGAGCGTGGCCCAGCCCTCCTACGCCGACTGCGAGCTGGGCCACCAGCCCAGCATCCGAGCCCAGCCCCTGCCACCCCCCAACTACGAGGGCTCCGACATGGTGGAGAGCGACTACGGGAGCTGCGAGGAGGTGATGTTCTAGCGGGGGCTCGCTCGTGGGATGAGAAGAGAAGCGCATCTCCACGCAGAACAGAGGGCAGGGGGCTGGCACGCGCTGCTGAAGGGAGGCTTGTGTGCGTCCCCCACGGCTTGCAGCGTCTCCCCCTGCGTGGCTGGGTTGTAATTTGGCTGGATCTTTCCCCTCGTTGCCCTCCGTGCTGCTCCTGCTGCAAATGAAGGGGAAATGCTCCAGCCACACAGAGGATGCTCCTGGGATGCCGGTGACTAACCCACCTCCTTACCAAGGGGACTTCCTCCGACACCATGTAGGACCACAGCGTGCCACCTCCTCCCATCCCAGGCTCCCTGGCCCCGGGGAGGATGAGGAGGAGGAGGAGGGCAAGCACTGCAGGTATGGCAGCAGTCATGGTGGAGAAGGTGTGAAAGGACTAGCGATGCACAACCTGGCAGTGCCCCATGTGGGGTAGGAGAGGCTCCCTGCCCCCAGCTTTGGCTCCAAGGGCTTGCATCAAGCCAACAGTTCGCTCAGTGGAATGGATCAGCTGGAGCAAACCCTCTTCTGTGTCTGCTCCCTGACACGGGGAGAGAGAAGAGGGAATGCAGCTGGTCCCATCAGCACATCCTTCACTTGGCTAACAGAAGTCCAAGGGGAAAAAAAAGAAAAAAAAAAAAAGAGTCTATTTCTGTATAAAAACCAAGCAACAAGGTTTGTCACACCAGGAACCACCCACAGACTCAAACCGGGCTGCCCAGTCGGGCTGTGCTCACACGAGTAAGGGGAACCCTGCCCCAAGGATTGTGTGCAGAGCCTTGTCCCTGTGGCTGTCGTGTTCCCACACGGAATGCAGCTGTACATGGTCCTGCCAACAGCTGGGGCACTCCGGTGGATCCCAGAAAGACTGGCCAGCACTGCCTGGAATCTCCACCCAGAGACAGGGCCCTGGGGCTGCTGAGCGTGGGTTTGCCTGTCTGTCCTTGTGCTTGGAAATGTATTGTTTCTTCGTGAGAGGTTTTCTTCGGTTGGTTGTTCGATGTAACTTTTTTTTGTTGTTGAATTTTTGGAAAGTATTAAAAGAGTTTGGATTTTTTTACTATTACGATTTTATTCAATATCTCGGGGATTTTCTTGGAAATATGAAACCCTTGCCTAGCTCCAGCCAAGGGAATAACAGCTTATTTTGGGCACTAAAAGCTTTCAGAGAAGTACCAAAACAGCAAGTTCAACATATCTTTGAGGACCCTGTAAGGGTCAGAGGGAGGAGGCAGACAGACCCAGGGTACCTTGTCTTGCTTTGGGAAGCCATGAGTCTCTTGTATCTTTTAGCTCGGGAGTAAAGGGGTTGAAAGGACCCAAATTCAAGCCCTGCCTTGATTTGCATCTCCAGCAAGCACCACCTGTTTTACCTCTCAAAGCTTTCATGCACTTCCACAATTTTTTCACCAGAAATCAGTCCCTGCCTGGATTAGGACTGATACTTTATCTAGTTGGTTTTACTCTACTTGATAAGTCCCTCTGAACAACCTCATCCTAAAAGAGCACAATTCCTGCACTTTGAGGACACTTTGTTCTGAGGTCAGTTTATTCTGACGTGTCCCAGCAATAGGCACCACTTTTGCCCATAAGGAAAACACAAATTGTTCTTCCCAGCAGCAGAAGGAGCACAAATAACAGTGATATTTTCCTTCAGACTTTTTAACTCTCCAGAGTTGCTTTGGCCAGTGGTCACAGCACAGAGCAAAGGCAACTGAAATGATGCTCCCGTAACAGCTGGGAAGGAGCAGCCTCAGCAAAGCCATTTCATGGGATGGGGACAGCCCTGCAGTGCTCAAGGCTAAGAAAGGATGGCTGTGGATCCCACCATGGTGACTCTCCATAGTCACAAATAACCCGAGCACCAGGAGCTGCCCGTGCTCAGCCATCCCTCCTGCCCTGTGGTTCAGGTGATCTCAGAGCCACACTCCCCATCAGCCTGCAAAAGCCTCCTAGTTTTAAGAAAAAAATTCTGCCAGAGCTTCTAAAGATGAACTTTTTATAGCAGTGATTTCCCCAACAGCCCTGTACTGACACACTGCAATGGCATGAATTATTCAGCAGTGAGGATAAGCCGAGCTCAGCCGTGCTGGCACAGCTCCTGTCTCCCAGCGTGGGCTGACTTTTGCTCCTTTGATCTCTTGGGTGGATCAGCAGCAGCTCAGCATCCCCCATCTTTTTCCACATGCCAGGCTCTTTTTTCAGCTGAAGCCCCACTTTTGGCATAAACAGAGAGATGAGAAACCAAGGCACAGCTCTGGTGGGGCAGAGGAAAGCCCGGGCCTGCAAGCTCATAAGCTCTGCCCACCACCTACTTGCACAAATGAGGTCAGAAGAAAAATTACAATTTTCTGAGCAGCAAAGCTGGAACACTTTTATTTGAAACCCTCAGCAGAAGGGGAAGTTGTGTGCTGCTGCAGGGGTGGGAACAGCACAGGGGCTGATCCTGGCTGCCTTCTGGGCTCCACATCTCCTGTTCTCACATGAATGCCTTTTGGAAGAGAAGCCCCCATTTCACACCCCAAAGCCTTTACACATAAAAAATAGATCATATTTATTGATTACAGTAAGATACATGATTCAGGTGCAGCACCAGCTCTCCCACTGGGCAGCCACCCACGCTGTATGCTGACAATATCCAGAGGCACGAGACATGGACATGACCATTGCTATATCTACACAGACAATTTTCTTGGTTACTGAGCAGCCTACGATACACAAGTGTCAAGTTTTCGTGTCCATTGGGTCCTGTGCCAGCTCCTCCCGGCTCGGCAGAGCCCCTCATGCCGCGTGTCCCACCGGTGGGACCAGGTCTGGCCCCACCTTCAAACAGCCCTGCTCACCCCGATAAAAGGGAAGAGCTGCAAAACCCATTTAATGCTTCTGTGATATCCCAGTCCCCTTGGAAATTGGGTCTTCACTGCCGCTGGCAAAGTGAGTTTGGATGCCAGGAGCCTCATCAGCAACCCCACTGATGCCAAGTGCCAGGCTGGGGACATGCCCTGGCACACAGCTGTCCCTCAAATGTGGCCAGCTTTCTTAGAGTGCCCTACTAGCAGGGCAGGGGGAAGCATCAGACATCCCCTGCTCTTCACAGCACTCTCTGCTCTGCTGAAGGTGACAATTCTGACTCAAATCCAACCCCAAGGGCCACGCTGGGGTCAGTACACAGAGATGGACATGAATATTGCACGTCTCCCACCAGCATCGTGCCCTGGAGCCCCTTCCCAGCCCTGGGTGCTTCCTCTCTATCCCCGTGGTGCCCTCCAAAGGGAGAATTTGAGTTAAAGCTTTGCTTTGCTCCTGACCAAGTGATGCTGGTCATGCCAAAACCTTCCCCAGCACAGACTTGGAGGAGACAAGGTGAGCCCCAAGAGATGCAGGTGAGGGGCTGGAAAGGAGCAGTGATGTGGCACAGACCTACAGACCTGGCCATGGGCCCACGTACCAGCATGGGGCACCCAGAACAGCCAGCAAAGGGGACCCAGGGCAAGACACAACCACCACCCAGGGAGAGGCAGGCTGCAGGGACGCTGCTCCACACAGCCTCCTCCTCCCAGAATCCAGTCAAACACTGAAAATAATCCCAAACCTCACTCATCCTCCACCAAAGATGGGAACGCAGCCCACCAGTGCTGTACTCACCCTCCTTTCCCACCACCAGCAGCCTTTGCCCACTCCCAGCGAGACACGGCTGCAGTGGGATGAGGGATGAAGGCTCTCCAAAGAGAACCAGCTTTGGGAGATGCTGCGTTAGCAGGGAGGAGTTCGGCCCATCCCATGGAGGATGCATTTGCTCCCTTGTCTTAAAAAAATAGAAATCCAGCAGAAAGGCAAGGAAACTCTCTAGAGAGGAAGCTGGGCTCTCAGAGGAAGGAAAGCAGCAGCGCTGCGGGACTGTCCCCGCCAGGCATGCACCAGCCACGACAAAAGAAGCAACAGGAGCACAGGGAGAAGTGCCAGAGAGCTGCATCCTACAGGAGGAGAGGCGCTGGGCGGAGGCAGAGGGTGCAGAGGGAGTGGAACCAGGAGAGAAAGTGTTAAAAAAAGAACTACCATGGAGTTTTTGTGTGTGATTTGACATTCACTATTGGCCTGCAGACACAGGCGGAGCGTGCCGGGGCCAGCTCAGGCACTGTAAACAAGGTGATGGATTTCTGTGGCATGTGGACAGCATGTGGTGACCCCTGGGGACACCCCATCCCAGCCAAAGGGGACCAGCTCAGCCCCTCCTTATGGCAGAGCCTGTTTGCTCCCCACACACCTCGGTTCTCTAAAGCTTCTGAAAGCCAAGCACTGGGTTGTGCGCTGAATGGGGATATAGAAGTGTCACTACTGAAAGCGTGGGCCAGGGGTCAGCAAACCCTCCCAGACAAGGGAGGTGCCATGCCTAGTGCCCAGCTCCAGGGCCTGCTCAGACTTCCTGCTCAAGGCAGCTGGAAGCAGAGCTGGAGCACAGCAGGAGCCAATGCCCACGGCTGGGGATCCCACCACAGGAGAGCTGTGGGCCCCCAAATGCTCCACACCTCAGGCTCTGCTTACCCTCCCCACAAGGCCCGGGTGAGGAGGCAGCTCCATGCTCTCTAACCTGAGCTGAGGTTTGTCTGTTGCTGTAAAAATAAAGTGCTCAGGGAAAAAAAAAAAAMCAAAAAATCAAACTGGCACAAAAAAGAGTAGTCCCTGTTCCCCGCCCTGACTGAAGGGACGGGGGAAATATGGAAAGGTTGAGATTTAAAAATTAATAAAATAAAATCTATGTCCCCGGGATTCCTCACCTCTCAAAGTGACTATTTACACAGGTGCCGAGGGGCTGTTCTGCTGTACCACCTGCCCTAAGAGCCCCCAGGGAAGGCACGGCCCCAGCCCGGATCCCACCTTCCAGACAGAGCCCAGGGCGGGATCCTGCTCCAGCTGGGCAGTGCTGGGCAGCCCCATTCTCTTGCAGACCAAACCCACCACGCTTCCCAAGAGGAGAGTGGAGGCCGTTCCCAGGAGAGCAGTGCCCAGTGTCCACGCACCCCCAGCTGAGCATCCGGAGGGGCCGGCGGGGCGGGGGGGCCGTCACTGCACCAGGACAGTGGTGGCGTTCACCACGGTGGCCGCGGGTGCCACCAGCTCCACCAGCGCCTCGTACGTGCCCACCACGAAGCCCAGGAAGCCGAAGAGGCTGATGGCGATGTCCTTGGCGATGACGAGGGGGTGCATGCCCTCGCCGTAGTAGGTGGCGATCTCCAGCAGCGGGGGGAAGATGAGAGCCAGGGCGCTGCTGCTGACGGAGCCCACCAGGGAGATGACGATGTCCAGGCGCGGGATGAGGATGGCCAGCACGCCTGGAGAAGGAACGGACACGACATCAGTGCTGCCGGCTCCCAGACAGCGGAGACCCTCCTCCCCCCGCAGGGACGCAGGGACGCCACCGGCTTGAGTCACACCTTTGCCCTCCTCCCTGACAGAAAACTCGGCTGCATATTTTTACAGCAACTCCTCCCCAAGAGGCAATTAAGCTGTTAAATTAACAAAGCGAAGCTCGAAGACTAAACCCTTTTCGTCGCCCTGGGCGCCACCAGAGCGAGCTCCAGGGCTGAGCAGGATGGGTGCCGCTGGCTGCCAGCACTCCCGACCCCCCTGGTGAGAGCCAGCACTCCTGCTCCCCACACCTGGGGAGCCATAAAGCCTCAGAAACCCCATAAAAGCAGGGGATGGGAGGAAAAAGGCATCCCCCCCCAATCCCAAATCAATCCGTGTGGTTTGCATGTGTTTAGAGCTGCTCCAGCAGCAGCACGCCCACGGCACAGCCCGGGGGAGAACATTTGTTAGGTGAAAACTGCAGCCAAGGAAAATCCCCCTGGGAGACTCCTGACAGCTTGCACTTAGCAGTGCGAGCTCCGGGATATTCCTGCTCCCCATCCTCCTGCACCGAGACAGGGGAGGACAGAGCGATGTCACCAGACCTCTGCACAACACAAGAGCATCCTCTGCAAGCAAAGCAGACTTCAGCACTTAACCAGCGACCCAGAGAAATAAATTGGTTTATTGCTTTGAAAGCTCTGCTTAGAAACAGGAGACACCTAGAACTATGGGAGGTGCAGCCTCTGTGGCGAGAGGACATCTCAGGGCTCCTAACTGGAGAGATTTGCTCACTCCCTGGCCATCAGCTACAGGCAAGAGAGGCTGTTGGAGCCTCCCTGAGCACCCACGGCACTGCAGAAGGCAGGCTTGGGAGATTGACTGTGCCACCACTGCAGCAGTGCTGTCACGGAGACAAACCATCCCTCCACCGCAGGAAACAGCAGCAAGGGTCCTGAGCCAGTTCATCCCAGTGCTCAGCCCCTCACAGAGCCGAAGGAATGCTCTGCCAGGTCTCTGCTGCAAGCAGCACCCCAGCTCTGGCAGCCTGTGTGGAGAGCAGAGCAGCCCACCTCCAACAGCATCTCAGCCCACYCCACACTGCTCTTTGGACTCAAAAGTAAACAAAATTATTTTTGCCCCTAAAACAAGCAGAACYGAAGCACCAGCTGCAGTCCTCAGCCTCCGGGGCAACGGTCTGCTTTCTGCAGGTATTAATTCAAAGGGGTTTTAAGCGTGCCGGTTTTGAAGTGTAAGCTTGAAAGACACCCATACACCAGATTGCAGCTTCTCTTTGGGAGCCAAAGCCCTGATGGGGGCTTGTTGTGYAGCCACACAATCATCCAATGAATATTCATACAACCCCCCTAATTGCCCCCCTTAATTGCTTTTATCCTCAGCAGCAGCCACACAGACCCCTGACATGGAAGGGTGAGGGAAGGAGGTACAAAGGAACCAGCATCCTCCCACCAACACCTCTGCTGTCTCCCTACCCCCAAATGGGAGGGTACAGCCACTGCCGATGCCTAAAGCCATTCCAGCACTCCAAGCCTTCACTTCCCTGGCCTGGCACACCCCAGCACCCCCCAGGAGAGGCTCTCACCCCACAAGTAGGCTCTGAGTCCATCCACAGCATCGGGGTGGCCAGAGCACATGGTCCAGCATGGCAGGATTTCATCCCTGCACCCTCTGAGGACATCAAGGCTTCAGGAACTCAGCGCAGAAGAGATGGGGCTTGCCCACCTCTGTTGATGCAGCGCTTCTGGCCCATCATTAGTGAGAGCCCAGAAACAGCAGCAACCCTGCTCTCAGCCATCTCCATCACCCCTGAGTTAGCACCACTCTTGTCTCAACCCCAAACCAAAGCCAACTGGGATGCAGGGCCAGGTCCCTGATGCTCAGCCCTGGTGCATCTGCAGCATCAAGCCACGGAGCAAAGCTCCATTTCAGCAGAGGACACCGGGGAGCTCAGTGAAGCGTCTCAGCTGTGCTGACAACAGCAAGGGTTTCATCTTCAGGAATCAAAGCCAGCTGAAATCAGATACTCCTGGCACCTGATTTGCTCCACACCTTTCCCAAAGGTCCAGCAGCCTGTTCCACCAGAACCTTGCTACAGGCACCACACACCCTGAAGGGAAGGGGCCAYGTGGGGCAGACCCGGGCACAGCTGCCCTGCGGCACACTCTGCACAGCAGCACACCAGGGCCCTGGTTATGGATCACCTACCCTGTCTCTTGTCTCCTGCTGTGCTCCACACTGCACTGACTGCGTGGGTACAAGAACACCCCATCCATCATGGTCAGTGACTCCTTTGCAGCCGTGTCCCCATCACACAGGCATGAGGAGCCTGGCCGCACAGTGCCTGCGGAAAACAGCCTCGGGGCTGGGCTGCCCTGGCACTGAACCCTGTGCTGGGTGTTTCATGCAAACCCTGATGGGACTCCATGTCCCACAAAATTGCCATCAGGAGGATCCAAGGCCTGTGTCTCCACGGGGATGTGCCACCTCTAAACAATGAAGTTTACTACTCCTCCACTGAGAAGACTGGTCCCATACAGAGGTGGCAGGGGACCACTACTGCTGCTCCTTGGAGGCCACCTTGACCCACTGGCCTGCATTAGCCAGGCCCAGGGACTGCCAGCTGTGAGGGCATGAGCAGCAGAGCCTGATGTGCGGAGGCAAGGGATGAAGGCTCAGCAGGAAGCAGGTGCCACATCATRGGGAAACTCAGACAAGGTGGTTTCTACTCACAGGTCACACAGACCAGGCCCAGCCTGAGGAGCAGGTTCACCATCCAGCCCCAGCGCTCCGACACCCGGGCAACCAGGGGAGGGATGATGATCTCRGCAGGCACGTAGAACTGCACGGCGTAGGTGAAGAAAATCCCAAAGGAGAAGAGCAGCTTGACAGCTTGGTACAGCCTGCACACAAGAAGGACACAGTGAGACAGGATCTTGCTCCAGTCCCTGCAACATCAACAGCAGAAAGCAGAAGGGGAACACTTTGCAAGGACTTTTGTGTGTTGGTTTCCACTCCTGAACACTCTCTTAMAAAATTAGGGGTGATGCATTTAATTCACAATGACCTTTCATGAGCAAGAGATAGCAAAGACATGTATCAGCAGCAGCCATGATTACACATTCCAATTACTGCTTGGTTTCTGTGGAAGAGGACAGCACTGCTGGGATAAGTCTGGACTTCCATGCAAAGTGAAGATCACAATGTTCCAAAAGCAAAGCAATGTGAACAGGCAACTCGGCTATTTTTGGAACGTTGCATAATACATGTTTGGGGGGAAGACAGTTAAAAGAGCAGTTTGGGCTGAGCAGAAGGCAGCTGCAAACAGCACCTCAGGATCACCACATCCCAGATCCTGCAGTGATGCAGCGTGGCTGCAGGAGAGAACCCGTCACAGGTGGCCAAAAGGCACCGTCCAGCCCCATCTCTGCCCTCAGCTTCCCAGCAGCAGAAAAGGCCTCTTCAAAAGAGAAGTAATATCTGGTTACCTCACATACGGTCCTAACCCTTTCCCAACTCAAGACAAGCTAACCAAGGAGGAAATATGGCTCCTGCCCATACCACTTGGGTAAATATGAGGTGGATCCAAACTGAGGAAGGTATGTGGCTCCTCCTGCCTTCCCTTTACCTTCCTTGGGCCCAAGCCTGTGACCCTCTCTATGCTGGCCCCCAGCATCCGCCTGCTACAACAGCTTCAAATCAGAGAAATCCAAGTATTCCCATGCAAGACTACTTTGAAAACTCATGGCAGAGTCTGGCAGAGTCAAACATTTTCCACAGACAGAGTTAGGGATCACCTCAGTGAATGGAATGTTATACAAGTCCATGAGACCAGATCAGATGTATTCGAGGTTGTGGCCAGCATGAACCTGAGGCCACCTTATAATCTTCAAAAGAGCAGGGTGCTCAGGGAGAGGTCCTGCTGCCTGGGGAGAAGAATAATATCCACCTTCAAGAAGGATCAGGAAAGCTACAGGATGGTCAGCCTCACCTCAATCCCCAGAAGAGTATGGGTTAAGTTCTCCTGGCATCCATTTCCAGGCACATATTGGACACTGTGAACAGCCAGCAGGGATTTGCCAAGGGGCAATCATGGAAATACCCGATCAGTGACCTGGATGAGCTTTCAGTGACCCAGAGCACATTCTCAGCAAGTTCCAAGCAAGATCAAATTGGAGGAAATGGCTGACACAGCTTGGAGCAGGACCTAAACAACATGATGTCACAGGTAAAGCTCAAGTGCAAACATGAAATCCCACACACGGGAAGGGCTGGGGCCAAGAGAACAGGACCTGGGGATCTTGGTGGGCAGCAGACTGAGCTTGACCCAGTAGCAGGACCCTGCAGTGACTAACATCAATACCAGACTGTGTTAGCAAAAGCACAGCCAGCAATTTAAGGATCGGGATTAAGGGATTACTCACTTCCTTGGGGCTTGTGCATCTTGAGTATTGTGCCCAGTCCCAGTACTCCCAGGACAGGACACTGACCAAGCTGAGTGCAGGCTACTGAGATGGTTGGGGCTGGAGCACAATGTATAAGGAGAGGCTGCAAGCCCTGGGCTCATTCAGCATGATGAGAAGGTTAAAAGGGATGCTATTAATGTCTTCAGCTGCCTATGTAACAGGCTCTTCTTGGAGCTGCACAGCAGAAGAACCAGGCACAACGGGACAGAGCTGCATCCCTAAAGGATGGTTAAGGACCAGCAGAAGGGCCTGAATTGGTGGAGAACCACCATCCTTACTGACATTCAGCATCTACACTGGCCCTGCTAGGAGCAGGTGAGAGGACTCAATGATCCCACAAAGTCCTCTCCAACCTTAATTATCCCGGGGTTCCCACAGGAAACTGAACACAAAGTTATCTGCAGAGTCCAGAGTGCACCCATGCAGCCACACGTCCACAGGAGCCTTCAGCCACCGACCCACGGCTGGCATATCTTATCACTGTATTCCCTCTTCCCAAGAAAGTGATGCTGTAAAAGCCATAAAGTACTCCAGGGCAATCCACGATTGATAGCTGTTACTTAAAAAGGCACAGAAGAAGGCTGTGTACCTGTCCTGCACAGGTCAGGAACCAAGACAACAAGATCAAAGGGCATTTCAAATACCAAGAGGAAGAATTCAAGCATGAGCCCTGATACACAGAAAACACAGGCCCATGCATGGCCTTGGAGAGGCACGCTGCCAACCACAGCAACACCTGCTTCAGCCAGACTGCCACAGCAGGCCATCCCAAAAGGCTGCAAGAAATGAAATATCCCCTTGGGACTGTAAGCTCTGTCATTACCTACCTTCAACCAGCCACATGCAACCCAACAGCTTCCCCCTCACTACAGCATTTCTTCACCCTTCAGAGGGTGCAATGAAGCAACCCTTCCGAGGAGGTGAGGAGGGATTTCTGCACAGTGTTTTGGACACTGTGGTTAGACCTGGGCACTGGGAACTGACACACTCCTCATTTGAGGAAGCTGCAGTTTCAGAGAAATGAGGCTGGAGAAGTCCTTAGTCACCCTGAAACTCAACAATTCCCAAGATGTTCACCAAATCTGCTCCAGAGACCTCCTGGCAATGGATGCAGCCAAGGAAGGCTGCAGCACCTCTGCCACAATCCTCGCCTTGTCTCCCAGGCTGCAGGCAAACCCTGTGACTTGTCACCCACAGCCCTTATGACCACCTCCTGCAGCCCAGCCTTTTACTGCCAGGAATAAAACCCATGGGCAAGGCAGGATGGGGAAGACACTCATTTCAAGAGATAATCTTCACCTGACGCCTATGGTTTAATGCATAGGAGCAGTAGTTATGACTTTATCACAACTATCACAGCTCTTATTGAGATAATCCATTTCCAAGTCCAACATTTACAAGCCTCTGCTCAATGCTCTGCCAAGAGGCAACATGCACAAACATCAAAGTGTCCTGCGTGCCAAGTGACAAGGACCACAGCACACCTTCCCTGCAGCTGCCAGTAGGAGCTCTGCCACGTACCCAGGCTTCCCCAGGCTATTCTCTTCTCGCTATCCAAAAAACCTTATGGTTACTTTCAGAAAAGTAACTTCAGAATATTTTACTTTCAGAAAAGTAACTTTAGAATACTTTACTTTCAGGAAAGTACTGTACTTTCAGAAAAGACAGAAGGTGTGGATACTCCTGGAAACATGCATTTGCAACAAAGTCTCTCTGTAGCCTAGCAGGTTACAGTAATCCCACTCTGAGGATCTGTTCTAAGGGAATGTCATTCTTTTGAGCAAATAGAGCTGAGATTCCCTGCAGAAGCCCCTGTGCAGCATTTCAGGCCAGCAGACATCGTTGCAGGCTATGGCATGCAGAGCCCAAAACCTGGAAATGACCTGCTTTCCACCTTCAGGAGAAGCAGCAGCATCTCATCCTCTCCACACTGTACTTCAGTTTACTGAGCAGAAGGGATTCACACCTACTGTGCTTGGCACAGTGGGATTCAGACCTCCCTACAACACAGGCACATCCTTCCACCTGCCCCATCCTCCTCGCTGAAAGCAGGGCCCTGGCAGAGCTCCCAGCCCTTGCAGGGGACAAGACAAGGCTCTCAGCAGGAGCAGGACCTTCTACCACAGCAACATCAACATCCAGCAGTGCAGTCACTACACAGACCCTGCCCTCAGACTGAAAGAAACCCACACAGAAATAATTAAAGCAAAACCAGGCTCTATTTTTGTCAAATCTTTGCTTTCTCCAGAGCCCCAGCTGTGCAACTCTAGATGGACAGCATGTGAAAGCCCCCCAGTGACTCAAAACTTGACTCCTGCCCAAATTTACTCCAATAGTGAGACAGTGACTCACACTGCATGGTGCTGGGTGCTACTAGCAGCAGAGAGAATGAGCTGGGGAGGACAGGCACCCCCAGCTCCAGTTCTCACTCTGGTCTCTTGCAGGATTTCAAGCCAGCAGAGACCATCAAAGAGAACTGCTTGGATTTCTCCTGTGGGATGAATATGGAGCCATGACACTGAGCAGCCACCCATCCCCAGCGACAGAGCAGCACACAGCCTGGCCAGCTGCTGAGACAGACACCAGCTCTGGCGAGAGGAGAAACAACCCCTCCAGGTAGGCAGGCATGGGGTCAGGCCACGTGGATTTCCACTGGGCTCCAAACAGCAACTGGAGCATCCCGAGAGGCTTCACCAGATCCCAGAGGACAGACAGGTTTGGGGAGCTGCTGCAGAGCTCAGCCCCCACGGAAGGAAGGGATATCCTCATGGCAGCAGCACTCACAGCCAAAACATTGGCTCAAGATGAGCCACATCCAGGCACAACAGGGAGCCCAGAAGTGGGAGTTTGAGCTCCAGGGCTGCAAACAAGGAACACAACCCACACATGGACACGTCACATCTCACCCCCGCTGGGATCTCCCACCTTCAGGTTAGTTTTTCATGAGCTACATTTGAGGAAGAGMAGCAGTTTTTGCACAATTCAATGACATTCTGGTATGGCCCATGGGGGCTGTGTTCACCATCTGCCAGCCAGAGCACTGCTGAGCTCCCAAAAAGATGCCACAAGGCTCTAAGAAAAAGGCAGGAGCTGCACCTACCCAGGCAGGGACCACCAGGGACCCCAATGAAGGAGTCTGAGCTTCAAGACCAGGCTCAGACACCACAACAATGAGCCTCTTCCAGCCCATGCATCTGACAATCCTTGTTAAACTCCTTGAAGTTTGGCTGTGGCACAGTTCATCCTCCCTCAAGCTCACCCAGATTAGTTCCCTTAAGCAGCAACGTCCTCTGCCGCCCCCCTCCTTCCTCACCCCTGGTCCCTYCACTCCTGGCAGGGACTCACCAGCAGTTGGGCAGGTTGAGTGTGATGCTGGCCTGAATGTCTGCCTCGAAGCGCAGGTACCCCAGGGCACCCAGGCTGATGTACAGGATGGTGACCATGGTCATCCCCACATACAGGATGACTGGGAACTGACGGGGCTTCTTCATCTTGTTTTCCAGAGGCAGCACCTGGGAGAGGAGGAGGAAGATGACAGAGCTGCAGGTAGCCCATTCCTCTATACCCCTCAGCCCCAAAAAGCAAGAGGGGCAGCCCCATGGCCAAGCACAGCCTGCCATGTCAGGGAATGGGATGGGAACACGTGGAGCCTGAAGAATCCAGCTGAAAAAAAACGCAGTACTGGAGATCCAATTTCTGTGCTGCTATCAGAGACCTTCAGGCTTGGCACAGCAAGTCTCCAGTAGGTCACTCGTGCCCTTAAGGATAGGACCTGCTCCCTGCCCTTGGCCACAGCTGTGCCCAGCACCGTGTATTGGGGCAATGCCAACCACCCCACAGCTTGGGTGCATTACACTCTGCACCCCAAAACAGCACAGCCATACCCACTATTTTACACTGTCCTATTTTCTCCAGAAAATCCCAAAAAGACCAAGACACACTCTCCTCTCCTATCAAGTTTGTCATATTGGACATATTTCAACCAGGCAGGACAACAAAAAGAGGAAGGACAGAGATAAGTCCCTCACCTCTATACTACTAACACTAAATATAGACCTTCAGCATACATTTTTATAGCTGTCCTTGGGTGGTGTTGATTTCAAGAAGAGACACAGTGGCAGTTCTGGTGAGGAGGCAGGACAGGAATAACTTTTATTTGCTTCTTCACCTCCAAGTCATGCGAGGAAGAGAGCATTTGTGCCTCAGTGTTGGCAAGAACCCCCTGCCCTGGGCATAGCATTCAGTAAACACTCCTCTTGTAATGGATTTGGCCCTCTCCAGCCCTGTGTTCACACAGCCAGCTTATATTAAGAGATGAAAACATTTTTTCCTCCTTTGAAGGGAGCTCCCGGAAACAACCCACAACATCTTAGGGAGTCATTAAGCTCTCCACCCACCCACCCAGCCTTTTTCACAGACACAGTTGGTCTATTTACAGCATCTTGTGTGAGAGGCCCATTTGCATGGGCAGGCTGGGGCCACGCGGCTGCCGAAGGGAGATCTCAGTGCCTCCGCAGCAGGGYGGGAAGGAACGGATCACATCCTTTCAAGCCACGCTTTTTGGCCTCCCATTTAGGCAGCTGCAGGATCCAGCCTGGTAACAAGACTCAGGACAGTTCCCCATCTGCAGGTCAGCCAGCAGAGCCCAAGGCAGCTGCTGGTGTGACTCCCAGTCTACCGCTAGATAAAGCCACCTTTAAAGCAGCAATCAACCTCCTGAGGTTTGGAGCACGTGCTCTTCCAGCCTCAAATGGAAGCACCAGGGTTTGACCCAGGAGATAGCCTGGAGCTAAAACTAACAGCATCATCCAGAATTTGGGTTACTGTCAGAAAAGTTCAGCTGCAAATGCAGCTGCAAAGCAGAGCAGGTGCTGCAGCAAGCCCGAGCAGGGGCTGAGCCCCCTGTGCAGCAGCCCCACCGCCACATGCCCAAACTTACCACGCCGATGCCTTCAAAAGCAAAGATTGCAGTGCCAAAGAACAGAGGGTAGGTCTTCCAGGCTGCTGCTAGAGGCAGGTTTCTGGGATCAGGAATGTCCTGGAAAAAAGCCCATGCAGAGTTCAGACACAGGGAGGATGGGAAGACCTGGCCTGTTCCCATCACTCCCTGTCGCAGCCCCACGCCACAGGAAAAGCCCTGTGGAACAGAGGGTAACCACTGTGCCCACGGGAGCAAGCAGCACCCCACAGCATCCAAACACCCAATTGCCAAGCTCCCTCCACCTGCCAAAACACGGCACGTCACAGAAATGAGAGAGGGGAACCATACACACCCTGACGATGTACTGGTAGATCACAACAAGGCTGACAAGCATGGCCACGTTGGCCAGCATGGAGAAGATGGACAGGACCTTGAGGTTCTGGATGAACGTGAGCAGCACCACAAAAGGCAGGAGGGAAAGCATGTACAGGCGGGAGTCCATGGTAGGGGTCATCACCACCGTCCTGTTGGAGCTGCAGTCATTGGTGGTCCCATTTGCAGCAGAGACAACCTGGGGAAGCACAGGAAGCCCTGGTGAACACCATCACAAGGTCTGAAAGCCGCAGATCTTAGCAGCCCATGCCAGGTGGGTCAGAGTACCCCATCAGCTCACTTCAAACACAGCTAGCTGATTAAAATCAAACCAACACGTTTTCAGATAGTTCTGAAGCAAATCCCTGTTATCTTGCAGGGAGCGGAGGTGGGACTGGCTATGGCACCTGAACCAGGACAGCAAATCCTGCCCGACCTCAGGTTCACCAAGCAGGAGGACTCAGCAGCCAGGCACACAGAGGGCAGAGAGCACAGGCTGCGTGTTTGCACTGCCCACGAGGCCAGTTGAGAAGAGAGGAAAGAGGCACTAAGTGCTATTTCCAAAGGTCCTTTTCCTCTTGCTGCACCAAGTTGTTATCTAAGTCACACAGCCCTTCAGTCACCCAGYGCCCTGTTCACATGTAAGGACATCTGGAAACTACTGCTGGACCCTAAGTTCACCTTCTTCATGAGAAATCATCATTTCCTTGGGGTCTTTCATTCCAAAGACACTCCAGGCCATGTGCTCACTTCTAGAGAGAGCTAAGGCCCAGGAACCAGGTGGCTGAGCCATCCCTCCCAAGAGCATGGGCACACTGAATCACCAACACAACCATGACCAAGCTGGTTCAGGTACCAGGTCCTGTAAAGTCACTGGAGCAAAGAGCGACCTGAAAACTAATTTAACCTGCTCCAGAGCAAGTCTTGCCCCAGTGGAGAGGCTGAAGAGCTCTGTGTAAACCAGCATCCTCTGTGGGATATGGCAGCACAGGGCCTCGCACCCATGGGGCAGTGCTGCTCAAGCCCCAGCCTGCCCTGCCTCTCCGTGGCTTCCTCCAAAGCCATTTTCCAAACCAAAGCCCTGCCCAACAAAGTGGCACCTCGCCCAAGGTACCACCTGCACCATGACTCCCCACATAACACAGTATTCCTCACCACGAAAAGAAATAAGCAACACTCCCCTCTCCCTACCCAAAAAAATTCCAAAACTGCAGCCAAGGGGGTTCCCAGCTGTGGCCTGAAAAATGGAGTGGATTTGCAGGTTTTTGAAAATTTCCCTTGAGGCTTGAGACAGCCTTCAGTCTTTGCTGTGAGGGGCTGAGGAGAAAGAAGCCCACCTTGAAGTGGAGCACGGGGCTGTTCCCAGGGGTGGGGGCCAGCAGCAGCCCAGCCCCTGCACACACCCTGCTCTCTCCTGCTCCCGGTGCTGGCAGTGTCAGATCACCCATGTTCACCCATTTACTCTTCCCAACCACCCCACAATGGCAATCTCCTCAGCTGCTGCTCCCAAAGGAAGAAGCTCCCACTGGCAGGGCTCCCCTTTGCTCCCCAGGAGCCCCCTCTGAAGCCGATGGCCATCAGGGAAGAGCTGATGAAGGRCGCAGCCACGGTGACAGTAACCAAACCACTGCTGCAAGAGCAGAGCAGAAGCACATGGGAAAAATGCTGAGCAGTGCCTGCAAGGCACTGAGCTAGTGGAGGCTGGGAATGGGGACTCATTATTCCCAGTTTCTTACAGTACAGGAGCCAGCCAAGCGGTTCAGGGTTTCTGTTTATTTCCTCCTGAGGCCTGGCAGGAAGAAACTCTTTCTCTAAAGATGTAATTAAGCTCCAGAGCCATGGGATGAGGAAAGAAACTGGAATGCAAACAGGTCCAAGGAAGGGAGAAGAAAGGTTCACAGCAGGTCCTGGGACCCACACGTTACCATCGACACCAATAAACCAATTAACTGAGGGGGGCAGGATAGAAAAGACACAATCCCTCTGCTTTCATCCCTTTCCTGTTGTTCCCTCACTAGGAACGGCCCCCACTTCTCCTGGGAAACACAGACAGCTGCAGCACCTCCGCAAAATCACAGGGATTCTCAGGAAAACCTGCTCAGTTTGAACAGGAAAACCAATCCCCCAAAGTACCTGAGCAGAGGAGTGGTACTTTTCTGAGCAGCAGATCCTACAGAAACCAGACCTTTGCTGGAAAACAAGGCAGTAACACAGGAGCTAAGAACAACCCAAGCACCTTCACACCCTCTCACCTCCCCCCTGCTCATGAAGGAGGTGTAAGTCCAACCTGTTTCAGATTGTCCGCCAGAAAGACAAAGTACACACAGCAGAAACCCAATTGAGTGATGATCAGGAAAAGTCCCACTATACGCCTGAAAAGCAAAAAAAGACCATTTGTCAGCCAGACCATACAGAAATCAGAGCCCACTTGGGTTTCTCTGGGCTGCACTTGCACACTGCAGCAATGCTGCTCTCCCCAGGGTTGGGGTATACAGGTCAGAACACACCCAGCTCACTTCTCTGTGACCAGGAGAGAGGACCTGACCTCCACCCAACCTCAGAGATCGCAGGCTGTCCAGTTTCCCCCTCTCATCCCCTCCATAGGGTCAGGACCAGCCTCAGGAGAAAAGTCTCCTCATTGGGTTTAGCATCTCCAGTCTGCTGCTGAATTGTCACAGCTGGAGACAACACTCCCTGGACACAGGAATAGGCAAATGTTCCTATCCCATGATGTGCAATGATCTGTGTGATGTAATGTGGGACACCCACGGGCCAGGGAGCAGCCACTGGACATGCTCCGTGTCTAGCAAGATGGGCCAGCACTGCAAGACCCTATTCACCCCTTTGTTATGCTGTGGAGACTCACTTATCCCACTCCTTTAGTAGAAGTCACATCTGGTTGGGAACAAGACTGGATCAAAGACCTCAGCATTACCCTCTGAGGGACACTGAGCACTCAGGGCAGGTGAGCCAAATAACATTTTATGTCACTTGTGCTTATCTGCTGATGCAGCTCAGTGACCAGAGGCTCTTCTGTCCCAGCTGCAGCACATGCTGGGCTTAAAGAAAGTCCCTGCCTGAGGCAAGGGAGCAGTACCTTCCCCAGATGGCATGTGTCCGCAGGCAGGCACTGGGAGTTGCCTCCAGCCCATACATCATGACACTTCCATAGTCCAGAAACTGCTTCTGGAACCTGTCCAGAGAAGAGAGAAGGGACATCACATCAGCCCTGGCTGCTAGTTCCCAAGGTAAATGGTGACACTAACAGGAGGAGAGTTCCTATGAAAAAGCACAGCAATTCTCAACTGAAGGTTCAACGTGGGCAACTTGTTGCTTAAGGGCTTCAGAAAAACCCCAGGGCTTTTCGGGCAAGAGGGAAGAACTGTAGGAGCTGCAGGGCCGAGAAGGGGAGTTGCTCCTTACCTGTTGCAGAAGTGATGGGCGCATTTCACCAGGATGCCCATGCAGTGCACAGCCACGACTCCCATCACCAGCAGGCTCAGAGGACCCAGCTGCAGGGAAGAGAGGGGGAAGGCTGCACTCTGATGGCCAAAGGCAGAGCTGCACAGTACCTTCTACTTCCAGACAGAACTCCATGGGCTGGGTGAGTGCAAACACTGCTGGAGGCTGAACCAGAGCTCTGGTGCAGCTTCCAGGAACCAGCCCCCCAGGACCGAGTAACCTGACAGAGCCACAAGCTTGGCAGGAAGGATGCAAAAGAAGCAAGTTGGGGCAGTTTGAGTGCAGCAAAGCACTTCCAGTTTTCCAAAGTATCTTCCACATCCTTATTATGGAGGTGATGAACAGGTCATGAACACAATGTCCTGCCTGACCCCAGCAGAGGATACCACAGCCCCAACTCACACGCTGAACTTCCCCACACCAGGCAGCAAAATGCAGGAGTGGCAAGAATGGTCTCAGCAACAAAACAAAGCCACAGAGCCCGGGGTGCAAATGCTTGCAAGTCACCAAGAGGTGCTTGGGCAGGGAGTCAAGCCCAACACTGGCCATATGAGCTGCCCAGTGCCCCGGGTCACTCTGCTCCACGAGCTCCAGCACAGCAGGGCTGAGCTGCCTTACCAGGATGCCAGCATTCTTCACAGCCAGAGGCAGCCCCAGCAGCCCCGTCCCGACATTCCCCTTCAGCAGATGGATCAAGGTCTGGTACCACCTGAGGGAGAGCAGATGCAGAGGTGAGGGTTGGCGGGTGCCTACACTCAGGCCATACACAGCCTTAGCACTCAGCTCACCCTACTGAGGGTCCACAGCAGCTCTGAACTGCTGCCCCTGCTACCCCTGCGCATGGAAGTCTTGATCCTGTCCCCTGAACCCAGCTCAGCCAGCTGGCACTGAGGTAGGTCTGAAGACAAAGACTGAAGAGATTTTGGGTGGGCATTTGCAAAACCAGTTTCATGGCAAAACCCAGCACGAGCACAGCCCAGTACCAAGGAGCTGCACAATGAAGCTGAGTTGAAGGGGATCAGTCTCTCTCAGGCAAAGACAGCATCCATTGCACATCTGGGCACACGGAAGCCCCCAGAACATGGCTGCAATACGCCCATGTATCCTCTGAATCTGGACGTGCTGTTTGCCTGCCACAGCTCCCCATCGAACTAAGCTGGAGTGGGGGAATACTGGGAAAAGCATCAATCACTGCCCACTCCCCACAAGCCCTGCTTCACCAGAGAGCAAAGAGCAACACTGGAGCAGCCGCTCACTTGGTGCCAGCACCCCACAGATGCAGGATCACAGCTCCGCCCTCTCCCCCTCCCACGAAACCACAGTTCCACCATCCCCCAGCAAAGCCGCCAGGCACCAGGGAGCCACCACGACCTCCTCCACTCTCCCCAGTGCCSGGCCAGGCGGGGCGGGAGGGAAGCGTCACTCACGTTGTCCCATTGGTCTCCCCGAAGCGCTGGTAGGACTCAGGGTGGGCGAAACCGTTCATGCCATCAGGAGGGCTCCCCTCTGGCGTGACGTCCGTGGAGCTGTAGTCATTGTAGTCCTCGCTGCGGAGGCGCCGGGTGGACATGGTCCCTGTGGGGGCAGCGGCATTAGGGGTGCCCAGCTCAACAGCCCCAGTCCCAGGCTCCTTGCGGTCAGCCATCGCGCAGGGAGACCGGCTCGCACTGCCAGAGCAAGGTATCCTCCAGGGCTTTTATACAGCCACGTGCTCCCGCCCAAGCAATCACAGAGTTGGCATGTTCTAAGGTCAAAGGTGCATGGCACATTCCCACTGGCTCTTCCTTCAGGCTCGTGCCCATGTTTTGGGCACAGCCAGACAGGACGGGGTCAGGATCCTGCAGGCAGAGCCTGGATGTGACCCACTTCATGTCAGACAAGGGACCCGCATATCCCTGCGCTCTAAGAGTGGCCAGTGTGACACAGTGGGGCAGGAGGGGACGTGCTGGCACTGTGTCCCCAGCTCTGGCACTCAGGACTGGGGCTGTCAAGTGGATGGGCCAGAAAAGTGTAACTGCTTTTAACTCGCACACAGTGTGCTGCAAGGGAACAGTTTGCTCTTGCCAAGGAAGGGAAAGTTTCCTAACTTCTCTTTTTTCCTTTTTTTTTTGTTCCTATTGAAGACTTTTTATTAAAGAGAATTAGAAAAAAAATTATTATACTCCTACAGGAGAGGAGCACAGACCATGTGCTGACAGCAAAACACCTGTCCTAAAGGTTTCAGAGGCAAAGAAGTGCCTATGGGACTAAGGGGCTTCTCAGGATGAGGCACCTGGACGCCTGGAGCTCTGGCTCCAGCAAAAACCCCAGCAGTGTCCAGCAAACCAGAGGCACAGGCACAAGCCCTCACCAAGGACACAAAGCTCACACCTTCATCTGGAAAACAGTCAGCTGGTTCAATTCCCACACATGCCACACCCAGAATCCTGAACACCTACGGGGAAGGAGCACCAGAGGCAGGGAAATTATGTGTAAGACTCTTGCGCCACAGACTGGTGACCCAGTTCCTGCCCCACGGCTCCTCTGGGCTGTTATGCCCCAGGCACCACCCCTGCCCCAGCAGTCCTGGTGCTCCCCATCCCGCTCCCCAGCAATGGTGGGGAAATGGGACCAAAAGGAAGCAGCASAGAAATGTCACTGCTGCAAAAAACTGGCTCGTTTCCTGCCAGAGCTCCKCGTGCACCCACTGAGTCACGCGAGCGCCTGCCGGATGTGGCCCCAGCACATCTGGTAGGGATGCAGGGAAAGCTCAGCCCAGGCCACTCGGGTGCTGCTCCATTCCTAGAGCACCCAGGCATCCCCTGGAGCACCACTCTGCAAACCTGGCTGCTGTACGGAAAACAAGCCAAGAGCTGCAACCACTGGGAGGGTCCAACCTGAAGGATCAGAAGGGTAGCAGGGAACAAGGGTTTTTCCTCAACTCTGGATGCTCCAGATTCCAGCTGCTCTGGAGCAGTTATCCAAGCCACAACAGCATTGCTATATTTCCTGCAGCACTAGGCAACACCAGCAGCAGGAAGCAGCGGTGTGTCCCATTGAATACCAGCCTCTGGAGCAGTGGTGAGGCCGGCTGGCAGGCAGGCAGGCATTCTGGAGCCGAAGGCAGCACATGCATCACTCCTGTCCAGCCTCCTCCCCGGCAGCCAGGACACATAATCATGTCCTGAACCAGCTCTGCCACAGGCAGGGCGATTCAGCGAGGCAGGAACCGGGAAGAGCGGCAGCAGGAGTTTACACAAGGAAAGCGTTAGAAGCTATTTGTCATCAGTGACAGGCCCGACGGGCAGGAGAGAGATCTGGGAGGCTTTGCCAAGCACCACGGGCAGGCAGTGGGCAAGGACAGCAGGCAGAGGGGATGCAGGGCTGGGTCGGGCATGGGTACCCCTCCCAAAGACACAGCATCCCAAGTACCCAACAGCGATGTGTTCCAGATAAAACAACACGGTGACATCACTCGGCCTGATCGCTCCCTGTGGATTTTTTTTACCCTCAAGCAGGCCTGCTTTTTGCTTTGAAGAGCCAGGGAAATGCATTCATCGTGACTTGCCTGCCTTGTGTCTGGATTAAAGGTTGCATAGCAGCAAGGAGCGAGCACTCAGCTCTCCCGCAACCAACAGGAAAAAGCTGCAAAACTTGTCTCATCCACACGACGAACACTTCAAACCAAAGCAAAACCCCACTACACCATTTCTTCGTCATTACAAACAGCAAAGACAGGAATATCTACATTTGGTTTCCACTTAAACCCAATTCCTTGGCCACTTCATGTGCATTTTTTTCCCACCTACACAAAGGAGCAATTTCATAGTATTAGGAAAGCTCGGGGGTAGTGACAGCAATTTGTCCCTTACAGTGACAGCCCCACGCCAAAAGTCAAAAGCAAGATGTGACTTGTTGCTGACCCTGACAGCTCTCCACAGCTGAGCCAGGGCTGTGTGTGGATCAGGAAATCTTCCGGAAAAGTGAGCTTCACAGCAAAACTCACTGCCACTTCTCATCATGCGTGTTGAAGCCTTTTTTTCCAAAGCACTGCTAGTAATCCACCTGAGCGTGATACAAGGGAGAGCCAGCGCTGTCAGATCCCTCTGCCCTGCCTGCAGAGAGATCACAGACAAGCCCCTTCCCCAGGCCACTATGGCCATGCCAGCATGACACCTCCCAGTCACAGCATCAGTCCTCTTGTCCCTGGGCTACCCCAGTGCTCCCGCAGAGCTCCAGAGAACCCCCAGATTCTCCTGTCCAATGTTTCACAGCATGGCCTGGTCCCCACAGCCTGGCTTCTCCCCACAGGGAGGCTGCTGGGCACAAACCCCCCCAGTCCCTGCAGCTCCACGCCAGCCAGCCAGTGCTCTCCCACTCCCCCTGCACCCCCCCCATAGCAGCACCCCACAGAGTGTGGGGCTCCCTGCACCCTCCCCCAGTGCCACACAGCATCCCGTACCCTCCCGAGCACCTCACACCCCAGTGCACCCTGCAGGGAACTGTGTCCCCTGTGCTGCACGGCACSCCCAGACACTCTGAGAGGAGCCTCATGGGGTGCCAGCATCCCTGCACGGCATCGCCAACACACCCCAGAACATCCACGTGGCATCTAGGCAGACCCACACACTCTTGTGGGCTCTGGGCACGCTGAGGCACCGCTGCAGGCTGCCAGCACACCCAGGGACCCCGGGCACCCATGTCAGCCTCCAGCACCCCAGGGACCCCTGGGCACCCATGTCAGCCTCCAGCACTCCAGGGACCCCTGGGCACCCATGTCAGCCTCCAGCACTCCAGGGACCCCTGGGCACCCATGTCAGCCTCCAGCACTCGCAGGGACCCCTGGGCACCCATGTCAACCTCCAGCACCCCAGGGACCCCTGGGCATCCATGTTAGCCTCCAGCACTCGCAGGGACCCCTGGGCACCCATGTCAGCCTCCGGCGTCCCCAGGGACCCCTGGGTACCCATGTAAGCCTCCAGCACCCCCAGGGACCTCCACCACCCATGTCAGCTGCCGGCACCCCCAGGCCCTGAGCACCTGCCCACGCACAAGGGCTGCCAGAGATCCCGTGGAACCCCGAGTCCCGTCAGCGCGCCCAAGCTGCCCCGAGCACCCACGCGGGACGGCGGCACCGCCGGGACCCCGCTTATCCACGGCGGCCACCGCGCCTCCCGCGTCCGTGGGCGCGCCGCGGGCTGACAGGCGGCTGGCAGCCCCCTCCCGCAGCCCCCCGGCCCCTGCCCCATGCCGGTGCCTGTCCCGGTGCCTGTCCCGGTGCCGGTGCCGCACCTCTCCGCCGCCCCGCACCGCCCGGCGCTGCCGGGCCCGCTCGCTCGGCCGCGCCGTCACGTGACCCCCGGCTCAGCTGAGCGCGGCGCCTGCGCGCGGGGAGCGCTGAGGGCGAGGGGCGGGGCCGGGCGGGGCCGGGCGGGACCGAGGGACGCGCGGCGCGGCTGCGCCCCCTGGCGGGCGGGCGGGCGAGTGCGCAGGGCGGGTCCCGGTGCCCTGAGGGGGGAAAGGCGGGAGGGCCGAGCCCCCAGCCCCCACGGGCAGCGAGGGCGGCAGGGAAGGGAACGGAGCCGGGAAAGGGCCCGGAGCACAAGTGCTATGAGGGAGCTGGGCTTGTTCGGCCTGGAGGAGGCTCAGGGGTGGCTTTATCGCTCTCTACAACTCCCTGAAAGGAGGGTGAAGCCAGGTGGGGGTCAGGCTCTGCTCCCAGGCAACCAGCGACAGGACAAGAGGACAGAGTGTTAAGCTGTGCCAGGGAATGTTTTGGTTGTTTAGGGCATTAGGAAGACTTTCTTCACAGAGAGATTATGGACTGGAATGGGCTGCCCAGGGAGGTGGTGGAGTCACCATTCCTGGAGGTGTTTAAGGAAAGACTGGACATGGCACTCAGCACCATGGTGTAGTTGACATGGTAGTGTTCAGTCATGGCTTGGACTCGACGATCTCAGAGGCCTTTTCCAAGCTAATTGATTCTGTGATCCCCCGCAGCAGGACTGTTCATTGGGCAAGGCCTGCAGAGACATGCAGGTGTCAGGGCTGGAGAAGGCCACCAGGATGGGTGACACCCTCAAAGCCCCCCTGCATGGGCTGTGCCCCCCGGGGCTGTGGCTGTGTCCCCATGTCCAAAAGCAGCGCTTGCAGACCCCTGCCCTGGCCCTCGCACAGGAACCTGCCTCAGGACCGCACAGATCCTCTGGCCTCAGCATCCTCCACTGCTGCCCCCACCCCAACACCACCTCCTCTGCCTCCCCCAGCTCACACCCATGTCCACACTATTCTCAGGCAAACAAATGTCACCCCCGAGTCACCTCCAGCACCAGCTCCACTTCCTGGTAAAAAGATTTATTAAGAATCTGAAGAACCTGCCCAAAAGGAGGCTGCTGCCCTGRCACAGGGGCTGGCAGGGAGCAGGGACAGAAGGTTAGTGCTTCTCCAGGCAAAGCCACGGGGTGAACAAAGTGAGTGGAGAACACAGAAAGGCAGTGGGAGCACATCTGCATGGTGCAGGAACACCTGCAGTAGTTAAGGCRTATAAAGTGCTTGTAGAAGACCAGCCCTATGGAGGGGCTAAATAACACAAGCAGGCAGGGACAGCGAGGGATGTGGGTGGCTGGTGGCACCYGGCACAGGGGGGTGATGTCAGACTCACGCCCTGCCCGAAGCTGCAGCAGGAAGGATGCTGCCTGCCCACATCATGGTCCTCAGCCACAGCCAGGAGGCTCCCAAATAGGATCCGGGCTGCTGGTCTTCATGGTCATCTCCCAGTTACCCCATGTTCGGATGCTGCTCTGTGTCGGGGTGCTTCTGCCAGTACATGGGAAGGATGGTCTCAGTGCAGCGTCCTGCCTCAGCTCACTCCCAGAGGAAAAATGAGATGAGTGGGATTGGTCCTCAGCCAGGCTGTGCCCCAGCAGCACACCACAGCCTTGTGTCTCCCTCTGGAGTGAGCACAGCCATCAGCCAGCCACCTCTCCTGCTGCTGGGAGCAACACCAGCCTCTTGGCTCCCTCTAAGTGGGAATGTCCATGTGGGGCTCAGGTGGTTTCAGTCCTTTCGTGTTCCTGATGTTTGCTGTAGGAGGGGCACAGGGAAGTGCCWTCACAGGTGCCTCATGACACCAAGCTGGTCCCCTATGCAGGACAGGAATGCATCACCAGCAGACCCAGAGCTGCTGCATGGGTACAGGTCTCCTGCAGCCACTTTGGGGACACTTCTGCAAGACAGCCCCATGTTCTGGCCAGAGATGGTGGGAAGCGGGAACACCCTCTGCAGCTAGTGCTGCATCCTTCCAACCTCTCAAACACTTCCTCCTCCCCATGGACTGCTCCAAGAAATACTACTTTTCCCTGGAATGTTTTTGTCTAAAATTACCCTGATAGGATTAAGAAAAAAAAACAGGAACTAGATAAAAAATAACAACCCCAGGTTATGCTGGGGTTAGCCTCCAAGGCCGCCCTGTCCAGGCAGGAGACACCCTGGTGATGGACTTGGGGACAGCAGGAGAGCCAGAGGAGCCTTTCTGGGTGTAGCAGGGGAGGGGTAGAGGGGCTGCCTCCTGACAGCAGGAGGGATGGACCTTGCAGGGATGGGTTGGGACAGGATGGGGTGCAATTGGATGGGATAGGACAGGGGACCAAGCTGCTGGGGAGAGGAGGGACTGTGTCCCACTCCTCAGTKGGACTGCAGGGAGAAGGCCAGTTTGACACAGCCAAGCTCCTGCCCGCCATTGCTGGCCACCACCCGGACACGGTAGTTGCCGTTGGTCATCCAGGAAGGGAGCTCCACGTCAGGCACGTCAAAGTCACTGGCTGGCAGGGAGTAGGAGCCCTGCAGAGAGAGGGGACAGGWAGGCAAGAGGTCAGGCAAAAGCCCAGCGCTGTGCCAAAGGGCACAGTGGCACCTGCTCCCGGGGGCCCGGCCGTACCGCTTTGAAGGGGCAGTGGCAGGGGATGCCGTAGGTGAGCAGGGGCTCCGGGCAGGTCGTGCCGGGAGGGATGAGTTCATCRAGGATGCTGCAGACGTCGTTGTAGGTGCAGCTGCCCAGCTGGTCAATGCAGGGCAGCTGGATCCAGAGGTCACCCAGCGCCTTCTCTACCACCAGCACTGCCTGGAGGGAAGGTGTTCAGCAGCAGCACAACCGGCACGGGCACCCACAGCTCCTCCAGCCTGTCCCACACCCCCTCACAAGCCAACTCCCTCAGCTACTGATCATGCAATACTTGGGGTGTCCATGGGGTCACTGAACACCCTCCTGCCTCCCCCTACTGCTTTCAGTTCCTCTCAGCCTGCAGGTTTCTCTTCCTCCAACCTCAGCTTGACCCCTTGAGCAAACACTTCCCTACACCTCACACCCCCACCTCCCTCCCCTCTCCTCTGCCTGTCCCAAAACAGGGTGCTCCCATCCTGCAGCTCTGGCTCCACACTTCCCCAGCACRCTCACCGCAGTCTCAGGCCCAAACAGGCACCATAGCATTGCTCAAGGCAGCCCATGCACACTGGACAGAGTGACATGTTCCATCTTCATTTCAAGAACTTCCCAAAAAGTGGTGCAGGGCAACCAGCATGGCCCAAGGTTCCCAGAGCAGTGCCATGACATGTCCTTGGAGGAAGCAGCCAGGTCTGGCTGCTGAAAAACAAGTGCTGCAGTGGCCTCTGGGAGCACCTGCAGCACTCGGATTTCACTTCCCTCCCTGAGCCATTACATCCCCACGACATGAGACAACTCAGATGGTTTCTGTCCTAGGGACAAGACTGGGAGGTTCCCATTGGGCCATCTGCTCCCAGCATGGCTCTCCCCGCGCCCACTGACCTGTTCTAGCTTACAGATCCTGGTGTGCTCAGCCCTGCACCTTTCTGTGCCTCACTCCCCAAGGGCTGCTCATTCCTGTACCCGGTGACAGGCATTTCCCAGCTGCCAGTGGTTTGGGGAAGCTCTGCCCTCCCTCATCACACGGAGGCATTTCTGGCACTTACTTTCAGAGGGGAAGCCATGGTCTTGCCACTGTTGACGGCCGCACTGACACGCAGGCTCCCTGGGATGCTGATGGGATCAGGTGCCACAGAGAGGCTCTGCAGCACCACAGGGTCCCTCTTGTCACCACAGTTCTCCCAGGCAAAGCCACCAACCTGCAGCACCGAGGGACAGGAGGAGTTAGAGACAGGGCAAGCCTCGCCCTGAGTTTGCAGGAGGTTTATGCAGTGCTGCACCTCTGACCCCTGCCAAACAACTGCTCACAAAGAGCCAGAAGATTACCTTCAGGTCCTTCAAATTCCAGTTCTTGAACTCCCAGCTCTCTGAGCCTGAGGACGTTGCTGAAACCCTCTGTCCGTGAGCCTCTGCATGTACTTTACACCCAAAGAGGATTACCAGGCTGCAATTTCCAAACTTGCCTCAGCTCGGCCTCCAGACACTTCGCATGTGACCAAGGCACGATGCACCCTTCATGCCAATGGCACCAAGCACAGTGTGTGGGGACAGGTCAGAGCAAGCTGGGACCAGGTGGTGGCTGCACTGTCCAGGGGGATGCTTGACTCAGGGTGGGGGGATCCCCTTAGAGAGTCTGTGGGGTTGGCACAACCTCCCATCTCATCCAGGACCAGCCCTGCTGTTGCGAGTACTCATCCACCAGCTCCAGCCACGTCGTTCACATTCGGGGGGCAGATGAGCCAGGCTAATCCTCTGCCTGATACACACCACGGACCTAATCCTGAGCTACAAATGAGTACAAATCCTGATCCAGAGTACAAATGGGCCAGGGAAGCAGCATTGTCCCATGGGATAATGAAAATCCACGTGTAACGAGATGTCATCCAAATGGGGGACATCGCTTATGTGTCCTGTCTGGGTTAGCAGCCATGCTAGAAGATCTCCCCTGTTTCCCACAAGTCCCAACCTCCCCAGCCGCCACCAGTAAAGACACTCCAATTCAAAGGTGGGGGGATGGCAGCACTTGCCAGCAACAGCCACCCCTGAGCCTGCCAGAGGCGAGTGGCGAGCAACCAGCCCCAGCTCCCTCCCCGAGCAGGTCTGGCCGGAGGAGCCCGTGTCCCTGTGCCATGACGTGGGGCTCTCCCTGCCTGCTCCCAGCCGCAGAACCGGTGGAGGCTGTATTGCCTGGTGCCACCCGGCAGCCCCAGCGGGCACAGCGCAGCCCACACAGGCGAGCAGCCCATCCCACCAGCCCGCTCGCCTGCCGGGAGCAGGCCGGGACAAGACACAGGGCTCAGGACAAGCCGGGCAGGCTGCACCCCGATATTTAGCAAGGGTTGGGAGCCCCCAGCCCGAGAGTCTGCAGGCAAAGAGGATCCACGGAGCTGAACACCGGTGTGTGGCTGCAGATTGCTGTCCGCCGAGCCCCTTCCAGCCTTCCCAACCGGCTCCCCCCTCCCCGGGGCAAGAGCAGCTTTCCTGGAAAATAAATTGCAATATTTCCCTCCCCACCGCGTGAGAGTTACACGTGGTAATCAGCTGTATCTTAACCAGCGCGTGTTAATGAGCCCGGCCCAGCACTGCGTGGGAACAGGGAAGCAGAACCCGGGCTGGAAAAGGCTCATGGAAAGAACGAGAGCTGGGAGACGCTCAGCCGAAGGACGAGGCCGCTGGGCTTCTGCGTTGAGAAGTGTTTGTAAACACTGGATCCCTCCTGCTCCGAGCTGAACGCCAGCCTCCAGCAGTGCTCCCCAGCGCGGGGGGCTGCGGGGTCCCAGGGGTCCACGGACCCCGCTCCCCTGCCCAACCACAGACACGCACCCACCAGCGACCTTCACCGGTCCCGCCGGGGCAGAGACCAGAAGAAAATACTTCTGGTCTCCTGCAATCCCAGCGGGATGACGGAACCTTCCCCCTCTCCGCCCCGCCGACCCCTGAGCCCCCCCGGCAGCCTCCTCCGTGCCCGAAGAGGTGCGGGATGCGGGATGCGGGATGCGGGGGTCCCTCCTCACCTTGCTCAGCCGCCGGGCCCCGCTGCGCTCCACCAGCAGCTGTGGCTGCGGCCCGGCGAGCGCGGCCGGGATGAGCTGCAGCGCGCACAGCGCCAGCGCCAGCCCCGCGCACAGCATCCTCCGGGAATGCGCCGGGATGGGTCCGGGGAGCTGCTCCGAGGGGTGGAGAGACGAGAGGCGGGCAGGGACCGCGGCCGGACCGGGCTGTCTGCGGCGGGACTAAGAAGCCCCGTGCGGAGGGGATGAGCCCTCCCTCCGTGCCCGGCCCACCGCCCGATTCCCCTCCCTCCCCCGAGGACGCTCACATTTTCCCTTCCCCTTTTCCTTTCTTTTTTTCGCCTCCCCGGTTTCGCTGCCAAGCGCAGGACTGGACTCGCAGGGACGTTGGGACGGGAAGCGGCGCTTTCCCAGGCTCCCAGGGACGGCACCGGGAGCGGGGGGGCGGGAGCTGCACCCACCCCCTCGGGGCACACACATCACCCAGCTCCGATGGGGAAGACCCGACCATCTCCCCAACACCCACCCCTCCATGCAGGGCTGCCGGCTCTCCTCACATCCCGCTCGGGCTGCCGGGGGTGACTGCGGGTGTGTGAGGGCCGGTACCCTCTGGTCGGTACCCGGAAGCCCCACGCTCCCCCCGCGCTCGGCGCAGGGCAGGTGGCAGCTGAAGAGCAGAGATATTTGAGATATTTCAGATATTTGAGACCCTCGAACCCGATGCCATATGTGAGCAGGGGGGAGGGGGCACTCTGGCAGTGAGTAGCCCCTGACTGGGCAGTTTGCCACAGTACCCCTACCCCCGTCTATCCAAAATGTTGGATTTAACACCCCCTCTTCCACCCCTACCCGCTGTTCTGCAGATCATTTTCCAAATAGAGCTGCCCCAGGTACCCCCATCATGCAGGAATGGCCACACAGGTACCTAACCATCACAAATGGCACACGAGCATAGGTTTTCCCATATATTTTGGTGGACAGATGTTTTTACCCTGTGGAAAGCTGGAAGGGGCTGAGCCACCTGAGCACACAGRACATAAGTGTGGCAGGTCTCAGACCCTCTCCCTGCCACAGCACAGTCAGAAGCCACTTGTGAGACCACTCCCCGTAGTCAGCTCCAATCTCCCTTGCACACAGACACTGGCYGGCCTCCCCATATTGGTCCCCGGGAAGGGTGGCCTGGCTTGTCCAAACCCCTGCCTCAGCTCTATTTTTAGCATTTCGTCCTTATTTAGCAGCGAGGCCGGGCRGGAGCGTGCGGGCAGGGCGTGGGAGCAGGCAGGGGATGTGGCGGATGCTGCTGCCCACCCCGCGCCGGCAGCGACAACTGCGCCGCTGAGCCACTGCCGGGGCTTAAGAGTGAGGAATAAATAGCCCGTTCCTCCCACCCGGGAACGGAGCGGAAAGTTATCCCCTGGGATTAGYTTTCACTTTGAGGCCTTGGAGCAGCCGGAGGACAGGGATAAGGATAGGGATGCATGGGGAGAGGCACAGACGGAGCATTGTGTTTGGGGCTGGGAGGGGAGCAGAGCCCCTCACCTCGAGCCTCTGGCATCACCTGCTTTTCTGCTTCTCACAGCCAGCATGGGTGAAGGTTTCACTCCCCTATTCCCATCCTTCCCCACTCCATTTTGCCATGGGGGAAAAAAGAGAATAAAAGACTGTGAGAACAGGTTAACCCACATCTTTTTGCTTGGAAAAACACAGGCAGGGACAGGAATGACTTGAAACCGTTGCACTACCTCAAGGCAGAAGTATGTGTGACCTAGATCCCCACTAAAAGAGCCTGTGACTTTTTTTGGGCTCCAACACATGCACGAACTTCTGCAATTCAAACAGTTTTCTCAGGTATCTCACCCTTGCGAAGTCAAGTCACGAGGTCTCAGCAGACTTGGCTAAACACCTTCGATTTGCATTGAAGAAAACCAGACAGCACTTCATTAGGTTTCATTTACAAAAGCAAACAGATTGCAAATGATGAGCCCGCCAAAAGGGCGTGACCACGACCACCCTCTCTCCACTGTCTGGGCTGCAGCTCTGCCAGGACCTGTAGGGCATCACCACAGGCCAGCTCATCACCCAAAAACCTTCCAGCAAAATTTCCTCCTCCTCTCTTTTTTTTTTTTTTTYCCC